>OY744534.1:55945053-55957553 GCA_963556195.1 Sepiola atlantica | reverse complement strand
TATTTGAGGCGACAAATAATTAATTATAAATATTTGTTTTTTATCTACATATGTATACGTTTCATCTTTACGGGAATCATCAGTGTAGAAAACAATTATTGACACCGGTCGCCAAGCTCGAACTCCGGAACGCGAGTTATATTTAAAACTCATATATATATATATATATATATATATACACAAAAACTATCCTTTCATATTATATATATATATATATATATATATATATAATATGAAAGGATAGTTTTTGTAGATATAACCTATAGTGAAATGGTGTAAGCTCAATATACGAGATAGAACAATTATAAAGATGAATAAAAGAAGAGGGATACACATGTACCAAACAAACTCCAGAATTTTAAAAATTATATTATGACACTTGAGGCAATAATGTTTTATATTATGTGGAAACAATAATGTTTAAAAAGTTATAAGAGTTATTATTTCTCAAGTATAGATTCAGGTATTTTTGAAATTGGTCAACAAATCTTCCAAATGTTCTTAAATTCAAATATAGAACGTACCAGATATAAGCGGAGTAAAAGCAAGAGAAGACAGGTGCAAATGTTAAATATGTTTTTCGTCTTTTTTTCCTTCATTATTATTATTTGTACTCCCTAGGAGTTCTCATACATATCATCCTTGCTGTTCGCTCACCGACAATAACCAGTGGTATAACCTGGAGTCTGAGTGACAACAAGCCTCCCCAGATTTCCAGTATTTTTCACCTCTTTTCGATAACCAATACAAATACATTGCGGTATCGCAACAGCCTCGGGTCATTGATTTTTCGCTGGTAAGGACCATTAATATTCTTTGGGGTTTAAGTGGCTATAAACCTCCTCAAAGTCCCAGCATTCTCCACACTTTTCCAGTGGGGGTCTGGTTTGTGCTGCCCCTTCTCGGTCTTTTCATTTTCCTCGACCCTCTACAAATATTTTGTCTAGTGTCAGTCTAGGCCGGCACAATTTTTTATTTTTTATTTTTATTTTTATTTTTTTTTATTAAAAATTTTTTTTTTAATTAATTTATTTTTAATTATTTTTTTATTGATTTATTTTTTGTGAAGGTGCCGTGAGGAGGGAATGGGCAGAGCTTATAGTGTTTGTTATAATTTCTGTTCCTTGGTTCATTTTAATGTGATGTTAGCTGAGGCCGTTGTAATTTATTGAGGAGATTATGAAATGATGTTACTTTGCAGTTTCTTTTCCTTGGTTCGTGTTGTGGTGTTCTCAGTTGTTTTTGTTTTCTCCCTGTTGAAAATTCCCAGTGAGTGGTTACTGTTTGTAGTTTATGCGTGTTGGTTTCCGCATTCAAGGATTTTTTTAAGATTGCACCTGTTTTGATCATTGCTGTCCTTTGTATGGTTTGGATGGTCCCTTTAATTCCAAATTCTCCCAGTCTTTTCTCCAGTTTTTTTTTTGCATTATTCCTAGTCCTCCTACGATTATTGGTATGATACTAACTTTTTCATGCTCCATATTCCTTTCAGTTATCTGGCTAGTTCTGTGTATTTACTTCGCCTTTCCGTGTCTTTGATCTTCACTCTGTGGGCTTCTGGAACGGCGAAGTCTACGATTTTGCAAGATTTTTCCATCTTATCGATTATAATAACATGAGTTATCCTTTCTTGTATGAGTTTATCTGTTTACATATCCATATCCCAGAGGATTTTGTGTTTTTCGTTTTCCAGTACTGTTTCTGTTTTATGTTTGTACCTTTTGTCTGCGTATTCGAAATTCAATTGTTTGCACTATGTTCAGTGTATTGCTTTCCCCATACAGTCATGTCTGTTCTCGTATTCCTTTTGGTCAAGTTTTCTACATTCACTTATTGTATGAGTTACTGTTTTGTCTCTTTGTCCACACAGTCTGTATTTACTGTTTTCCTGGGTTTTATCTATTTTAGCTTTAATGTAGTTTGTCCTAATCGCATTGTTCTTTGCAACCCTTAGTAAGGATACCGTTTCTCTGTTCAAGTATCCTTTTCTTAGCCATGCCCAGCTATTTTTGTTGGTTTTTTTCTTTTTTGAGTCTTATGAAGTGTCCATATAGTTGTTTTTCTTCCCATTTTTCTTTTCTTGTCTGTTTGTGTCCAGTTTCGATGCTTCCTGCGTTGTTTGTTGGGACGGTGTCTCTTGCTGCGATGATCAGCCTTTCTACGTTTTGGTTTATGTATTTCTCTAGCTCTTTTTATAGTGTCGTCCACATAATCATCTATACTTACCAGTCCTCTTCCACCTTCGTTTCTCTTCACGTAGAGTCTGTCTGTATCGTCTTTTGGATGTAGTGTGTTGTGTATGGCCATCAATTTTTTAGTCCTATGGTCAAGGAGCCTGAGTTCTTCTTTAGTCCAGCTTATGAATGGTCCAAAGTATCCTATTAGTGATACGGCCCCGGTATCTATTCCTTGGATTAGGTTTCTGCTCTTTAATTTTGTTGCTAAGAGCTTTCTTATTTTTCTCGGATATTTTTTTCCAATCTTCTCTTTCATTTCTGTTGATTTGATTGTTTTTGCTTTCAAAACTCCTAAATATTTATAGCTGTCTTGTTCGCCTAGCGCCCTCATCTGCTCTTCGTTTGGTAGTCCTATGCTCTCAGTCGTCTCCAGCTTTCCTTTTTTTAATCTCTAGCAATGTACACTTTTCTATTTCAAATTCCATTTGAATGTCCTGGCTGAAAATTCTGGTCGTATTTATCAGCTTTTCCAGTTCCTTTTTGCTTTTGCAAATAGCTTCATGTCGTCCATGTACATGAGATGGTTTAGTTTTTCTCTGCCTGTGAACTTGTATCCGGCATCACATTTCCTGACTCTGTTGTTGAGTGGAATATAAGGTGATAGGTAGTCTCTTTAGAAAATTCCTCTTTGTAATTTGATCTCCGTCAAGTGTTGTCCTCCAGTTGTCAGTTCTAATCTCCATGTTTCCATTGGTTTCTTGATGAGATCAATAATCTTGTCGGGTATCTTGTACATTTTTAAGCATTCAATTATCCATGCTTGAGGGATTCTGTCGTACGCTTTCTTGTAGACAATCCTTGCTAGAGATATGTTTTCCTTGCTTTTACCTTCTTATCGACATTTTGATCTATGTATAACAGAACATGCGTCCCTTTTTTCCCTTCCTGACATCCCTTTCTCGGCTGTTCAGAGAATGGTAAATTTGTGCCGGTAAGATTTTCCACATTGTTGGTAAACAGGTTATTCGTCTGTAATTGCTTGGGGTCCCCCCCTCTTGGCGTCTTTTTATATGAGCGTTGTCCTTCCTTTAGTCATACACTCTGGTGTTTCTGTTTTATGGATACATCCTCTCAGTTTCTGTGCTAGCATTTCATGTAAGGTCGTTCACGTATGAATTCCATCGTAACCTGCTGCTTTCCAGTTTGCCATTTTCTTTAATGTTGTCTTAATAGTTTCTTCATAAATTCATGTTTCGAATAGTTTATTTTTCATGTTTTTCAGCCATTTAGCATTTTTGTTGTGATATTCAGCTTTTCCCCATATCTTACGCCTTTCAATCCGCTGATACCTGAAATCGTGTTCTATATAGTATTTATGTATGTGTAAAATAATGATGCAGGCAAATTGAGTAATAACGCATAAGATGTCACGGGGAGGTTAAGGGCATGACCGCGCAATAATGAAAAAAAGACTAGATAGATTGTCAATTAGGCTAAAAGGACAACGGAATGAATCGGTGACATTTAAACGAGCCCAAGTGTATAAGATCGACGAGTTTATTTCGGAGTATGACGTAATAAAAATAAACGACTCGGTAACCTTTAAAAGAGTCAGATGCACGAGGCCAGAAGAAGAAGGCACCCGGAGTGCAAAGTCAGAAATTAAAACAGCAGTTTTAAACGAAGGAAGAATGGGCGCTTACGTAGAAGAGATCGAGTTGGGGTGATATAGAGAAAAAAACTTGTCGTGGGGCAGCCCTGAAGAGCGATCGAAGTGCCGTAAACAACTGGCGTGGGGACCACAATCATTTCCTAGATTGCGGGAGCAGACTGCCACAGAACGTATTGTCGTGTTTCCCTCTGGGTTGCAAGGTAACTCACTCTGCCTGGTTTTCGTGAAAGTAACCTATGTTGATTGATTCGAAAATCAACCGCCGTCAAGGTAAAGAAAGAGGTTTCTTCGTAAGACAAGGGAAAGAACAATAATGCCAAAGGACTTTCGCTAATAAAGAAATATTTAATCATATATATGTGTATACCCAACTTACACCAGCTGGTGGTGAAGAATAAAGAAACAGAGTTTATTGAGCATGTCATTGTCTCTATCGTTGTCTTTTGTTTGATGCTACCGGATCCCCCGTAGGAACGGGTATTGCTACATATTTATACTTCGAATATCCTGCATCAACACCTATATATATATATATATATATATATATATATATATATATATATATATATATACATATATATATATATATATATATATATATATATATATATACATATATATATATATATATATATATATATATATATAATTCCTTAATACTTTAGTATAAACAAGTAAATTAACAACTTATAATGTAAGTCGTATCATATAAAAACTAACTATAATTATCATTTCTGGCAATATAACGCACAAACTTCAAAGACCCTCTCGGTCGGTGATGTCTTCTCATTGATCAGAGTTGACCAAAACAAACGCTGAGTCGTTGCTATTTGATATCTATGAAACATTGAAAGTCCAAGCGTTATGTGTCCCCTGTCTTTTAGTCTGTTTTAGTCTATCATCCGAAACGTATAAAATAAAGAAATGCAGATTCATTGCGTTGGAACAGCGGGAAAGACACGTTAATAAAAAAAAAGCATCTTCTTCATCGTATGACCTATAATTGGCCTAGATCAAAGCCACGGAGATTTGTGCTTGGAATATCGACGAAGATTCCAATGGCCCCCTTCTAAGAAGGAATTTTCGATTTTATCGTTTCTTAACGTTGCCTGAGTATTAGCAACATTTCACGAAATTCTAAACTTATTTAAATAACGTTACTAAATGTTGTGCAAATAAAATAAAATGTGTATACACAAGCTGCATTATCAAGTGAATAAGATAGATCAAAAAAAGACATATTTTTGTTGTGGGGTACAAATCACCCCTATTGGAGAACTGATGGTATCAACCAGGTATAATAAATACCACTGGTTGCAGAGACTCAGGGAGACCTTCATCCCATGTGAGAGTCTACATACCACGTGTAGTATCTGTTCCGATGGATACTACACCCTACATACCGGTATTGTCTTGGCCTTCGGGGCATGATTCCGCCGGTCTGTGGGTCTGTCCTGTGCGGTTCTAGGAGGTCCACCCTCCCAGGCTTTGCCTCCCCTCTTTGGGGAGGAGTGAGTTTATAGCTTACTGCTTGGGGCACTCCTGCCGGGGAATGCCGACGGGGCTGTCCAGGCAAGTTTTAATGGCCAGAGCACTCACCTTCTCGGGCGCTGGCTTTTCAAATCCCACTTTCGGACCTTGTGTCACATACTCCTATTGTGGGTAGGCGTTAAATTACGACCTTCATACCATGTTTTACCGCATGTTATGAACCCATTAATCTCTTACCACATTAGTGGCGTTTTGTATTGTATTATGATAAATACATTGTTATATTGTAACCCTGCCACTATTTGTGGTGTATTTCTTTGTGACCCCTAGCACGGGTCTACAACAATTTGAATTGACTTAATCTGATCAAATGGGAAATTTAAAAAAAAAATGACAAAAAACTAAAGAAATCTAATGTAAACATGGCGAATTAAGTTATTGTTTACATTGGTATTAATAGGCTAATGAGACAACTTCACGTATGTGTCCGTTTATTGCTTTGTAAATCACACATTTAATTATAATTTTGATATTGACTATTAATCGAAAATTTATTGAAATCAAAAAATTAATTTCGAACAACATCCACTAAAATGCCACTATTTCAGCTTTACAAGAAATGCTTAATTTTGTTTTTAATATTCGCAATTAGATAGATGAAGAGATTGTCTATTTCGACACACACATATAATAATTATGTATTAAACAAAAACTCTAAAACAAACAAAAATTGAATTCATGTTTTGAAACAAGACCGTAATCATATATTTATGAGGTAACGCCAAAGCTAGACTTATTTTGTTAAGTTAAGGTTTTTACCTACCTTTACAAGAAAGTCCAAATACATCAGTGGATAGAACCTCACACTGAAGATTTCAAGGTTTATCGTTTGATTTCCGGTCATGCCATCTGCTTATTCGTTCGGAATTTGGTATTGGTCCATCTTTTAAACCAGGCAAAACTGACTTTTGGTGACGTAAACAATCGGAAAAGGCCGAATTAAAACGAGGCAAGTTTTTTACAACAAAAAATAATAAATAAAACATTCACTGTATGTGTATTTTTATTATTCTTTTGACGAAGAATATCAGTTTTTAAAGAGAATTTAGCTAATAATTTGGTTTCGATAAATTGTGTTTTTATGAATAAATTAACATTGTAAAAAACATAATTAATGAAACAATAATTTTTTACATATTTTTCCTGTTTTTTTTTGTTAACTGGTACAGCCTTTGAATGAAACAACACCGACTAGGTTATGGTTAAGTTAGGGTTAGATAAGTGTTAGGTTAACAGAAAACAGTTCGATTTTTGCTCGGTTCAAATGCTGTACAAACTTTTTATTCTGAGAGCCTTTTTTGTGGAGGTAAAGTTGTCGTCTGCTCCTCGATTTTTCTGATTGGCTTAGCGCTTTAGCCTCTTCTGAGTGTTTACGTGAACAGCCGGAAGAGGCCGAACGAAAAGTCGGTTTTGTCAGGTTTCAAAAGCTGTACAAGTACCGGAAATTTATTATTTACTATTAATGCAATATTTTTCAATTTCTAAAATTAGTTAAGATCGTTGATATTTCGAAATGAGACGGATTACGCAATGTATTTTTACGTTGAAGGAAAATGAGAGTGACGGACGGACACAATGACAATATCTCTATTTATATATGAGAATCTACTACTCTAGACCGTGGTTTTCAGGTCTTTTAATTATATTCTATTATTATCGTGAAAGGTATTATAACTTTACAACATATATCACACAACTATCACCTATTTGTTCCACTCTGATTCTATTCAGAAAATTTGTACACTGTGACATATCTGTTAAGAAATTATCCTCCCATAACTAAAAATGGTTATTTACTTCTATATTATGCGTATTGAAAACATAATTTAATATTTAGTTTATAAACACGTTTACATTGCAAATATAAGAGGATGCTTAAATGAACATATATTGAGAAATAGCGGGTGAAATACATAGATAACAAAGTGAGAGAATGGTAATTTGTTTAGCTAATTACAAATTACAGCTAATTCTAAGAATTAAAATGAACTTTTATTTCGGACATAACTCAATCCCAAAACTATGGAATATTTTACATGTATTTTGTATAGTTAATTTATATAAGCAAAAAGAAAAAAGAAACGTTGATAAACTAAGTTTTAGTATAATAATATATTGTGGATGCTGCATTTAAATCTGACATGTATACGACTTAGCGATGTGTGTATAAAACAGTATGCACCCTTGTCGTCGTTGGGAACCCAGGTTTGATTCGTCTGCTGATAGACCCACTCGAACGCCGATGTTTATATATATTTTTATTTTTAAAGATAAGAGCAGTCACAGAAAACATTTGAACGAAGGGGCATTTGTTGGAGTAATAAAGACAGATAGAACGACGTAATAAAGAATTTAGGTAAAAATGGCACAGAAAAAATGTCACAAAAATGGAACAGATAAAATGGCTCACGTGAAAAATATGCGTGAACATTTCGTAATGAGTTTTTTGAATACCTTGTTTTCAATCAATTACGAGGAAAGGATTAGAGGAAAATAAGACTTATTCGTGTAATTTACGCACGCCCACAACTGTACTATAACTACTTTTGCGAAAACATATGCACACATAGTTTTTTTTACGGAAATCCGAAAATTAAAAAAATCACAACTTTATAACTACATATTTAGAAATATGAAAAGAATGAGAATCGGAATCAGTAATTGTATCGGAATCGGAAAATGGAATTGTTACACGATAGATTGCAACTGTATAGGGAACACAAATTTCAAATCTATACCCATACTAAGTATGATGCTTCCGTAGTCTTGTACGAATGAAATGAAAAAAAAATACATTAAAATAAATCGTTTATGAATTACATTCCTTGTATTTATTTTTTTAATTTTATAAATTTAATACAAATAAAATTAAACTGGTAATAATTTAAATAACATTAAAATGAAAAATGTGTATAAATACACGGAATATTATGCATATTCATAATGTGTTTTATAGGGTATAACAAGTTAACATCTAGCGGTTTTCGCGATTTCTTTTATTCCGATCCGGAGGTTTGGGAAATTTCAGTTTGCAAAACTGCTCGGCAAACAGACTTGAAAAAGCAAAGAAGTAGAACATCGCATGAGTCTAGAAGTGGTAAATCCTATGCACCAAAGAAAAACGAAACGGTGTAAAACTTTTTCAAAAGAAAACTTCAGCCAGATTTACATTAAAAGGAGTATAGTAGATATAGATTAAAAAGAAAGGAATTTCTCTCCGTGCTGCATAGATTTTACAAAGAAAAAATAAATAGTCATAGTCTTCGGCTCCATTAGGACATAATTAGAAGTATAACATTATATAAATATATATTAACTGTTTTCTTTTGAAATAAAAGCAGTTCCATCTTCGTCAGTCGTAAAATAAAAGTTTTGCATTAAAATACAAGCAAGTGGACAGTTTCTTAAGAAAATGTATCAGTCATACGCTACACGGTGTTACGTAACAAGAGTCTTTGTTTGAATGGAAAATTTACAGTGACACCTAGATGTAAAGGTGGCCCCAGATGGATGGACACGTGTTTCTGGCTCACATCCGTCATCAGCATGGCTAACATAGACAGAGATCAAACCTTCGATATTGATGTCTATAGTCCAGCGTTCTACCACTGGACCAAGACGCTCTGTCTAGAAATATGTACGATTTTTATCGCCTAAATATTTAATGTATTTTTATATAATTATTTTTATTGGTGATTGTAGCGTTCGTTGTTATTTTGTTTACTATTATTTCGATTAAAATAATAGTAAGTAAAATAACAACGATAGATATATTAGGTTTCAGACGATTATTCGGAAAAATCGGAACTTTTTGGGGTATCGGAATCAGAAAAATTTGAGCATAATTTCCGATTCCAAAAACGATTCTTTATTTTTTTTTGTGTGTAAAACTTTATTTTCTATTGCTGGTACTAATAATGAAGTGACAAATATTACTAAATTTTTAACTACCAGAAAAAAAAAACTAACATTTATAAATTATAACAACGAATTGATGTAAAAATAAAACCAGAAACCATAGCATTGTAAAAATGGCACAACTGGATAAATAGGAAAAAAAGGACAGAAAAAAAGAAAGTTTTTCGTCTGTTTTTTGCTTTTTTCTTTTTTCTTTGCAGTATTTTTTTTCTTTTTAAAGTTACTTACTAGTTACTTTTAAAAAAATCTAATGTTTTATTTACAAAAGATCCTGCTCGACTATGTTCAATTGTTTCTCAATTTACGACGAACTACTGTAATCAGCTTTGTCTTAAAGGAAAAATAAATATTTATTTGTCTCATTATTTTTATTTAATTACGGAGAAAACATTTGAAAAAAAACCTGAGAAATATCTACTCGTGTAATGTAAGCCCCCCTCCCCGTTACAAGTGTATTTTTACTTTTGCCCAAATGTATGCACATATTACACGGGTTTATACGGTAATCCGAACATTTAATAAAGAACAACACTGTAACTAAATATTTAGAAAGTTAAAACATAATCGGAATTGGTAATTGTATCGGAATCGGGAAAAATATTGGAATCGTCCAATCATTTATATATATATATATATATATATATATATATATATATATATATATATATATATATATATATATAATCTTTATTTTCATTCCAATAAAGAAAAGGATTAATACATTCATATATATATATATATATATATATATATATATAATTTCTTTGTAGAATGGTAGGAAAAATCCCAGCAGGGTGCTCGATTAATTAAGAATTAAAGTTAAAAATTAAGAGCATAATATTTATTTATTCTGGTACAGAAAAATTAGTACAACATTCGTACCGTCGGTTTCAAGCACGGAAGGTCTTACCCATCCGGCTCTCTTCAGCTTCTGTTGTCATCTGTTTTGGAAATGTGAGGTCACATGACACTCTTGTTGGGACGCGTTATTTGCTCAGTGTGTTGTGTGTGTTTGTTTAAATTTGAATTTAGTGTAATAAGACCGTTGAGATTTAAAACACAAGGGAATTCAAGATTAAAGGGAATAAAAAAGGGGGGTAAAAATAAAAAAAATATATATGAAAAAATATATATATATAAATAAATATAAAAAAACATATATATACAAAAAAACATTTCAATACTAAGAATAAAAGAATAAAAAAAGAGAAAGAGTATAAAAAGGGTATAAAAAAGAGAGTATAAAAAAGAATAAAAAAAGGAATTAAAAAAAAGGAATTAAAAAAAAAAAAAAAAATTTAGAGAATTAAAATGTAGAGAACAAAAAAGAGTGAGAGAGAAAGAAAGAATAAAAATAGAAAGAATAAAAATATAATAAATAAAAATAAAAATAAATCAAAAATAAATTTAAAGATTAAAAAAATAATAATAATAATAAAAAATAAATAATAAATAATAAAATTAAAAATTAAAAATTAAAAAATTAAAGATTAAAAACAAAAATAAAGAAAGGGTGTCTCTGAAATTCCCGTGAGCCAAATTATGAATTTGTATCATTAGCCGTTATATTTTTGAAGGTATGCGTTCTAAAAAACCGTTAGTGTGTAAAAATCTTTTTCCCAGATTGGAGTGATTTTAATGAAGAAATTCGGAACTAAGGGAGGTAACTTAGTTGGAAATATGAAATATTTGAGTTTGTTAAAATGGGTTTGTAGATTAATCTAGTGGTTGATAAATAAATTAAATATTTTTGCATTTTTGTATTTTGGTGAAAGTCGAAGTTTTTGCTCTTGGAATTTATGTGGATATAGTTTATTTAAATGGATTTGTAGAGTAATCTAGTAACTGATAAATAAATTAAATATTTTTGTATTTTTGTGAAGGTCGGAGTTTTTGCTCTTGAAGTTTAAGTGGATATAGGTTGATGAGGTATTTGTTCGTTTTTATTGTGTTTATATTAGTAGAGGGGGGGTAGCTAGACATTATGTGAATCGGTCAGACCAGTTTATAAGCAATGCTTGTCTCTTGTGGACACACCCCCTGAATATTTCATCGCGGACATTTAAACAGGCTGTATTCGGATCGATAATGGCCTTTGAAATGTGGTATTTTTCAGCGTCACATAGAGGACATCTGTTTATGGCTGGAGAGAAGGATGGTTTTCTCTCAATTATTTTCCATTTGATGGGGAAGGGTGTATTTTCTTCTTTAAGCTGCCATATTCGGGTCGCGAGTGCCGTATTAGCCTTGGCCTTGTCCTCTATGTGACGCTGAAAAATACCACTACATTATGGGATGTTTTCACCCTTTCAACAGCAAAAATCCCCCGAATCTCTTTAAAAATCGACAAGAAAAGCATAAATGACAGTTAAATCAGGGCGTCAGTTCAACCCTACTGATTAAGAAGTAATGAGATCAAACGACTGCAAAAGGAGAAGAACGGGTATTATGAACTTGCGCCTATTCAAACTCCGCGTTTAACGATGTAAATCCTTTTCAAAATATAAACTTGATAGACGGACAAAATATATTTCAAATGTAAGTATGAAAAATCTATTAAGAACAGAGCATCTTATAAATATGTTTTGACGTATCTAATATCAGATGCATCCATTCAGTCTGTGCGTTTATTGATTCAAATTCTATTCCGAACTTAATCGTGACAGACCAACTGAAATCGATATTTCAACGGACAAAAATATTGCAAACGTAAGTAAGAAAGTGTACGGACGTACATAGTCTGTTATAGATATGTGTTGGACGCATCTAATACAAGACACGTCTATTCAATCTGCGTATTAATCGATGTAAGTCCTATTTACAACTCAAACGTGACATACCAACTAGCAGGATTTGTATACTTTTTATTATTTGGACTACTTTTCTCATCTTTGATGTTATTCTCACAATGTCTCACAATGTTTCGGACGATGTAGACTCTGAGCGTCTTCAGGTGCGTTTTGTCGAACTTGGGAAAAATTTTGTCAACTCGGGAATCATTACAGAATTTCGAACGGAACCCTTTATTAAATCTACGGGTCACGTTTGCCCTAGTTTGGCCACCCATGACTCGGTGGAAGTGTTAATTAATTCATGGGTGACAGAACGAAAGCAAGTTATTCCCGTGAATTAAATAAAGGGTTCTGTTAAAAATTTCGTCCAAATTTCCGATTTCAAAAAAA
>OY744534.1:55937553-55942553 GCA_963556195.1 Sepiola atlantica | reverse complement strand
GGGAAAAAGAGAGGAAGAGAATTAAAGTAAATTGAAATAAATGTATTAATAACATATGATTACTATATCCGTTCTATGAATTAAACATAAATATAATCTTTTAGTTTACAATCGTTTCCAGAATACAATAATTAGTATGAATCAATTTTCGTATTTATATATCTTTTTAATAATAAATTCATAAATTATTTCTTGTATGTATATTTATTTTATTAATTTATGAATTATTTTTTCGTGGAAAAATTAATTAATTAGTTGATTAAATTAATCTGCATACAAGAATTAATTGATAAATTAATTAATTTATATATATTTATTTATATATATATACGTGTTTTCCGCTTTTAGCATTTTTTCGCTTTGAAAAAGGCCAGACCGCAGTTGGGCGAAACGTTGAGTTTTAGTTCTTCTGTTGTTTCATTTCAATTTATATAATACAATTGTTCAAATATTGTGGCGACGATTAATGTATAAAAATGGAAAACATATGAATGACATTAATGACTTCATGTAGCCTTTTTCAAAATTATATATTATATATCTTGTTTTAACTTCGTATTTAGGAAACACTTTCTGTAAAAATAATTGAATACTTTTCAATCATGAGTATCGGTAAAATAGTACAAATAAATAAAAAAACGTGGTTTATAATGCGATGCAATGTCTCCCATTACCACTAAAAGGTGTTTGGCTCAGTTGGTATGACGCTGTAATCAGTCACTTGGGTTCCAGTTTACAATTTTACTTTGTCTAGCCGCACTGATAAGTTGTAGAGACGACGAAACTTGTGTCTGTGGACAACTATATATATATATATATATATATATATATATATATATATATAGAGAGAGAGAGAGAGAGAGAGAAAGAGAGAGAGAGAATATATATATATATATATATATATATATATATATATATATATATATATATATATATGAAGAAGAATGGAAAGGAATTAGAGAAGCAAAAGCCAAATCAAAATTTAATTCAATTGCTCAGAGCAAGGTATATTCCGCAAAAAGGCAATTTATTCAAGTTAAATTTTCCTTAAGCCAGGCTTTTCAAAGATCATCGCTGGGATAGATAAGTTGGCAATGGCCAAGATTTAAAATTTGAAAAAATGATGATAAGATTTTGATCTTTGAAAAGCCTGGCTTAAGGAAAATTTAACTTGAATAAATTGCCTTTTTGCGGAATATACCTTGCTCTAGTGTTTTATTTATATTATTTCAATTTATTGCTATTGATGTTTATTTATCAATCATTATTACTTTATTATTCTATTTCTCCAATTAAACTTTATTATATAGCCTATTACCTGTATTTTATTTCATTTCATTGTATTCACACTTTGTCGTAATTACAAATATTTTCTTGTCGCTCTTAATATAGTTTAGTGCTACCATTGTTTATATTTATATTTTTATTTTTTATTGGTGTAATTTCTCCTCATCGATTCAACCTATTTGGTGAATTCTCTGAATATTTTAAATATTCTGATTAACTATTCAATTCGTTGTCCTTTCCTTGGAAAGCCCTTTATTTGTGTAGGCTTTTGGAACAATGTTCAAATTATATTGATCCCAACTAACATCATATATATATATATATATATATATATATATATATATATATATATATATATATATGAGAGAGAGAGAGATAGAAGGATGAAAAGGAATTAGAAAAGCGACGGAGGCAGATCTTTTTTTAATTAAGTTGCTCAATGCAAGATATATTCCGCAAAAAAGCAATTTATTAAATTTTTTCCTTAAGCCAGGCTTTTCAAAGATCAAAATCTTATCATCAGAGGAAATTGCTGGGATAGATAAGTTGGCGAAGAACCAAGATTTAAAATCTGAAAAAGTAAAGCAAAATTATGTTACTTTAATTCTTTTCCAAATCTAGGTGTGCCACGTATGTACAGAGCTTTTGATGTAAGCATGCCACACGAACACACACACTATCGTATTAATATATAGAGTATTTCAACACGGTCTGTAAACTGCAGAAGTTTCGTTTTTTCTTGGTTTACAAATACTAAAATGAATTAGAAATGTAGTTTTGTTTACAAATACTTATTTATTTTAACACTAAAAACAGTTTATAATCGATTATATTAAAAATAGTTCATTATTTTCACCATAAACTCACGTTATCTGAGAGAAAAGCAGCCAGAAGTGACATTTTCTGCCTTGTCATCGTCTTCCCGTGTACGATGCAGTAACTGGAACGTAATTTCAGCAACGACACTTGAATCTTACCGAACACATTACGGCATGAGACTGTATAAAAATGCATTTTATAAACCTTCGACATAAGTAATGGAACTTAATTCATTCTACTAAGCATTTTAATACTCCCATGATATTCTTCATTTTTCAACTGCCCATCACTACGTCTCATTAAGCTTTATCTTCCATGAATACTTGGCTTTGGTGAGTGGTGGCTCATTATTAAAAGAGAAATTACCTGAAAGTATATATAGCTGTTTTTATGCTATGGGGAAAATTCTATTTACATATGAATATCGGCTAAAGAAACACGCTATCTCTAGTGTAACGATAGACGCAGCATAACTCTTATCAACGTGACCGTCCTTCGCCCAAATTGGTATTGAAAGCCGGTGATGATTAAAATGGTGATAGAGGCGGAACAAAGAGAGCTAGCTAATTATCGAATTTTGAATAACTTCATTTCTTTGAGAACATTTTCGGCGACAATATACCAGGGACCAAATAAATACTATTGATATCTTTTAATTAGTTTGACTAATGTGAAAAAGTAATTACGGGTGACTAACGGCTCAATGGGGATTCCATTGAATCGACGCCATTATTTTGTTAAATAGTCAGCAAGAAAAAAATAAGAATATACAAATTTCAAAACAAATATGAACTAATTTTTTAAAGAAAACACGGACTCCTACAATAAACAAAGAACACTTTGCCAGAAGGTTTAAATTTAAAGATTCTAATTAGTTAAATTATTTGGTGTTAAGAAAAATTTTTTTTCTTCGTTTTTCTTTTAAATTCCACGTCAGTGTATTTCGTTCTTTCTGCTATTTATTCTGCTATGGGTTCTGATTTAGAAGAAAGAGAGAGAGAGAGAGAGAGAGAGAGAGAGAGAAACGTATGATTCATCATGGTATGATTTATTGACCGGCCTGATGTAATTTGTGCCAAGAATTAGTTACTTACATTAGATACCCCTTAAAGGTTACCAACATAAATGTGTTGCTATGGAACGGACAGAATTCGAACTTGGCACGCCGACGCTTCCATCCACATCGGTATCCACTTCACAACGTTCTCCTCCAAAAAGTAGTCAATTACTCGAACACGTTGTCAGATAAACAAAAAAATGTAATTATATTTCTGAATTTTTTAGATGAGGATTGATAATTTGTATAATTTTGGTTATTCGGACTACATTTCTCATCTTCAGTGTCATCATCACAAAGTTTCGGCCGCTGTAACCTCCGACTTTCGTAGTTCGAAGAGATACACCTGAAGAAGGCCGGAGGTTACAGCGGCCGAAACCTTGTGATGATAACACTCAAGATGAGAAATGTAGTCCGAATAACCAAAACTAAAAAATATAAGTAGTAAACAATAATTACGATTTACTAATTGCGGTACAACCTAGAGTAACCATTGTTATAAACATGGCTGAAGAAAGATGCTACCTTTTTTCCGAAATAAACCAAGTAAACATTGATCACAAAAGCCGCATTTGTTTACATGACAATAACATTTAAATCTGTTCAAAATAGTAACTATTTGCATCACCATTTCCTTCTTGGATATTTTTAAAAAATATTTCGGGGTGTGATTGAATAGAAAATAAACAGGCACTGTCATATATAGAAATTGAACTAAAAAGCTTCAACTTGTAAGACTTTCTTGTTCAATTTGCCCTTTTATAACAAATACAATTCGATTTTCTTATAATTCCCTGTTATGCTATTTTGCAGTATTTTGTATTTCAGACGTTTCTATTTTGTTCAAACTATAAGTTAAGGACGATTACGAAGTTACATGCAGCTATTATTGACGCATCTAATAACACATTGAACACGCTTACTTATAAAAAAAACTCAACTAGCTTAAATTATAGGCTCTGAAACTACAAAATAGTCATTGTGAAAAACTTAACAAACCGTTCAGAACTAATCTCCCTCAAAAACGAAAATTCATTGAATTAAAGAATATATAAACATGTTCTTATTAATAACAGCATTCTCAAATTATATCGCTGACAAACAAATAAAATAAATAATTCGAAACTTAATACTACTACAAATGATAATAATACTCAACGTGTCAACTAAAGCTGTATTAACCTATATTATTCTAATCAAATCATCCAAACTTTAGATTAGACGTAAAAAAAACATATAAATATTTTTCAACAATACATATCCCCAATTGATGATGATGATAATAATAATAATAATAATAATAATAATAATAATAATAATAATAATAATAATAATAATAATAATAATGATAATAATAATAATAATAAATTAGACTCATTATTTACTATAATAAAATTCAGACCTAACATTTTGTATTAGATAGCAACTTCTCTCCAACCCATTAAACATTATAAATACCCAATGTTAATTATCACTGAAATGTCATTTGAAAGAATGCAACTCACATAATAATAATAATAATAATAATAATAATAATAATAATAATAATAATAAAGCTAATAGCGTCACTAATTTTACAACGACTACACAAACCCGCCGCCTCACTATGCACGTTGTAAATTCAAGCTCAATTTATCAGTATTTACAAAAACATAACTGACTCGTCTGATTTAAGACATTCTTAATTAATATCACGAACATAATACATTCTGAAACCAATTGAAAAAACACTACTCAGAGCTATTTTTATTAAAACCCAGCAACCTACAATCAATAACATTAGTGATGAAACCAATAACAATATTTTAAAATGCTTAACGCGTACCAATTCATCCTA
>OY744534.1:55915053-55935053 GCA_963556195.1 Sepiola atlantica | reverse complement strand
TACGTCAGAATAAAAGGTACATTATGAGCAAATAGAAACCATTAATACATCCATGGGTGGTAGATAAGAAGGGATGAATTGGCGAAAGTGTAGGTGAGTGTGTCAGTCTTGGAAGGGTTGACCTCTTAGGACTTAATAGGACCAATTCCTTTGACCGACAAATAACAGGCCAGCGAAATGGCCTAGTTCCTGCCGGACTGATTATCGAAAACGAATCATCGACTGTTATTGACCAGTCCGAAGCCTCTAAACAACTGACGTTGCATAAAGACCGAACAGGCTGGTGTGGTTCCAGGTATTTAATCGCTTCCCACAAAGCAATATGTGACACAAGGTCGGAAAGTGGGGAGATCAAGCCAGCCAGCGCCCCTAAAGAAGGAGCACTCTGGCCTATCAAAAATAGCCTGGGACACCCCGTCGGCATTCCCCGGTAAGGGCGCCTCAGGCAGCAAGCAATAAACTTACCCCTCCCCAAAGAGGGAAGGCAAGGCCTGGGAGGGTGCACCTCCTAGGAAAACCCAGGACAATATACCTCAGCCCGGCAGATAAAAGGCCAACTAAATGGCCCAGTTCCTGTCGGACTGATTGTCGAGAACGAATCCTCGACTGGTATTTCCCCATCCCGACGTCCTCAATCAACCGAAGTTAATGAGAGACTGATCGGGCTGGGGTTGGTTCCAACACTGATGAGCAGGTGCTACCAGTATGTATGATGAGTTGAAGAGGCTAAGTAATCCGTTATAGGTAAGGTACCATACCACTTCCCTCCAAAGCCTTAACTCCTCAGGAGTCACAGTATCCTTTCCTTTTTAATTGCCGTTATTATGAGGCTGCTTGGACTAGCTGCATGTCGGAACTGTCGTATCTGGTAACCATAACTTCTTCCTGGGGAGTACTATAAGTGTCTTCCGATAGTCTTCCCCTAATTTTTTTTAGGTGTCTCTTATGACAGTACTAGGAGCCTCTATTAAATTCAGATTTGATATTTTCCAGCTTTTTAATTCTAGACTTCTGATTTTGGCGCACATCTTTAAACTTTGAAAAACCGTCTTCTTTGCTTTGGTATTCAACTTCAAGACAAGTCACCTCATATTTAATAGTATATAGTTCTTCTAAGACATTTTTGAAGCTTTAGCAATTGCAGCTCTGGCACCCCTGGGTGTACTCTCTTTAACCTTCAACTCGATATTGAAAGAATTTAACGTTATTTCTTTCAGTTTAGTGTTAGCTATTTGCAGCGTGAATTGTGTGTCCTTATGTAATGTATTTTCTCCAGACAATTTATTTTGTGTCTATTTCATACGATTTTTAATGGTTGAAACAAATTCGTTCTTTCGTTTTTCTGACTTGGTCGTGCAATGTTTTATTTACTGGCAAAATAATATTGATTTTTAATGCCCATACGTTGAACATCTGCAATAGGTATGTGCCAAATAAATTGTTAGCATATTTGAACAATTTTAAAAACTTTTTTGGTAGTTTTTTCAACTAATTCCGGTAATCACTTCACCCTCGAATTTTATTTTTTCCCCAATCACCTTTCTCGTTATTTTGTGTGTTCTTAGCATGGTCGGTTTTCCCAACCTTCTCTATGTATGTATGCTGATAATCGACACGTCTGAACCAGACTTCAATCGTAATTTTACATTGTTATTCAGGGGTTTTACCTGTAAATATTTTCTTATAATTCTGCCGTCCTGTTTGTTCGTTTTTGTGGGTTTAACCCGGGTATTATTTCCTCTGTTTGTTCTGCAATGTGAACTCTTGCGTCCGACTTTTTTTTGACAAAATAGACAGGTTTTAAAACGGTATGACCAATACGTTACACGATAAACGTATCCAAAACGGGAACAGGAAGTCGCCGGTAATTTATCCTGTTTTTTTTATTACGCTGGCTTGATTTTCTGTGAGCGTAAAAATAATCCCGTTTTTTGTTTTGAATTGTTTTGCAAGAGAGTTGAAAAGTGTTTATTGGCTTACCTTTCTTATGTGTGCAATGCCAGATTCTTCAATGTGTTTAGAATCGTATTTATTACTTATAAATCTGTGGCAGTCTTTACTAATTTCGTTAATGTAATATTTGGTTAACTTTCTAACTTGTTCAGAAACCTACGTCTGATTTCATCATCTTTTCCAGATACAAGTCAGTGCACGAACAATAAATATTTTAAGTTATCGGCGCTAAGTTGAGCTAATTTGAAATCGTCACAATGCTTATTAACGATTGACGCAAACACCACGTAATCTTCGCTATCTTTTCGGACTAAATGCAAACAATTCCATCGTTTATGGAACACGAGAGTGCTTAGGGCTGAACAATTCTGTTAAAAAATAATAACTTCGAAAAAATTCAAGTCGCTCGTTCTTCGGCATAAAATCAAGTCTACGAATTTAGTATGGTTGGTGGTCCCTAATTTTCAGATCTAATATTAACCTTTTTTGAGTTAGCCTAATTTTTATGATTTATTTTGTATAGATCTTAATACCGTCTTAACTATGAAGCAAAAGTGTTATTTTTGTCTGAATAATAAGTAAAATTGTCAATTGCACTCCAAACGGCATTCTACGAAAAATCATTATCGTTTTCGTTATCTTTTGATCGTTTTTTTTTGTTCCAGTAGTTTTTCGTTGTTTTTTTTCTTCTTGAAGTCTTTCTTCATTTTCTGTTTTGATCCAGTAGTTTTAAATGTTGTTCCAGTAGTTTTTCGTCGGCTTTATGTGTTTGTTCCAGAAATATTTCATCTGTTATTGTAGGTTTTTGATGCTTCTTTTTTGTTCTAGTAGAAGTTTTCGAAATCTTTCGTCAGCTTCTTGTTTCTGTGGCATTTACATTTTCACGAGTCGATTCAAATTCTTCATGTTACAATGTCTTTATAGAATACTACTTTTAAAAGTTATTTCATTTATATTACGCTGCTAAACGTAATCTTGGTTGTAAAAAGAGAAAGAGAGATTAAATTTTTTTCTTCGACAAAAAATATGTTTTACTAGCATTTACGGCCAGCATTGTACTCAACAAAAAACTAATACGGTTTTATTTTTTTTCTGGCGACAAGATTTTTCTCTTTTGAAGAGGAAAAGAAAATATATCATGTATCATTGTTAAAAATTAACACAGTGTCAGAATAGCAATAAATAAAAATCACTAACCTTTATGTGTTTTTTTGGTGTTTTTTTGGCCCCTCGATAATACCATTTCTTTTATAAGGAATGTTGTCAGGTGAATTGGCCGTAGATTTCTCCATGTTTGTTCTTTTTAAGGTTTTAAATTAAAAAAAAAACTTAATATACTTCGTCGCCATCATAAGGTTCTCAAGAATCCCTTACTGTAACCTCGTCGCCAGTTGTTGTGAGGTCCTTTTAAAAGGTTCTTAAGAAAACCTTTACTTTACTTCGTCGCCGGTTGTTGTGGGGCTCTTTCAAGGTTCTGCAAAATACTTTATTGTAGTGGTGTTTCTGGTGTATGTTCGAAATACTTCGTCGCGAGTTCTTGAAAATTCCTTTTAAAAGTTATCAAAAAACCCTTAATGTAGTTGTTGTGTCCGGTGTAAGTTCTAAATATCTCGTCACCAGTTGTTGTGAACCTGTAAAAGAGCCGGAAGGAAGACACGAATTTAGAGAAGAAAGTATATTGAAAAAATATAAAGCAATAGAGTACAAGAGTGGTTGTACGTCACTCGGACTTGTCAGTATAGACTGGTGTGGTACCAGGTGTTTACTTCCTTCTAACCGCAGGAAGATGCGGCACACGACCATAAGACGAGGAGTGTCAAGCCAGCGCCCCTAAAGAAGGAGTATTCTGGCCTATAAACAATTTCATGAGCAACTCCGTCAGGATTCCAAGGTCGAGGCGCTTCAAACAGTAAGCAATAAACTTACCCCACCCCAAAGAGGGGAGGAAAGGATTGAGATGGTGGACCTCCTAGGACAACCCAGGACTACTACCTCGGTCCGACGGATGAAAATCTACTGAAATTGCACAGTTCCTGCCAGGCTGAGGTGCATCCAATAATGAGAAGCAGGTGCTCCTTATATTCATGGTGAGTGGAAGAGGCCAAGTTGTTCGTTATATGTAAGGTACCATAATAGATAATTATGATGATAATAATAATAATAATAATAATAATAATAATAATAATAATAATAGTAGTAGTAGTAGTAGTAGTAGTAATAATAATAATGATGATAATAATAATAATGATAATAATTATCATAATAATACTACTACTACTACTAATAATAATAATAATTATATAGAAATAAAGCGATTCATTTCCAGTCATGGAAACAAAATATTTTAACAGATATGTCAGAGTTATTGAATTTACGAATGAAATTAGCGTCGAATAAATAATGCTACTGTTTATGACCAAACGGGTCACTTAAATAGTAGTCATATCAGTTAATTGGCGTGACTAATTAGTCACGCCATCTACCAATGACGCCTGGCTAATGGTGACTAATGCTTGAACGTTGAATGACATTTACAGGAATTGTGTAAATAGTTATAGAAACAATACACTTCGGGTTGCTGCAAGACATAATCGGCGACGCACTCATGTTTAGAACCAATGGATTTAGTGAAAACAAATCATGACAAAAGATTTGAGACGAAAGGTGTATAATATAAAATCTAAAAAAATAAAATTCTTAAGGTATTAAAAAATTCTCTTCGCATCTTTTATTCTGTTCTTTGCTTATAAAATTCATGACAAAATGTTTTTCTCAAAAACATTATTTAGTAAAATAATGTTTGTCTCATCAAGAATCAGAACATGGATGTAATTTGATAAATATAATGAAGTAAACGTACGCATTTGATAGTGATCACAAATATATCACTAAATACTCGCTAAATACTCGCAATAACGCTCGAACTGTCGAAACAACGGTATTATTATATAAAAAATAATAATACTAACAAATATTTTTATTACGATTATTATTATTATTGGATTTAGCAGCCAGTAGTCAGTTGTTTGAGAAGTTGAGCTAGAATTAGATAGAAAACAAAAGCCACGTAGTTTGTATATCAGTAGGCTCGGATGTTCCATCGTGTTTAGATGAGTAAGTCCATTTTCTAGTGTATACATGATGCTTCAATGGAGCAATGATTTATTGTCAACTAGGCAGCAGTTGGGGCCCTTACGACGTTGAACAATTTTGATTTTACAATAGTATTAATAGTAAAATACTACACCAGCAGTAGGGCTATGTTAAATATGAGTTGATGGCATAATACAAAGAAGATGGTCGAAAAATTAACAAAACCACATTGGATAGACAAACTTTGTGAACCTGAACATAAAGCAAGCGAACATCTTGGTCGTAGATCGTAAGGCTTGAAGGACACTCAGCCGTGTTAGTGAGTATTCTGCAGCTTGGGGGAAAACGTTTAATAACAAAGAACTACACCAGCAATTATGTTATAAGCAGAAGAGACTGAACTGTGCTGAAAGTAGACTAAGTGAGCTCTTGCATCTATCTATCTTTCTCTCTCTCTCTCTCTCTCTCTCTCTCTCTCTCTCTCTCTCTCTCTCTCTCTAGATATATATAGTCTCGGAAGTTTTTCAACCATTAAAACTATATGAAAAAAATACACTTCGGTGGAAAACTACATTTCCTGTAAGTCAATTTACGTTTTACAGTCACTATATTAGTTTGCTTCCAAGAATTTACGCAAGCCTTAACATTAATTAAGGGTTCATCAGTTTTTTACAATAAAAAACTGTTTCGGGAATTTTAAAACAAAACAGTATTATATCTCATGGCTTCCCAGCAGAGTTGATCAAACACCACTTCCCTTAAAAAACAAGAACAACACGTTCCGTATATTAGATCAAAGTTTTGTTCCAGATAAATATTTTGCTAACTCATTTTGTTATTAAAAAAATGTCCTACTTATCTGTGTGGTTTGTCTGTGTCTAAGAAAATGTATCCGTTATTTACAAAAATGTGCTGTATTTTAAAGTGTTCAGACGAATCCATTACACTACTTTTTAGGTTATTTATAGTTTCATGTATTAGTATTATCTTATTATATATATATATATATATATATATATATATATATATATATACCAAGAGGGAGTAAGAGAAACATATTATTAATGTAGAGAACCTCTTGACTTCTGATATTATTCATACAAACAGTAAGATGTATTTCTCTTGTTTATTCCGACTGCGGAGTGGATAAATCTCGAACTCTCGATACAACGACAGTCGGTTTAACCTCAGACAGATAAAGTCACACATCTAGCCTACTGAAGACCTGTATTATATAAATATATATATATATATATATATATATATATATATATATATATATATATATATATATGTGCGTGTGTGTGTGTGAATATAATTGTCTGTATCCAAATATAACATTATAAAGAGATATAATATATCATGAATCGATTTTGATTATTTACTTCCACAGTTCTCTATACATGAGTAGAGCAATGTTGTAAGTTATGAAAGTATATTAATGGGAATTTAGCTACACAGATGCGTCCGCGTTTAATTTCCGTATGAAATTGTTAGGCTGACAATTCTCTACAGAGATAAAACGTGGACGCATCTATGTAGCTTACTTGTCATACATATATTTTAATATCTTAGTTTATATATATATATATATATATATATATATATATATATATATATATATATATATATATGAAGTAATCTTGCGAGATTTTAAAAGTTTGACTTAAATAGCATTTTAGCGGGCATGTGAAATATTTATTTTAATGTTCTATTTAGTTTTTATTGTTGTACAGTGTTATTTGTTATAAGTACTTTGCGAAAGTTTTTTTCAAAATTTTTGCCGGTTTGGACAATCGGTAATATATAAATATGTACTGTAATTACTGAAATAATCAATACCGCCAAGGAGAATAACTGATATTTTTACTGAAGAAAAGTAAAAGAAGTGTCTCCCCTGCAACTAACAAAATAATTTTGTTTCTTTAAAAGTTTACAAAACGTAGAAAATATAATAATTAATAATTAAAAGCAAATATTATTTTACCGT
The DNA here is from genome assembly GCA_963556195.1 of Sepiola atlantica. NCBI lineage: Eukaryota > Metazoa > Mollusca > Cephalopoda > Sepiida > Sepiolidae > Sepiola > Sepiola atlantica. The sequence goes on along the minus strand of OY744534.1, from coordinate 55,928,017 downwards.
ATATCGGGTAAACCCTAAAGATCTTAGGACGTATTTTTCCCGTTAATATATATTTTTTATTTATTTTATACGTACATAAAAGTAATCCATGGACACAGAAGGCTCACAGCCGTCATCAGCATGGCTAACTTAGACAGAGATCGAATCTTCGATATTGATTTCTATATATATATATACCTTAGTCATCTTTTGAAGTTAGGTATATATATATATATGTATATACATATATATATATATATATATATATATATATATATATATATATATATATATATAAATGCCCTATCAGAGAATGTGTCCCTGCAAACAACACGTATATCCGCATGACTAGAACTATCATATCACGCCGACTAACTTGCCATCTCACCTCCCCTCAAAGTTCAATCTACACACACTTGATAACACCTAGCATCCCCAAAAATGAATTCAGGAATATTTTAACTATGAACACAGCCATTCTTGGGTTCTCATATTGCAGTATTCGTCTCCCCATAATGGAAGCGTTGTTTATTCAAGTAAATACACCTAGTATCAACCATGCTCGTTATGAGAGGGGGCGAAGGTATGTTGAAGTGTTGTTGAAGTCGTATTGAAATGTTTTTAAAAACGTCTTCTGAATAAATTCATCAATCTTTAATTTTCCATACTCATTTATCTGGTCGAAAACGTGCGCGAAAATAAGGCTATATTTTTATACAAAATGGACGACAATACCAAATCGCTCGTGCGACGAATCGAAAAAACGAATAAAAAAATAAATAAACAGAAGCTGTCGCTACTGTTTAACCAAACATGCATATATATATATATATATATATATATATATATATATATATATATATATATATATATATATATATATATATATATATATATATATATATACTTTAGTCATCTTTTGAAGTTAGGTATATATATATATATATATATATATATATATATAAATATATATATAACTTCTTTGTAATATAGTAGGAAAAATCCCAACAGAGTGCTCGATTAATTAAGAATTAAAGTTAAAAATTGAGAGCCTAATATCTATTTATTTTGGTACAGAAAAATTAGTACAACATTCGTACCGTCGGTTTCAAGCTCGGAAAGTCTTAGCCATCCGACTCTCTTCAGCTTCTGTTGTCATCTGTTTTGGAAATGTGAAGTCACATGACACTCTCGTTGGGACGCGTTATTTGCTCAGTGTGTTATGTATGTTTGTTTGAATTTAAATTTAATGTAATGAAACTGTTGAGATTTAAAACCGGAGGAGATTTGGAGAGATATAATAATATAAGATTAAGGGGAATAAAAAATAAAATTAAAACTAAATTAAAATTAAAATTAAATTTGAAATTAAAACATAAGAAATAAAGAAATAAAAAGATTAAAAAATTTAAAAAAATTAAAAAATTAAAAAATATAAATAAAGAAAATAAAAAATAAAAATGTTTCTATGTAATTCCCGTGAGCCACCTTTATGAATTTGTATCATTAGCCGTTACTGTTTTGGGGTTTGAAGATGTGTGTTCTGAAAGGAAAAACCGTTAGTTGAAATTGTGTTAAAATTCTTTTAGGCAGTCCGGAGTAATTTTAATAAAGAAATTGCTGGATCTAAGGGAGGTAACTTAGTTGGAAAATAAAGGTTTGAGGTTGTTTAAATGGATTTGTTAGATTATTCAAATAACTGATAAATAAACTAAATATTTTTGTGAAAATCGAAGTTTTTGCTCTTGAAATGTATGTGGATATGGGCTGATGAGGTGTTTAAAAGAATTTTAACACTGAGTAAATAACGCGTCCCAACGAGAGTGTCATGTGACTTCACAGTTCCAAAACAGATGACAACAGAAGCTGAAGAGAGCCGGATGGCTAAGACTTTTCGAGCTTGAAACCGACGGTACGAATGTTGTACTAATTTTTCTGTACCAAAATAAATAAATAAATAAATATATATATATATATATATATATATATATATATACTTTTGAAGTTAGGTATGTTTGTGAATTTTATATCTATGTTATGATCAATAAATATAATTGGGCATACATATGATGATATGAAAGTTGCATTAGAATTTCCAAATATAACTTTGTTTGTCCAATATTTGCTTTGAGTATATTTCCTCGCGGTTGGATGCACATTTTTAACATGATATTTTTCTTGACTGTAATTCATGTATGCATTCAGAGACCAACAACAAAATAATAAGGACGCTAAATAGATGTTATATATATATATATATATATATATATATATATATATATATATATATATATATATATATATGTATGCGTCTGTATTTATAACGTGAAATGTATTCTTTGAATTAGACAAAATAATTGGAATTGCAGAAAAATCGCATCAGTAAGTTTTTAAATTATCTATAACTATATTCGAAATATTGCGAAAGTTTTTTTGTTTATATATTCAAATATTATAAATATGTATTTACGGAATTGAAAACAAAGAGATGATTTTCAGCAAGGCTGGCTTGTGTGTATATCTGCCCTGTTAACGTGAGAGTTTACTCATGTGCCGACGCGTCCGGTCCAGCGTCTTGCTTGTACGCATGCGTATGCCGTCGAGAAGATGTCATGCGGAATGGAAGCGGTTTTAATTAAAACACCCGACGTGTAGACGACTGGAAAACATTCCGTGCAGTCGCGCAAATGAAATGTTGCCGAAGAAAATAATGATAGCTTCGAAATAATGATTCCGTCGGACACATCATGATCAAGAGAGTTGAAATAAAATGAGACAAATTTTGTCTCCGAAAAAAATGGAAAATTTAATAAAAGTATTTTTTATGCAAAGTTTTTGTTTCTATAAAGAAAGAGCGAAATTTAAATTGAAATGTAAAGAAAATTAATGTTCTGATGGAGTAACTTTTTTCTATGGAAGACTAAAAATAAAGACTGTCTGTTTCTATATTAATGAGGCTAAATGCACAGGAAAAGCCAATCATTTAGACATTTGGGTATTTATAGGTGTGTAATGAGTGAATTTATATATATATATATATATATATATATATATATATATATATATATATATATATACATTAATATATATATATTAAAATATATATACATTAATATATATATATATATATATATATATATATATATATATATATATATTCAAGATATGAAAAAGAATTTTATACACTTTTCTAAATGTATCTTCTTAGATGATATCCAGCGGTATCGTGAAAATGTCTAATACAATAATAGGTGCTCAATATTAGAAATAGAGAATTAATATAAGGTATATGAGAGTGAATAAACAAAATATATTATTCAAGACTACACGTATTTATTTGCATATTTCTAAGGTAAACTTACCTCTTTTATGATAGTGTTCATGTTATTCCATTAGCCAAAACGTTCAGTCGTCCAAACGTCCATTGTCAAAAATCTCCGAAAAGCTGTTGACAGATGTTTATTGAGAACATTGTAAATAAAACAGTTGTTGTTGTTTTTTTGGTGGAGAGGTGGGCGATGTCAGTTAGGTTTTAAATTTTTACCCATTCGTATAGGTAATTATTATTCTCTTTTTCTCCGAAATGTATTTTTTGGGGTTATATTTCAATCACAATCACTTCGTATTATTTGAATTATTCGGACTACTATTCTAACCTCATGTGAGGTAGATGGTCATTCTTTTTTATATAAAAAAATTAATCACCCCATATGAAAGTCAACAGTCACTGGAGGATAATGGTTTATGAGATAACATGATTGTCAATTATCAACTCCACTACACCCACGATGATTACTGCTGTTACAACGTGTTATCAACACAACAGCTTTGCTACAAAACATATGCGGGTTAGATAAGTTATACGAGAAGAAGACCGCATACTCTTTCAAGGTAAAACTTAGTTCACAGAATTTTCGAAGTTTCTATAAGCAACACTTCCTTGACGTAAGGTTAATAAAATAAAATAAAATAAAATAAAATAAAATAAAGCAATTATTTAGATGTAAGCACAACCATAAAGACAAAATCTAAATCAAATCCTGTTTGGGTTAAATGTAAATATAAGAGACTCATGCGACCTAAGAATGTGTTCTGGTTAACATAAGCCACGCCCTATTTTTACAGATAAGGGTAGACAAGCCAAGATCTTTTCTCAGAAAAGATAACCGACCCCAGTTACTTTCAGGTTAAATAATACACGTCACAAAAATTCAGTTACTGATAAGTGTCACCAGACACTTCCAGGTAATTATAACAGACCTTAGACCTTTCCATGTAAAGATAAGCGAGGGCAGGGACTTCCAGATAAAGATAGCCGACCCTAGACTCTTGCAGGTAAATACTTCAGACTCCTCACGGTAACGAAATCGACCCCAAACATTTAAGCTAAAATAATAGACCCCACACACATCCACTTAATGATCAACATTCTTAGATACTTCAAGGTACGTATAACCGACTTCAGACACTTCCAAGTAAAGATTAGCTACCCATACTCTTTCAGGTAAAGATAAGAAAACCCAAGCTTTTCCAGGTAAAACAATATACCTCACACATATTCAGTTAATGGTAAGCAACACCAGACTCTTCCCAAGAGATATGCTAGCCAGACCCTTCCCGGTAAAAAATAAGCTACTCCAAACGTTTTCGTGGTAAAATAATAGACCCCACACACATACAGTTAATGAGAAGAGACCCCATATACTTTCAGATAATAATAACTGACTTAGTACTCTCCATGTAAAGGTAAGCGACCGAAGACACTTCCATGTATAGATAAGTAATTGCATACTTTTCTAAGATAAATAAGCGAACTTTTTCTGCCGTAGATAAGCAACGAAAATTGATTCATATATAACCGTAATCCGGTTTGGTTTAAGGTCAAGGGTATGGGTAAGGTTTAAGACTAAATGTAAACATAAAAGACTCTAAAGATGTTCAGTGAAAGATCAAAGGCCCCGTGATGGTCATAGAATAAGTAACCCCAAACCGTTCATGGTAAAGCAAGCGACCTCAGATTCATAATGTAAAAATACGCTACACCACACATTTCCAGGTAAAGATAAGCTATAAGGACTTTCCCAGTTAAAGAAATCTGACCCAGACTTTTACAGGTATAGATATGCGACCCAGCCTTTGACAGGTAAAGATACGCGACCAAAAGCATTTCCTGGTAAAGATAAGCGCCCCAAAGGTTTCAATTAAAGATACGCGACCACCAACATTTCCAGGTAAAGATAAGCGACCCAAAGTTGTCAATTAAAGATACGCGACCTCAGATATTTTCAGTTCAAATTTAGCGATTGTAGATTTGCCACTATATAATGAATTTACTTTAATTTATACCTAATTGTAAGGCGTGAGCGATTCCAGACATTCACAAGTTAAAATAAGCGACCTATAACGGATGTGAGTAGCTTATATTTACCTGACTTAACGCGATTATTTAAAGAAAACGCAGGGAAAAATAGTTACAAAGTTTTATAATACAAATGATGACATTTTCTGGCATTATTTTCATAATATCGAAACAAGAGATGAATTAGTTACGTAACAAAATAAATGGAAGAAAACTTAAAGACAAAAGGTAAACAGTTTCATTTCTCGCTCTTTCTTTGTCTATTTGTTATTTTACTTTCTTACTTTCCTCTCTTTTTACTTCATTTACTTTATTTGTTTCTCTTATTCATCTCACATCACATATAATTGAATTTAGTTCATAATTGATTCACTTTAATTTACACCAAATTGAAACACGTAAAACAAATCAAGTCGGAGCAGATGGTAGAGTTATTTCATGTAAATAATTTACGCTCTGAATTCAATCATTAAGGTTGTATCATTTTTTCTCTTGTTCATTATATTTATTTTTTAACATCAAGTTCACTCGAAAGTCGGTTTCTTATTAAAATCGTTTCAAAATTAGTAATGCTGTGGGAACAGATCATAGTGAAACCATGTTTCAAAAATTATGATCATTTATATATTTGTTTTTTGTTTTAATATTAAGAATCCTGACTGGAAAATTTGCCAGACAGAAAAAAAATGATTGACGAAAAACAACGCGTGCAAATGGCGATTTATTTTCAAATGAATTAAATTTAACACAAGTTGCTCTCTACTTTTTAAAATTATATTTTCGTCTTTTATTCGTGATTGTTATAAATGGCTCTAAACCTAACTTAAAAATAAACTGTAAATCAAGAAATTATTCATCTTTTTTTCATGAAATAAATAATGAGTTTAAAAAATATATGAACAAAAAAAGTATTGTTAATTAATCAGAGTATGCACATATTGATAATTTATTTACATTTTTCTGTTCAAAAGAAAATTCTGTCAGAATGAAAAAATATGAGAACGAAATATTAAAAAAAATAGTGTAATATATTATTCATGGCGATATTTATTTCTATTAATTAATTTGGCGAAAATAGGTGTCCGTCTGTCTTACGGCATATTTTTGTCTTTTTCAGGGACAACGCTAATTACAATGAGTACCTACTGTCTTTTTCAGGACAATAAACAATTCTACCCAGACCAAAAACTATGTGCAATAATCTACTAGTCCCAAACATTATTTTGAGAACAATTAACTATTTTTTTAAAGGCACCCACAGGCTACAATAATATGTAAGCAACTACTGCCTCTTTCCGAAGAAAGGGTCTGTTTAACGATACATATGAGGTAAAATGATTTGCTAGTACAAACTATTGCTCCAAGACATAAAATATCCATTTAAAATATACACATTAGTTACAATAACGTGCGAGCACCAACTTTTATTGCCGGAATAGTAAACGTTTTTTTTACAGGACAAACCGTATCTTTAATGAGTACTGGCTGTGTTTTTAAAAACAATAAAATGTTCTTTGCAGGAAAAAAAAACGATAATGAAATAATTTTCGGGTAGCAAGTTTCATTTTCAGAAAAAAATCCGTTCTTGTAAGTACAAACTCGGGCTGCTATAAATTGCTAGCCCCAAATATTATTTTTAGAATAATAAACTATTGTTTTCAGGACAACCAAAGGCTACAATAATATGCAAGTAACAACTGCCCTTTTTCAAAACGGTTCGTCTAAGGATAAACATTTGATAGAATAATCTGCGTGTACCAAGTATTAATTCCAGACACATTCTAGTTACAATAACTTGCGAGCACCAACTTAAACTCCCGCGAGAATAAACTGTCCTTTTCAGGACAAACACTAGTTTAAATAGTGTTCTATTACACTGAGACCCTGACGAGCAGTCCTCATTAATCGAATTATGACACACAAGCCCGACCATCATATCAGAACGACAAGCCGGTCAAGTGATTGATATCATACGTCGGCGATAGAAACAGTAATTGCAAACATGTTGTATTGTTTTGGCTATATGGACTGGATATATTTTTTTATTAAACGGAATTCTACTGTTTGTAATATGTATTTGCCTGTTGCCGTGTTGTATTTTTATTTCTAAAAAAATGTAAGACGGGCCTTCATGATCGGTCTTTGCGGCATATAAAATCGTATGGCGTTATTTAGTGCATAAGTACTTAGTATAATGTAAAGACTGTTCATTACTTCGCCCCAAAACCGGGGTTCAATTCTCGTATGAGTAATACTAATGACTCAAAACTTGTACTAGGTACCCCCTTGCGAACCACTCAGTATTTTAAGGTAACACTCAAGATTAAGTTGAGTAATATAGAGAAAGGTGGTGCACCGCTTGATCTCGCTGTAGTAGCCAACGAAAGAGGAGCATTTGGCAACCCTTGACTACGGCCGATCCATTTACTTGATTTGTTTACTAATGCACAGACAACATTAATTATATATTGTTTTCTAGACTAATTTGATACTTTTGGAAAAGAAAAGAAGAGAAAAAACATCATATCTCGGCCAATAACTAATGTATTATCAACATTCAATATTTTCCGTTATACGCTTTACATGCAAGACACCAATGATAATTCTGTAACTTATTTGACCAAAATGAACTATACTCATCAAGATACGTTGTCGGCCTGCGTACAGGTTCTAGAGTAGGCAGCACTAAAAGGTATCGTTGTTGTCAGCCAGTCGACATATATGGACTGTACATCCGTTCGTGTAGAAGGAGCACCGGTATATTTCCTAGGAACATCGCTGTCAATGATATCGTCCGACGTGCCCTAGACATCGCTGTCTTCTCGTTGCTCATCGAACCAGTTGGTCTCTACAGAGGGGATGACAACCGGCCTGAGGGCTTGACGGTGTTTTTCTTTGTAAACGGCACATCTTCAACAGTTTTGGTCTGTTAATGACGCGCCACACGGGGTTAATCGTGAACTGACTTCGCTTTACGAGCGCCTGTCCATCGCCACTATTCGTGAGAACGCCTTGAGCCTGCTCTCGGCATGCTAATCCAACAGGACATTCAATGAAACTTCCTTATACTTGCATGCTCGATTAGAAAAAAGTCATTTTATTAATTATTATTTGTTTCCCCATTAATCAATCAAACAATGAAATATTGTAAATAAAAACTTATCAATGCTGTTTCAGAATATATAAGGTCTATGTCACAAAGTCCTATACAGTCGTTTGTGAATAAACAAACGAACAAACCACCAGGAAGTAAACATTTAAATGTGCGGAATATCTGGAATTAACAGTCTTCTATTTATAATCATTACTTTTTTATTTTTATATTTGTTTGCATGGAGCTAGAGTCGTGACTGGAAAATTCGGAGGTAAAAATTCCCTATACAAAAATTGAAAGAACAAAGAACAAATTTGTTTCGCAAACACGTGCGCAAATGAATTCAATTTAAAACAAGTCATATTGTGATATTTTTAATACTTTCTCTTTTTATGATCAATTATTTCAAATGACTATCATAGAGAATTGAAAATAAACTATGATTCAATGAATTATTTATTTTTTGCATGAAATAAATAACGAGTTTTAAAAAATGCGTTCTGTAAAATTTTTTCTACCGACTGAAAAATAATTGATAATTAATAAAAGTATGAACACTTTTTTAATTTTATTTTATTTTTACTATCTTTACAACATAAACTGATCTAAAAAGAATCTGTAGTATATAAATATCCTTGATATTCATAGGAACTTTCACAGACTTCATTTCCTCCAAAAATCTTGTTTATTTATTAGCCAAACATAAAATAAAAAAGCGAAGTAAAAATAAATCATAATTTTATATCATCTATTTTGAAATTAATTCATTTTGATCTATTGAATTATTAAATTTGACCACGTAGCGTAGCAAGTAATAGCGTTTGTTAACAACCAGTTATAAGTAAGAGGATGTTGGTAATTAGAAGTTCAATCCTTATTAGAAGCGATAATAAGAGGAAATAACATAAAATTAACACTTTTAAACGGTCGTGACTGTCGGAATTAGAAGAATATACCACGTCAATAAAAAAACGGTTCCAGTAGATATTCCGTACATGTTCCTGCGGTCGACACAAAGATTCCGAAGTTCGACTAGAAAATTCCGAAGTTCGACTAGAAGATTCCGAAGTTCGACTAGAAAATTCCGAATTTCGACGACAAGATTCCGAAGTTCGACTATAAGATTCCGAATTTCGACTAGAAGATTCCGAATTTCGACGCCAAGATTCCGAAGTTCTACTAGAAGATTCTAAAGTTCGACGAGAAGATTCCGAATTTCGACACAATTTTTGACCGGCTGAATTATTTTGTTGCCATTGGTACTTCTACTTTTCTTTAGAATCAGATACTTACAGGCACGACCGAGCGAAGATTACAAAAACAAATAGTTAATTGGTGCCATGAACCCGGCAGGATTCGAACCAAGCACGTACAGTTTGTAAGTCCATGTCAGTATCCACTTCATCAGGGCAGCTACATTTGTGAGAGTTACAAAACGATATTCAATTGACGACATTTTCTCGTAATACAAGTATGTTACTGTATGCTTCTTTTTAAAGCTTACTATTCTCAAATTAAAGAAATTCCGACTAGAACATATTTCCTCATCCGTGCCATTAAGGAAATGTCGATGCGAAGTAGTGTAAGTAATTCAAAAGTGTCCTCATGAATTTAAAATTAAAAAAAAAAACAAATTTAAATTCTTCAGTAAAATATAATTAAGAAATGGGATAATTTCCTGATTTTTAATGACTTTTAACAAAATTTGGTAATTTTTAAAATATTTAGAATTGCCAGCTTTCATTTCATTTTAGAGGTATTATTCGAAATATAGTCCTCCAACAATATATTTGCCCAATAAGAGTTGTATCGGTCGGTTTATTCGTTTCCTAAAACAGTACCTCACTTCACGATGCTAAATAAAATCAGTCTTGTTCACACGGTGGAGGTATACGATCAGTAACTGAAAATCATGTAAGTAAAAGAAAAGTTGGTACCAAGTAAAACACCAATTACTAAGTCAACTTTAAAACTAGTTCATAAATGGCTGGTACTAATGCTTCAATTGAAAGTGCCTCAGATAATTTAACAAGTAGAAGGGTGTGTATCAGTGAACATACATAGATAGTTCAGTTAACCGTGCAAATAGCCTTTACTGGACTCCACATCAATGATACAAAAAACGACAGAAAACGATTCGACATAAAGAATGAAGCTAAGCCATGATATTGATATTGCAACAGCCAAACCAATGTCATCTGAAGAACAGTTCTGTTTGCTTCCAAAAATCAGAGAGAGTATCTCTATATTTACCTCAGTCATTTCTCTGCTTTCTTAAATCACTCATGGGAGCTTTTTTCTAAACAATGTCGCAACCATTATAGTATACAGATAGCATAGACGTTTTCATTATAAGTTAAATTACATCACGATGGTCTGCCCGAAAATATAGCAGGACATTAGTGCATATACTCAACAGGAAACCCATTTTATTTTTGTATACACAAAACTGACGTAAGATATTGAACCGAAATGCTTAAACAGATCCTGGGCAAAAACACTTTTTATAAACGTTACTTGATATTGTAAATATGCACAAGGCGGCTGTTTAGTGATGCATGTGTGTGGTACATATGAATAGCAGACTTGCTGTAGATGAGAAATGTTCGACCAAGACAAGAATGAGGACACAGGAGAAATTAAAATGGATTTCATGTTATATTTGGCTACCCAGAATTGTATTTCTCCTCAATAAAATGTTAGCGTATTTTTAAATTGAGTTCATGCTGAGAGTAATATACTTGAGAAAAATAATATTCTTATATTCAAACAGTTAGGCCTGTTTAAGTGTGGGCTATCTGGCCATTAGCTCAAATTAATATCTAGAATGCCCTTCTGTGTTGCTTAATTGGATGGCTGAGAAAATGACTAGAGTCTAAGAATCCCGGTCAAAAATACATATATTCAAGCCCATGAACAAGAAAGGTAAGTTTGAGCCGGCTTTTCAGCTGAAGAAAGTCAGTTTGTTTTTCTAGGGGTAATCGTAAGTTGGATTTTTGTTGGCCAAAAAAACGAAACGAGTACGATTGTTACCTCCAACAGATAAAGCTGATGCTTGTTTCGAGCTGTAGTTGTTTATTTGGAGAGATCAGTTTTTGTTGAAGCACTGACTGAGACAGCCAAATTGACACTGTGACCGATGTCGCAATCGAACAACAACTTTGAACCGGCAGAAAGAGCTAACGATCAGGGTCTATGCAGTGAACGCACGCAGACACGTTCAAAATATTACAGAGTTCCGAGACACATTTGATACTATTTTGTATTCGTTCATTTAGAACTATTTGAAGTATTTAATTGCGTTACAATTCCAGGAATAGATGGTTCGGTGTACTAGTTGGGCGGGGAAGTACATTGAAAGAGTTGACAGCACAGGAATATTATTGGGAGAGAGTGAGCTGCATGTACTGGAAGCAGACATTCAAGAATCTTAGATGAGGTTCAATGTTCCTAGAAGGCACTGAGATGTAAGCTACATAAATAATACGTAGATGTATTCTATGTACCTCTTTTCCAGGAGTTTATACAAAAGGTCAAATGTGGGTTTTTATTAAAAGTATTTCTGTGGAACGAACTGTATTTGAACCCGGCATACCCAGGTCCTCAGTCCACGTCGTTAACATCTTGATGTATAAGCTGTCCCTTGCAGGCATGATGATAGTAGGCTTTCTAACTCTGTATGCACAACTGTGATGGACTTTGTATTTCTTTGCAGGATAAGCAAAATCAGACTGAATTGAGATGGCTATATTTAATTGATGTTCACTATTGTAAAGCTGGGGGATGAGAGTAGCAGCAGGAATCATATACGTGTCACCCCCTGAGACAACGTAGACGTTGTTTTCTGAGAACTTCCACACCTTAACAAGTTCACACATATAGCCTCTAAACTCAGCTTATTGAAACCATATATACTATAATAGGGCACGGTTGAGAAAAACATCAACCGTACCGCCTGCAACACCATAAACGCGTTGATTTCCACGATAAAACTGGTGTTCAAGCATCTCTCAATGAACATCGTAAAGACTGTGTGCCTCAAGTTTATCCCGGAAGGGGCCTATTTTAAAGGCTCAATATAGCCTTTTGAAATGCGAAATATTCGGTTAATAATCCTCAAAAAGCTGCAATTTGTATGTTTACAATGCATCAATATATTGATAGATATTACGTTTTTTCATTCCTTTCTAAAAAGTGTCAAATTCGAACCAGTCACCTGATCTTAATTATTTTCAAAAATCGTCAAGAGAAAATAGCTATTAAGAATCTATTTTTAATGCATATTTAAAAAACAATGTTATACTTCATCTGAATCTTATAATATATCCGCATGTTACGGCAGTTATAAACATAATATGAGCGGGTGTTAATATTACCGTTTTCTGCAGAATAGCGGAAACCGGATATGCACAACAGGATAATCACTGTTAAACGGTTGCAGCGTTGGCTCAGGTAACCACGGGTCTCATTGGAGGTAGGGCACTTTTTTCCCCTGAATAAATACCACAAAATTGCCAAGCAACATACAGAGA
>OY744534.1:55862553-55910053 GCA_963556195.1 Sepiola atlantica | reverse complement strand
TATATATATATATATATATATATATATATATATATATATATATTGCAAGACAAATAGTTCAATTTGAAAAAATAAAAAAGAACATAACATTCACTATTTATTTGTTGAGTTATCTCAAAGATTAGGTGTATGGAAACGATTCCAAGATTATTGACAAACTCAAGCATCTAGACCCAAATTATGTGTGTGTATGGAGATGCACATCAGTTTCACATATCATATTTAGTTTACTCATCATTGAACGACAGTAAAACAAAAACATTCATGAATGAAACCTGATTGGCAATGCAAACATAGACTGAAGCGCATTTGTGTTCTATGATTCGATTGCGAAAACTATTGATTAACCATTTTAGGCAGTTGTCCTTTCATGTTGGTATTTTGTACGAAAATAATCACTTACAAGTATGTAGTTTTTTAAATATTTTATATTCACTGAAGGACCTAATCACCATAATAGGCTTCAGCATATAATAATTTTGAATATTCTAAAATACACATAATATTTGTAGTTTTTTAAGAATACGCAAAGGTTAAATCCAATTAAAAGACGGATACGAAAACACATCTATATGTATCGTACATAATAATTTACGGCTAAAAACATTTGAAATTTATTTCTTTAAAAAGCGTTTCCGAAAATACGACCAAAAATACCGTTTCAAGAACGGGAGAGTATTCGCAAAATAAAAATCGGCAATGTCTATAAAAAGACTTTTCATTCGCTCGTTAGTAGAAATCGGAAGAGACAGAAGCCTAGGGAAAAGAATGGCAGATAAATAAAGATTGATAAATAGATATATAGATAGATAGAGAGATAACGAGATAGAAAGAGAGACAGAGTGATGGAGTGATATAGATAGGTAAATATATATAGTAATATATATATATATATATATATATATATATATATATATATATATATATATATATATATATACATATATATATATAGAGTGAGAGAGAGAGAGAGAGAGAGAGAGAGAGAGAGAGAGAGAGAGAGAGAGACGGGTACGAAGAAAACACCTTCGGGTAAATACGACTATATTTTAGGCAACAACTAATTGCTCTAAAACTTGCAATGGCTTATTATAAATTATTTTTGAAATGGAAAGTGAAAGTAGAAAGCCTAACCGTACAGTAAAAGTGAAAGTAGGCTCAATAATCATTACTTTCTTTTACGTCAAAACTATTTTCAGATTTTGAACTTCAACTGGAAAACAGGCGAGAAAAAATCATTTATTGTTTTGACACTTGAAAAACATTATTTACTTTAAGTGGCGTCGGTTATTCTGTTCTAATTAGTTGGAGAGTGAGGTTCGATTCTGATCGAAGGCTGAAATATATATAATTTTTAATTTTTTTTCATAATGTCACAGTTGAATTATCTGGAATAATGGTAATTGAATAAAGCAACTGAAGGAAATAGACAAGTTCTTATCTTTTACTTGGTAATTTTAACAGAAAAAATTAAATGACAGACTGTTCTAAGACAAGACGTCTTAAAATTCCTCCCATAGAATAATGAAAAACATATATACATACACATGTCTCTAAAGTCTACAGTTAGTATCAATACGCTAATAAAACTATTTGGATCTTCGTTTTTATATGTGTTTTTTATTCCAATACACACACAACGCTGACCTCAATAATTTTGACAGCGATAGAGATAAACGTGCGCGGTGACTGACTTCACAAAATGATAACGCCATCAATTAAATTAAAGACGGAGAAAAGAACTTCCTTTATTAGATGAACATTATTTACCCCAGGAGGTTTAAATATATATATATATATATATATATATATATATATATATATATATATATATATATATATATATCATAAAAAATTTAATACAATTATAATGTTACATTAAACATAATACAATAGAAATATTACATAAAATATAATATAATTATATTACATGAAGTAGAATACAATAATAATATTAAGTAAAATGTAATACAATACTAATATTACATAAAATATAATGAAATAATACTATTACATCAAACATACTACTACAATGATATTACATGAAATGAAATACAATAATAATGTTACATTAAACATAATACAATAATGATATTACATAAAATATAATGCAATAGTGAAATCACAAAAAATATAAGACAATGCTAATATTGCATAACATTTAGTACACTAATAATATTACATAAAATATGATACAATACTAATATTACATTATACATATTCTGATAATAAAATAACATAAAATATAATACTATAATAATATTTGATAAAATAGTATACACTAATAATACCACTCAAAAATATAATACAATAATAATATTAAAAAAATATAATGCAATAATAATATTACATTAAATATAATAAAATAATGAAATCACATAAAAGTATACTGCAATTATAATATTAACTAGCAATATGAGAATCAATATATGCAGAGTCGATATAGATTCATATAAATAACTAGTCGTTTTCAACTATGTTTCACATAACGAAGCTCGTCTAATTAAAGAGCCGCGAATATTTTTTCCGCGTGTATTTATTCCTCAAGTTTGAATTCTAATCAGCAGTTTTTTTTTTTTTATTCACTTTTTTTAGTTTTCCTCTTTTCTTTATTTGACTGAAACGTTATTTGTAGGGCGGGGCTGGTAATTTATTTTGTTTTCTTGATCATGGCATGGGCAAGTTTTATAATGATGAGAGGTGTTTTTTTCAGTTTCTATTTTTTCTCATATTTTGGGCCACACTAAACAAATCAAAATAATTTAATTTGGCTACACTTCTTATTTTAGAAAAGCATTTCGATTTTATCGAAAAAAACAAAACCTTTTGCGGCATTTTAATGACACATTTGCGCAAATTGAAAACAAAAAAATAAATTACTAATAAAGGATATTTCAACAAACAAACAACAATTGTATCTTGTATCACTTCATTAATTTTTACTTGAAATAACTTTGAATGTTGTATATTATGAATTGAATGAAATGAATGCATATTATAAAAATATGGATTTTATCCGTCTGTCTGTCTGTCACCATTGTATAAACAATTAATTGTAGAATTTGTCTTATTTCGAAATAGCAAAGATCTTTACTACTTTTCGAAATGGCGAATATTACATTGATTGTAAATAATAAATTTCCAACATATAAAGCGGATGCCATGACCGAAAATCGAAACCGAAACCTTCAGATTATCAGTCTTGGGTTCTACAAACTGAGCTTATAAATAGAGTTAAAAAATCATTTTAACAAAATATTTATAGCTTTGGTATTATATTATAGATTTATGAGTAACGTCATGCTTCAAAACATGAATTCATACATAAGAGATCATAAAACATGAATAAATGAATGCGTCAACATTGCCAACATTGTTAGAAATTATTTTAATAGTCCAACACAATTTATTTTGCCTCAATTAAAACGTATTGTTGTTTTAAAAAAAATATATTTTATATTAATCCACTAGCAAAATTATGCAACCGGAGAAGCATATTATTGCTAGTAAATGAAAAAAAAATAAAGAACTGATTTAAAAATAAAAAAGCCGATAAATACTATCATCGAATATAAGTCTTATTTAATAATCATGAAGACAAAAGACTGCGTTTTATATTTATGTCAAAGGCTCTACACTTTTTAAAAACCTGCTCATTAGTTACCCATTCTGGGAATGATGTTTGTGGTGCGACCCGTGTAACATTTAAATGAAAGGCAAAAGTGTTGCATGTGATCACCGATTCAGCATGCCTACATCAATGGGTGTCCGACATTCTGACTAGGAACGCGCAAGTTAACACGAACGTGACTGGTGAAGTAGGCGCTTGTGAACAATACATGTAATTTAGTCTCATCTTCGTACGTGGCAATTAACACTATATATAAGGTGAGCAGAGTAATTTAGCAATCGCTAGTTTGAGATTGCAAGTTCTAGTAATTTATTTGACTCACACCGATTAAAGTGTGACACGAAGTAGGTTTAGAGTAAGAAGCCTAGCTTTGCAAAAAGTTTTTCTCCGGACGACTTCAAAGTAGGTGTGGGTAGACACGGCGAAGTTCACCGGTAAGCGTCCATACACCGTTCATCGATAAACTAACCCTCTTTCAAAATAGAAAACGATAGAAGTAAACCCTTACATAGTCGCCATAAGTTAAAGTTCTACCTGCAAGGATGACTTCTTGTAACCAAGCAGACAAACGTTGTCTTTAAATCAGCGCGAAGAGTTTGGTTTTAGAAAATTAACGAGTGTCATGAGATTTCGTTAGATCTTGTTTTTTTTTTATAGGAGTAATATACTATTTGTAATAAAATAATCATAATATTTGTAATAAAATAATAAATAAAATAATAAATGAAAATAAATAAAATAATAAAATAATAAAAATAAAAATAAGAATAAAAAAAATAAATATAAAAAATAAATATTTAATTATTATATTATAAAAATGAAAAAATTAAAATAAAAATGAAAATAAAAATAAAATAAATAAAATAATGAATAAAATAATAATATAAATAAAATAAATAAATAAATAAAATAATAAATCAAATAAAAAATTTCGGTTTCGTAACCCAGATGGTAAACCAATGCATACGATGTAATATTGCGACATGGCATAAGTCCAAGGAAAGCATCCTATGTTGTTACATCATACGTAATATTTCCTTCGTGTTTGATAAATAGTCCTTTGACGACGTTCATGTCGGTAGGCTTCACCATGTTCTTGAATCTCTTCCTGAGCCCGTAAGTCATAGAATTGTTTCCGTTCGCCGTTAGTAGTTGTGCTCCTATAACGCCTTAGGTCCACTCCACTCATCTGTTTTCATCTCTCTCTCTCCCTATCTCTCTCTCTCTCTCATACGTTACATCGCTATACAACATATTATGTCTATCAACACTATGAGTATTGATTTACTCCTCTCCAGGAGTTAGGCACAAGGCCAGTTTTTATCTTACTCCCACAAGTAAGATGTGACCCAAGGTCGGGTCGGGAAAGTGGGGTTTAAAAATTGCCTGGGCAGCCCCGTCGGCATTCCCCGGTAGGGGCGCCTCAGGCAGTAAGCAATAAACTTTCTCCCCCACTAAAGAGGGGAGGCAAAGCCTGGGAGGGTGGACCTCCTAGAACTGCACAGCACAGACCCATAGAGCGGCGTAAATCAAGCCCCGAAGGCCAAGACAATACCAGTCTATGGGGTGCAGTATCCATCGGAACAGATACTACACTTTGATCTTAGCCAAAAGGCCACGACAGTGTGTGTTTGCGTTGTCTTGCCTTTAGAGCGTATCCAGTCACACATATCGTTTAACTCTAATGAATGTCCTGCTTGCGGCTCCGTCGAATCCCGTTCTCTAAGTACTACTGATGAATTCATTATCGGCCTCTTACGTAGATCTATTCTAGTATTCCTATTTCAGATCGGTCCCCGGTCATAGAAATTCATATCCCGGCACCGTAAACCCCGTAAATTATGCCCGATACTTTCTTTTACACCAACGTTGTCCGTTTAATAGAGGAATCTCTATTTCCGGTCATGTAATTAAAAAAAAAACATCTCGATCTCAAAGAATTGTCTCCCTTAGTTGCATCTTTGGGTACTCAAAACAGTTAATGACATTTAGCAATACCTCTATTAATATATTTTATATAAATTACATAGTAGTTGTGTTTTTTGATAAAACCAGCAACGTGCCATTGATATAAACGTTAGAACTGATTATTACTTAGCAATTTTTATCTCTTGCGACACGTGTTCTGTGCAGATCATAATCTACAAATTATAATTTATTTAAAATTAATAGGATTATTTAAGTAATATTTAATGATTACGGTATCGTTTGATCAATACATTATTAATTGAACCATTTTTTAAAATGGTACTAATTGTTCAGCTGATATTGTTTTTATCTCTCTTTTTATACTTTTTTTTATTATTACAGAACTTTTAATCTTTTAATACCTGACGATTTGCTAAGAATTGCAAACTCATGAATTACTTTCTATTCGCCAGTTTATATACCCATCAATTCAAAATTCAAAAGCATCACGGAATCATTTTTTTGGGCTAACTTTTACTGAAATATTTGTTTTAGAATAAAAAGAAATGCATTCTGGTGGATTTAATTTCGTAGTTAAATTACTTTTCTAAATATGATAAAAACATATTTATTTTAGAAATCAAAACAATTGTTTTTTTTATTTAGATAAAACTCGCCTAATAAAAACAATAATTGCTAAGTCATACATAGACACCAAAAACACACAGACACACAAGCAGTGGTCACGCAATGTTTTTTACATACAGATGTAGTATATTTGTATTCTAGCTGCCTTCAACTTGCCTATAATAATGGAGATTATGCATCTGTATGCCTGCCTGTCTGAAGCCGAACCTATAGTATTAGTTTTGATCGCTCTCTTTTCCTATCTATTTTCAGCTCCTATATAGCTATTCCAAAACTTTCCAAACATAATATACCCATTCCAAAGCTTCCCCAAACATTACGCGTCTTTCTGATTTACATAATAAATTTGCTTCAAAGCTTTTAATAAATTAATATTCGCAAATATACACTAATGATTTTTTCACGTTTCCAGATGTATTTAAAATATTTTCCCTGATAATAATCTTAATAAAAATTATAAATAGAATTGATTAAATACGTTGTTTTTTATTAATGTAATTGAGTTACGTAATTAAATTAGATTGTAATGGAATATGATGGAACATACGTCGGCCATTCCAAGATTTGGTTACTCGCCCTCTGATTATTCGAACGCAAAGAAAGTTCTATTTCAAAAAAAAAGAGAGAGAAAGAGAAAGAAAGAGAGGAAAAAAGAGACAAAGAAAAAGAGAGAGAGAGAAAGAGAGAGAGCAGTTAAATAAAACAAGTAGCAAAAATATGCGACAGGGGGAGCATATATTTGCTAGTAAGTAATAATATTCTTGAGTACTGTGATTCTAAACTTGTAATGAGTAAGAGCAATAGTGACAAAAATATAAGCATATTTTTGAAGACGCCCTGTTTAATTTTTCATCCCGGGTTCAGTTTCTTCATGTGATCTTCGCACGCTGTGTGCATCAATAATGTCAATATGTAGCAGCGGACATTTAATTTGGTACAATTAAAAAGCAACACCCTTAATCTCTGTTTTTTTTTTACATTGATATCATTTTGCTGCAGGGATTGGTGCGCGTCGTCGGAATCTGACGCTAATACCGAGTATCAGTTTACGGCACGTGTCGCAAACGCTTACAAGGACTGTTTATTTACTAATAAGATTGTAGTTTCGTGAAATGAAAGACTTCAGAGTAATCAATCTCCGACCAAATGACTCCTTTAATTCCAACTCCTGCTGCTACAAGATGTTGACAATCCGTTAGCAATATCACGGAACCCCAGGGAGTAGAAAACGAACAAACACGAAGGCTGGTTCTAGTTGCAAAAATGATTAACACAATTAACCAATACCATATATATATATATATATATATATATATATATATATATATATATATATATATATATATATATATATATATATATATATATATAATTTTGTACATATTCATGCTGGGTGTATACTTGACATCAACAACGTTTACTTGCAGAAGAAACGGTCCCATATTCTTTAAATAAGAATTTTAGATTAAGATAAACAGCCAAAACAACTCTATGTACCAAGTTCTGGTAAGTGTTACCAACATAGGCCTCCTAGTGAGAAAAGTACTCATTAAACTGACAAATGTATTTGAGGAAAGTCTTCAAAACGCTAACCAGCAGTAGTTACATTTAATCTTTGAACTCTTTTATCTCTTACACTCAACCAGTATAGCATAGTATTAATGTACTTCAGGTAGAAACTGTAATATATTACACTTGCAGGTTACTTCAGCAGAGCCCGGAATTGAATAAGGCTCTCTGTCAACGCCTTATCACAGCTTATTTTTATTTTCTATAATTTAAATTGGTTCTGGATTAAAATATTTATATAATAATAACCCGTGCAAATTTTACAATTGTACACTCCATGATTTATATTGCTGCGGGGCTTAACATTTTCCTATTTTATGGACGTCCAACGCGAACGAAGATACCACTAAATCAGTTTACCACTTCTTGCTTAAAACTAAACGAACGCACTTATATAAATGATCTGGGGCATGTAGTTCCGCTATATATGAGTTCATAAAGGTCTATTTCTAAAACTCTTGTAGAGGTGTCTGACATATTTCTATTTTATGGACGTCCGGTGTGAACAGATACCCTTCACGATATGAGTGTACCATCTTTTGATAGGAAATATGCTACACTTTTATCTTAGCCTGAATGCCGTGAAAGTGTATTTTAGTTCGAGTTTAACATTCGATTGAACAGCTATGACAGATCAAATTTACAAAATTGCTTTATTGCATTGCCCCTTCGGTAATAGACAGATCCAATATTTAAAAAAAAATGGAAGGGTGATAACATACGTACGAACATCAACTTGCCTTAGCTTATTATTTTATAGATTTTCACTTAGGTTCCTATTTTTTTAATAAAATAACCTATTTGTCT
Organism: Sepiola atlantica; assembly: GCA_963556195.1. Lineage (NCBI taxonomy): Eukaryota > Metazoa > Mollusca > Cephalopoda > Sepiida > Sepiolidae > Sepiola > Sepiola atlantica. The sequence continues at coordinate 55,901,490 of OY744534.1, read as the reverse complement.
GACCCTATAGTCACGAATTGCGTCATCAGCAACAACCAAAACTTAATATTACAGTAAGTTTTACAATATCTTGCGCGAGGTATTACTAAATCAGAACATATAAGCTTTAGTAAAGTACCTTTGTAGTTTTTTTAATTATAGCAAGTTAGACGGAATGACAATTTGTATATAATGTATTAAAATATATTTGTAGCATAACGAATATTAAAAAAAAAACATGTTTTACTAAATTTTGACAGTGTTCTGACATTTCCATAACCGAATAATATGATGGACACCTAGGAATTATTCTGACGACTAAGGGGCTTGCTCATAGAAGGAATACTCTACTAGGCATTCATTCTTTCCGAGGAGGGGGAAATATTGTCGGTTGTATAATTAACCTGTACCAAGTAATGCCGATGGGTCAGTTCTAGAGTGTTATTGTGCCGTACAATTTCTGGGGATCTCTTTTTTACCCATCACAGGGTATTTCGAAGATTTCGTCCTTGAATTTCCAAATATTTGAATATATTTGGTGGGCCAAAATTCGTTCTTTTTTTAGGAAAGGAGAAACCCGAAAATAAAGTTTAGAAACATAATTGAGTTTATGCAATTGATTTTCCACGGTCGATTTGGAAATCGTGAGAATGTATTCAATTTGTCTGGTTGCCAAACGGCACTCTTGTTCAACTACGGCTTTAACCTTGTCACTGTCGATCGTCTTTGGCCGGCCACAGCGAGGAGAATCTCTCACTGAAAATTTTCCTTTTCGGAAACGAATAAAACATTTCTGGCATTGCATTCTCCCCATACCCATGGAATATCTGTATGCAGGTTTTGGATAGCTTCTTTCCTTTCTATAGTAAAAAAAAAAATCTTGATCTTCTATTTTAAAGCTTGACATATTAGAAAAACTTTAAGAACTAATCTACTCGGAGACTTATTACACACTGACGTCAACATACTCGCTACACAGGATTTGAAGAATAGAAATCTAAGCTAAAAAGTTGACATTATAAGAACAAACGATTGTTCGGGCCAACCCGATATAGAACATATGTTTCTTTATTGTTTCTAAGATAGTTTTATACGATATAAGGTACAATTCGTGTTTTATATTTCTCTTCTCCAGATAGTGTTTGGTGAAACCATTTCTATAAAAAACAAGTTTGAACACCAACGATTAATTCGTCTTAATCGATCGAAATATTTATGCTTCATAATAATAGTGTTCTACTTTCTACTATTTTGTTTTTATACATATCTACTATTCCATGTACAAAGAACTGCATTTCGTCTGAAACTTCTCCCTCTGTATATATATATATATATATATATATATATATATATATATATGTATTATTTGCAACTTAATTCACATTCGCTTATGCAAAGGTTACCTACCAACGAAAATGAATCCAAATTCTAAAATAAAAGTAAGTTCAATAATTTGTCAGTTTTATAATTTAGAGCTATTATTTATTAATGCCGACTAAAATGATCTAAAATCCAGTTCAGTAATGAGATAAAAATGCACCACGAGAAATTAAACATGTTTCACAGTAAATAGCAAACTTATTCCGGTACAAGTCTTTTAAAAAAGGCCATGGTCAAATTGTCATTCCACAATTTAATGATAACTGTTTATTTTTCAGTTGCAAATCAAATTGATGCGGTGATTTTTTCGTATATAAAATCTATTTTAATCAAGAATATGGGCAAACGGATAACAGTTTATACTGCAGTGGTTTCTTTCAAACACCTTACTACATGCTACTATATCATGCTGTCTTAAAATATCGGTTTCCTGGCCCAAAATGCACCAAACATTGATGGTTATTGATTTTTTGTCTCTTTGCGCAACTTAATATTCTGCAAAATCCCAAAAGAAAAACAACAATTTCCCAACCCCGTTCTCTCTTTTCTCCCACCCACTTCGCCCTCTCCCTACAATCACCAAGTTGAATCAACCAAACACCATGCATACATACTTTAATATATAAAGAATTTGAAGCATGAAAGCATTCACCAAAATTAGCGAATTCGGCATTAATTACCCGGGAGAGTTGATATGGCGTATACAACCAAACCAAACTTCATGAATAAATACTTTAACATATAAAGAACTTGAAGCATAAATACATTTGCAAAAATGACCGGATTCGGCATTAAATAACCCGAAAAGGTGTGATATGCCTTAAACAAAAACAATACAACCATACACAAACACCTTGGCTTAAGATATAAAATAATTGTGACTCCTATCACATATGTATTGAGTCGCAAAACGTGGTTGCTTTGGAGTATATTAAAGGTGTTTATTAGTGAGGAACTGATTTTATTTTCCGGAGCATAAATATAATACGTTTAATTAGAGTTATTCGCAAAATTCGAATTAGGAGTTAATTAAATTAACAACATATTATCATATATGTGATTGAGTATTTATACCACTTGATTTTAGGCGAGTTACAGAATTAGTGTTCTAGTTTAATCTCAACTCATAGACGACTGTTTTTCGAAAATAATCGGATTATTTGGAATTCTCCTAATATATGAAAATATGTTTTCTTTATAATTTCTGCCATGATGATGATGATGATGATGATGATGATGATAATGATAATAATAATAATAGTAATAATAATAAGAAGAAGAATAAGAATAAGAATAAGAATAATAATAATAAGAATAAGAATAAGAATAATAAGAATAAGAATAAGAATAAGAATAAAGAATAAGAATAAGAAGAATAAGAATAATAATAATAATAATAATAAGAATAATAATAATAATAATAATAATAATAATAATAAGAATAAGAATAAGAATAAGAATAAGAATAAGAATAAGAATAAGAATAAGAATAAAAATAAGAATAATAATAATAATAATAATAATAATAATAATAATAATAATAATAATAATAATAATAATAATAATAATAATAATAATAATAATAATAATAATAATAATAATAACTAGCGGGACCCGTGTAAATTACACGAAATGATGCTTTCAATACTAATTATCTTGTTCCTAACCTATACATGTTTGAATAAAATATCATAAGATTTGGTTTTAAAAATAAACAATACATGAAACAATTTACAAAACTTCTTTATATACAATATTCCTCTTCTCTGGCCATGAGTAGAATTATTCTGAGGACAAATTTTCACTCTTACACTGTTCACAGACCTTGCTCTTGAGAAGGCTACATAAAGTTGTCGATGAGTAAAGCAAGGTTGTGGTAGGTAGATCCCAACCTTATCGAAAGTTTGTCCTTGAGCTTTATTAATGGTCATTGAATATGATAGGCGGATGGGAAATTGAGTCCTGTGCAAAACAAATGGAATATTTGCGTCACTGGGATTAAGTTTAATTCTTGGAATTAAAACTCGCTCCTGAGCATGAGATCCACTTATGATTGAAGCTAGAATACTGTGGTTATGAAGCTCCAATACTTCTAAACGCGTTCCATTGCATAGTCCTTGCGTTATTGACAGGTTTCGAAGCAGCATAATAATAGATCCAACTTTAAGATTGAGACGATGAGGAGGCATTCCCGAAGGCGTAAGTGAATTTATTAATTCCATTGGATAATTATTGGCTTCCATTTCATTGTCTGATGATACTGAATCTATACTTAGATATGTTTTGCTCTCAGTTGGTAGTATACTTAGAATATCTTCATTAATATCCAAGCAATCTGCATTTTTTGGTGACAAAATAACTCTACTTTTCATTTCGTCTTGGGTGCAATTATCGAATATGTCTGATACTAAAGAGTCATTGCATACACATTGTTCTGGGATATCGATAGTATCATCAGAAACGTTATCAAGTGAACTCTGCACTCGACTATTTCCGATTTGTAAGAGCCACTGTGAGAAAACTTGTTCGTTGTCATTAGTCCTCATATTCTGAGAGAGTTTAAGTTGATGAAAACTGTGCCACATTGGAGACTTCTTTAGACATACATCCAATACTGCAGCAGGTGGAGCTCTAGGAACCACAGGCAGAACTTGCCTGAAGTCTCCTCCTAATATGAAGACTTTACCACCAAATATGCTATTATTATTCATAATATCTTGTAAACAATTATCAATGGCATTTAATGCATATCGAGGGATCATCGACGCCTCATCAATAATGAAGAGCTTCACCTGCCTGAGAATATTTGCTTGGTCAGAATTAGGCGGAATATTGCAGGTAATTGTCTCAGTGAAAGGAACAGGAAGTTTGAAGATACTGTGAAGTGTTTTTCCATTTTTCAATAGTGTTGCTGCAATACCTGTCCAAGCAGAAGTACTAACAGCCACATTTTGAGCCACCAGGTAATCATGAATCATGTTGAATAGAAAAGTTTTGCCAGAACCGCCAGGTGCATCCAAGTAAAACAGTCGATGGTTAGTCTCCAATCCTCTATCTAGTTCACTAACAGCGTTAATGGCACTATTAAATACACCTCTTTGCTCAGTATTTAGTATTTCAGGATTAACTTCTTGAATTTCTTCCATATGTTGAATGGCAGGAGGCTCACTGATTGGTTCTGGTAGACCAAGCATCGCACAATTCATGCCGGTTTCATTCAAAATCATGTTTATGTGATGCAGAGCGATATTCTCTGCAACATTATCATCATATTGGCGTAAAAGGACCTCTATCATAAGGTGTTTGTTATCATTCCATAATTGTAAAACATCTTGTGGTGTATTGTATAAACAAATCATTGCAAACATGTTAAGAAGCTGTCGTGGCATTTGATATATAGCTGCCTCACTTAAAGCCATTTCTAGTTCGTTGTCATCTTCAAGCAGTTGCAATCGAATACAGGCACCCTTAAAGGTCGGCAATTGTTCACCTCCTACAGTTTTCAGGTTATTAAAAGAAGTTGCACCTGGTATATGAAGAAGAAGCATCCTTAAATGAAATTTCTCAGCATTTCTAGGACTGGCAGAGTACATTCTCGTTACAATCTGGCGGTGACGTTGTCTTCTGGTCCAAGTGTTGCTTTGCTTATTAAATACATAATATTCAGGAATATCAATATAAAGGTGGGCTCTTGCATCCACGTCTCTTTGGTTAAGTTTGAACCATGCAGTTAATTGCGTGTCTCGTCCTTCTGCGCGGGCAGCAGCTTGTCCTTGTTCACCCGGCCTATAATAAACTTGTTGCTGGTCAGGTAAATGGAGGGCGAGTCGGTAAACTATGTGTGACTGTCCATGCATTTTGTATTCTGACAAACGCCAAAATGCTTCAGGCGGAGATACGTATCTACACGAAATATATTGCTTAATTTCATTATATTCATTTGCATTAGTTTCATTGTTATTCATATTCATTTCCATCATTGCGCAATCATGTCTTTTATAGACATATTTGAAAAGATATTTCACACTTTTTACTGAGATACACACCTCTACATTAATGTGAGCACCATATTTTCTGAGTAAATACTTATTATATGGTACTACAAACCTGCAGTCAACCTCATGGACACCCACTCTAACAGAATCTCCATTATTTCTGCGTCTGTAAAGAGGATATCCAGAAACATTTGTAATAGTCTCCTCCTGATATGGCATTGGAAATTTCTTCTGACACTCTCCCCCTACCATACAGATTGAATTGGGATTAAATGTACCACAGGGTCCATGAATCATGAGTGTTTTCACTAATTCTCTCAATTCTGGATCATGTTCTGATGGTAATTCAGCTGAAACAATATTATCAATTTGTTCCCTAGTTCTGATTTTATATTCTTCTTGCAGCATGATTAGCATGTGACAATGCGGGAGACCTCTTTTCTGAAATTCAATTACATGTATCGCAGCAATAGGTACCCCAAGTACATGTCTGTCCTTTATGTCAATCATTAAATCATTAAGATGTTGTTTGAAAACTCGTGCCAATAAATCTGGTCTGTTCTGTGCTGTTTCATGAGGCTGTAAGTTTTCAGTTACTTCACGACATTTCGGATTGCAAGTATATGTTATAAATAAATCAGGCCTTCCATACTTGCAAACTATTGCCATTGCATCTTGGTAGCATTGTTGCATATTTCGTGGGCTCCCTGTGTAGGATGATGGCAAAATGACAGGTACTCCAGGATCTTCATTTTCATTATTTCTTGCAAGGTGATCCATCAAAGCTGAATACATTGCAACTCTTAGTTGTGCTTGATTTTCTCTATGAATTTCAAACGACAACCTTCTACTTTAACGTAACCATCGACTATATATTGTTGAAATAGTTTTCCGCCACTGTGTATTGGACTGAAGTCACGTCTTATAGATAGACGATATGCATAAAATTCCTGCATAGTCACCTTGTTACGAACTCTAGTTTGCCTATTTGCTACATGAGGAATGTTTATATGCCATCCGAATTCACCATGAGGAAAGAGAAAAACGCCAAAATGAAAAACAAAAAATAGTTTTAAGTTTTAAGCAACACAAAAAGTAGTTTTTAACCAGGTGATAAAAAAAAATAAATGCAAAAAATAAATAATAAAATTGTATTTATTGCCAATTGTTGGTAAATGTTTGATAAAAATAAATTAATAAATTTTTAAAAAAATTTATTTACACTGTATTGTGTTCGTTTTTTTGTTATTTGCAATGTTTCTTGAAAATAAAACTGAAAAAGTTTACGAAGTTATCGTCTGCCACACTGACCCTAACTCTAACGACGGCGTCAAAGTTAGCGCGGGTCCTAATGTAACAAAGCACCCTCTATTTGTTAGTAAGTTGCTTTATTATGACCCCCCTCCTTCTGGATAAGAGTGAATTAATTTGTTAAAATAGTCACCCGTGTACGATGGACATTGCGCATATCTACTAGAAAAGGTTGATATGCCATCCGTTCAAAAAAAAATAATAATAATGTCCCTCTCTACAACCAAAATAAAGGAAGTAAATTGTTTTCACTTTTTAAGAAATACTAATGATACACTAATTTTTAAGCAGTTAACGTAATTTAATAGACAATGCCCTTAAAAACGCCAAAATAAAAAACAAAAAATAGTTTTAAGTTTTAAAGCATCAGAAAAAAGTACTTTTTAACCAAGTGATAAAAAAAATAAATGCAAAAAATAAATAATAAAATTGTATTCATTGCCGCTTGTTGGGAATTGTTTGCTAAAAATAAATAAATAATTTTTTTACTTTTACTTACACTGTGTCGTGTTCGTTTTTTTTTGTTAGTTGCAATGTTTCTTGAAAATAAAACTGAAATGTAGAAAAAAACTTTCGAGGTTGGTTGGGATCGAACTATAAACCAGTCGGGCCGAAGTAAAAAATACTACGTCGCTAACCGTTACGCTAAAGGGAAATACTTGAAAATTTAGTTGAAATTAGGCGTATAAAAATGTTTGTCCAAATCTCGGTGCGGTACGCATGCGCAGAGGTTTTGCCGGAAGCGTGACACACGAACACACACGCTATCGTATTAATATATAGATAATAAATCTGCCATGAAGTTAAAAATTTATACTGTTTAGATTTCTTTTTTTTTTTCAGAAAAAAAATTAAGCATTATTTATTAAAATATACTATTTGGTCGAATTAATTAAAAACGGGAACTATATACGTATTTTGAAGAGTGAATCCACCGTTTTGTAAAGAATAAACACATTTCAATCTGAAATTCAATTATTATATTATCTATAGAAAGGGGGAAAATGTAAAACATATAAGTATTGTTTCTAGATGTTGATTGGTAGTTTTACTTTACGGTGTTTGTAATCATTTACCAATTCCACTCTTACCTAGACCTGTAACGAAGTGTACACGCCTATTTATTGATATTGGATTTTTGAAGACTGATTACGTAATATTGATTATGTCATAATTTTTTTGTATTCTACTGAGTTACTATATATGAGCTCTGTTAGATCTAAGTCTAATTCCTTGAGCTAAATTACACCCGAAGTATTCACTATGATCTTAGAGATTTGGAATACTTAATTTCTTGTAGTTATAACATTAAGGTAATGTATGTTTGTCTCATTAATTTATGCTAAACTTACAATATTTGATTTTCATTAACATCATATGTATATATAGAGAGATGTGTATAATGGGGTATATTTATATGTATATATGAGAGTATGCATATACATACACGCATCAATAAATATAATCATATACATATATGCATATATTCGTACATCTATAGTGAGTGGAGATACAAGAGTCGACGCGGCGCCGAAATAGGCGGCAGTGAAGCCGGATCCGAGGTCTCGTCGTAATTGTGCCCAGCTGGGCGAGTATCACCGAGGGTTGCCTATTGAGAGAACACCCACGGATGTATCTGGGGGCAAGTTTTCCGTCTAAGCATAACTTCCGTCACCATCGCCACCACCACAAAACCAGCAACATGATGGATCCGAGAAATGACAACTATGTGCTTCGTCTTAATATTTTAAAATGAGACGATACACACACACACACACACACACACATACACACACACACACACACACACACACATATATATATATATATATATATATAAAGATAAAGATAGAAGAAATAAGAGCAATAAACATGTTCGAATGCTCAAATTTATTTCAAATTTGATTCCATCTACGATTTGATTTCAACATTTTACTTTTGGATTTACTTTCATTTTAAACATTTTCTCAATACTGCCCCTACGAATAATTTTTTTTTCGTCTTCTCCAAAATCTCCTTTTCATTAGACACCTTTTCAACGGGCAATTACCATCTGGACAAACAACCTATCCTTTTTACACGAAATTTTTCACCCCATTTTTTAATAATAGTTTTAAAATATTTGAACTTTGGCTTTTCTACAGCCAACTTATCTATCTGTATTTCTCCTCTGATGATAAGATTTCGATCTTTGAAAAGCCTTGGATTAAGGAAAGAATAATACACACTGGTTTATTACAGAATACACCTTGCATTGAACAATCGAAATTTCAAATAAATCTGGACATTCGAACATGTTTATCACTCTTATTTCTTCTATCTTTCTAATTGCTCTATTCGTATATTGAACTTAACCTTTTCACTATCGGTCCTATTTACTAAAAGTTTACTTTTGGTTTATATATATATATATATATATATATATATATATATATATATATATATATATATATATATATATATATATATACATGCTAAATGGTTATTCGCAGACACGTGTTTGTCGTCTATACTACTCATGAGTGGTGCTAAATAGAGAGGTGTCATTTGTCAATCATGCATAAGGAGTAAATTGATCAGCGGTTGAACGGTGAGCGCCACCAAGCAAGCATCAGAAAACAAATAGAATAATGGGCATTAGATGTATTGAGAAGAAATTGTTTAGCCAAGAATACGGCCCAACAAGTACTTTGCATTATACTTGAAAACGGCCATGTTGTTGCTATCTAGGAAGCAGCTTCGTGGTATTGTGTTCCACAGATGGGATTTTCAACGGAATACACTTTGTTTATTGAACTTTCGCTTTGTCTTTGATCCAGGTTTAACATTGCATTAATTATCTTACGGTATCAATTATTAGTAATTTTTAATGTGAAGGACGGAAGGTAACTGTTGTGAAGTAGTCCAACAGTAAAAAGAAGAAGTCATGTCGAGGTTGGGTTAAGATAACAAGTGTATTAACATAAAAGGTACAAAGGTAAGGAAACTGACTGACACTCGGCTTGACAGTTACAATACTGTCCTTTTTCTCCCTGCTGATTATCTACTCGCACTATTTATAGTTTGAACCGGTGTAGTTTCTCTTCTGTTAGAACGGCCAGTGTAATTCGATCGTGTCCCAAATTATATGACAATTTACACCCAATTGTAGTGTGAGAATATATTTATAATTAGAACTTACATATTTATATTATACATACTTATTTAAGCTTGGATTCGGCAAATGCTTAGCTGAGATCCTCGCACCTGTTTTGGATACTCTATTCTTGATTATTTTGGGTTTGCACAGTAGTTTGGTGAACTTGGGTAATCTTCAGAACTTAAGTACCTGTGTGTTTTAAATACGTTCAGTTTGTTTACTGATATGCCTTGTGATGAAACTATATGGATTTTTGCCGATAGTATGTGTGTAGTTCCCAAGCTAGGCCACGATTTCCTGAGAATATATTTGAGTTTCTTTGGAAGTTTACATGGTTCAATAATCTTTGAACATTTTCCTGGTAATGGCAGAGTAGTAATGTTTCATCCATATATCGTAGCCACATTGTTGGCTATAGTGGTGTTGATCATAACGCAATTTCTTCAAATAATGGCATGTATACATTGGCCAGTATTAGGGGCAATGCTGATCCGATTTGCTACCGATATACATCAAATAACATCACGAAGTGTGTAGTTTCTACACAGAAGGTCGACATCTCTCTTAGATTATTATTAGGGATGTTAGTGCGTCTCTCCAGTGAAGTGTGTGAAGTCAACTTATCCCGTACCATAGTTAGAATCTCGACAGTTGATACATTCATGAACAGATTAACTACATCTAGACTCACTGAGGTTTGAATGAATCCGAACATTGTTGATTTTTTTCACGAAGTGCGTTGGCGTCTTGATATAGGATGGAGATTTACCTGTGAGTGGGATGATTATATTTATTAGTGACCGACTCAGTGGATAGCACGCTGAACCTAGGACACTGATAATAAGTCTTAATGGAATACCGCTTTTGTGAATCTTAGGAAGGCCGTATAGGTGTGGTAGTTTACTCTAATACTAAACTAGGTGTCTGCATTTTCTGGGTGTTATAAGGTTCTTGTTATTGCAGAAGATGTTTGACAGATTCCCCTCTGCTTTCAAAGTCGGATTCTGAATTACTTTACAGAAGCAACCAGATCCTCTTTGATCTGCTAATTTCTTGAAATATTCCGCTATATCCATTAACACTGTAGCATTGATTTTGTCTCCTGGTAGTATTAGGATATCATCCCCACTGCGTAGTGACTTGATAACTAATACTTCTTCCTTTGAGACGTTACATAAAATAAGGCTGGGAGAACACCGCAAAGCCGTAATACGTCGAGATATCGAAAAGTCGGGTATGATTGACAACATATAGAGTGAAAATAGAAAACATCTGCCATCATGCGACGAAGTAAAATTATAGACAGAGACGAACGGTCGAGAGTAAGACGAGGGTAAGAAGCAGTGCATATGTTAGGCGACAATGACCTACTAAGTAAACGAATATAGGAAGCATTACTTATAAATAATAGATAAGGACAGCATAGTATATATATATATATATATATATATATATATATATATATATATATATACATACATACATATATGTATATATATGTATTTACATATATATCTATATATGTATATATATGTATATATGTATATACATATATATATATACATATATATATATAGTAATACATAATGATATATATATTATAAATATATATATATATATATACATATATATATATATATATATATATAGTAATGTGTAGTAATATGTAATAATACGTGGTGTTCTGTAGTAATAAGTATTACAACTGCACATCGAAAATAAAAGAATACGTTTAAGGCTCCCAAAATTCATATTTGAATTGTCCGCAAGTGACGTCACTGATAAAGAACTAAGTTTAATTATTTCCTAGGTGCAGTCTTATGAAAGTAAAAGGTTCAATCCCGCATTTGGGCGATTACGAACTATTGAAGACTTCTACCCGGTCATGACTGATGGAACTAGAGCATGCTACCCGCGTGGATTAAATAAAGGGTTCCGTTCGAAATTCCGTACAGATTCCTGAGTTCGACAGAAAGATGCCCGAGTTCGACAAGATTCACTTAAACAAGGTCGGAGGTTACATCGGTCGAAACGTTGTGAAAATAACACTCAAGATGAGAACAGTATTACAAATAATCGAAATCATACAATTTATTTGATAGTTTGAGTTTGTCTGTCAGGTTAAATCTTCACATATCATTTCGGTTTTCTTCTCACGCTAACGTTTCTATTCGTATATTCCTTGGTCGGTTACGTTAAAGTTTGATATATATGTTTCTTCCCGAAACGCGCAGATTCGATGGATGTATCTTACGAATATCAGTTCTTGTGTTTTTCTTACTTTTGATATTTTATTTTCCGGAGAAATTTGTTTATTTTATTTCCGCGCGCTACCGAATTTCGGTAAAGATCGCACTCAATTAGTCTGGAGAGAGTGCTTCCACCATCCATTTCCCCGCACCATCCATCGTCAAGAGCCATTCGACTTCGCCTTGGTCTTGTAAGACAAATGTTTCATCTGCGGGAAAGGAACGACCCTGACAGTCAAACAAATATGGCCGACAGGTGACCATTCCAGAAGGATCAGTGCCAAAAGTCCAATTAATAATAAACAATCAATTGTATTAAGGTTGAAAGAGAAGAAAGAATATATACAAACTATTTCGAAGAGTGGATGCTTGTCTATTTAGCGGTAAGAGCGGAAATCTTTAAAATGTATCGTAAACCAGCGAAAATACTCGTCATAATAAGGGTTCGTTATATTGGACACCCTTAGACCCTTTAATATATACAGGAAGATTAGATCAGACAAAACTATAAAGCAGAAATAAGAAATTAAAAAAAAATATTTGTGTATGTTTCTTACTTAATGATAGGTCACCAGTTATTAAGGCCTAGAGGTTACTCGAGGATAAGTACTAAAGAGATCATAAATCATACGATTATGTCTCTATGGGATGGACAACAAAAGAAGATTACTGTAACCAAATAAAATAGTCAAGATGGCGGCCCAACAAGTATTTGCTCACATTATTTTAGAGGGTGATTATGCTGTAGTAAGTAGGGAAGTAAACGTTGGTATCTTGTACCACAGATCGGGTGTTCTAGGTAAGAGATATTGTTTAAGGAAGTTCACATGACCAACAACATAAACAAAACCTATAAAGAGTTGGCGCCACAAACGGCGAGGAACCGGTTTTTGACCTACAAAATAAATTAACATGAAATATTCACGCTCACACAATCAACAGGGAGCGAACGGTTCGAGAGTTTATTTCAACTGAAATATTCTGGATCCAACTCTATCGCCATACGGAATTTTAAAGGTTCTATATCTTCGAATGTTTGAAATATAATTTAGTTCGTACGAATTGTGTTATTAATTGATTTAATACGCGTAAATTACCCTACAATGTACCCATATAGCGCATAACATTCTGAATGCAAGTAGTAAAATGAATAAGAAACACTCAATTGTATTTAGATTTAGACATTGCTATGAAATAACCCGAACCCCACAAACCAAACTAACTATCACTACTACTACTACTACTACTACTACTACTACAAAGCAATTTGTAAGTAACTTTTTAATCAGTCCTCTTCTCTCTCACCCCTCTCTCTTACTCTCTCTCTTACTCTCTCTCTCTCTTACTCTCTCTCTTCTTACCTCTCTCTACCACTACCCCTCTACGTCTGCCTCTCTATATCTCTCTTTTCCTCTCAACTAGCTAGAATATCCGACCGTTATCCGATTCATAATATTTAGAGATTATTCGGTTCTGTATTAACCAGAACAAGTTTAGATCAAAATGTTTCAAAAGAAGTAAATTCATGAAAGTCTTCTCAACTAAGTATTTGTTAACTAGCGGTAATACCCATCCAAGTATGCCATAACCATTTATTATTTGTTAACTAGCGGTAATACCCATCCAAGTATGCCATAACCATTTATTATTTGTTAACTAGCGGTAATACCCATCCAAGTATGCCATAACCATTTATTATTTGTTAACTAGCGGTAATACCCATCCAAGTATGCCATAACCATTTATTATTTGTTAACTAGCGGTAATACCCATCCAAGTATGCCATAACCATTTATTATTTGTTAACTAGCGGTAATACCCATCCAAGTATGCCATAACCATTTATTATTTGTTAACTAGCGGTAATACCCATCCAAGTATGCCATAACCATTTACTCCTTAAGTATAATACAAGAGCTTACAACAATCAACAAATAGGGATTTGTTTTCTTCTACCCGCTATGACTGTGGCCAATAATTCGTTGCGCGCATTTAATGTCTGTCAACATATGTAGGCTGCGATGAAACTAAAATTCACAGTTTCCAAGCACTTTCCACTTTTAAAAGCAGACGAAATAATGCGGATAAACCTTAGTAAAATAAACAGAGGTTTATTGAGTCGCATAATATTATAAGTAAAACGGGATCAATTAATTGTATGATTGTTGGTTATACAGTCGTGACTAAAACATTGACAAGACAAAGAGAGAGGGCGGATTATTATGCATAAAGCTGTCTTAGTTACCAGTTCGTTAGATCATATTAGCATGTTTGTGTCTCAATCGCACCTTCGTAACTTACGGCAGTCAACTTCGACTAGATTTTCATGGGTTCAATATTGCTTTACTTTCCAGTTCTATATTCCTACTTCCGTTCTAAACTATCTAGATTCTCAGTCATGTTGTACTATGGAACTCTAGTCTATAATATTTCCTGTCATTTAGTCATATCTTAACAGATAATATGTTTTTGAGGCAACTCACCTTCACGAATATTTAATTGTAAAACACACGTGAAACGTGTAAAAATTCCCAGAGATCACAGTCACAATTACTCCAATGGTATCAAATATATTGTTATGAATATGTGGATGAAGAATATATAAACCGTCAGAATTATTTAAATGAAAGGCATTCAGACATGTAGCCGGCTACAATTTGTGATTGCGTCAGAAAATGTTACGGCTGGTGAGGTGTTCGATACGAAAAATATATTCCCCCTATGAAAGTTGGGTGATGTGATTATGAATCATGGTTACATCCACAGTGCCCAGTGCCCCATAGCTGAACGTCAATACTCTGTAGAAATTGTAAGCAAGACAATAATTTAGTGGCCCAAGAATAAAGTGCCTGCACGTGATTACATTTCTTTTGTCTACGTGACATTAAGCGACGGTTGTTTTAACGTATAATTCCATCAATAGTAAAATTAAAAGCGATTAAATTAGAAATTACGAACTGTAAAGGTGAACATGTGCTTTTAAAAAAAAACTTTATCTGGTGTTGAAAACTGCTGGTATTACACGAGTGACAGTACGACCTTAGTAAATGAAACAATCATTTTATACTATGCAGTGGCTATGCTTGTAATCTGTACGCTCCATGAAGATATGTTCACTATATTATTTGGGAAATGTCCTATTCTAATCACGCATCTAAGCGCTGAATTACTTTTGTAGAAAAATTATTGTTTACACTTATTTTCAAAATAACCGTGTAAGCTTAATCTTTCATTGCATGTCCACACAATGCATAGGGCATTCGTAACATGTAATCTTACGACCATTAACATACATTTCAAAGTTTGACAAATTTGCATATCGTAATGGTTGCCATCTTAAACTTTGTGGTTGATCATCCGCTCACAGAATATTATCATTTTCCCATGTAAATATTAGTTAATTTCTGAAGACGATGCAGGCTAACAAAGCCGTTTTCAGCCACCAATACGCATGTATTATCGTCTGCTATTAGATGTGGAATACTTGGCGCAATTTTGCTACAGCTGCGCGAAGAGTGCTAAAGTTACAAGAAAACAGGCAATAAAAATGTCAAATACTTATAAAATATAGATTTGTTTTTAAACTCACATTAGAAGATCTGAAAAGGATTTAAATATTATCAAATTTAAAAAATATTAATGATTCCCTGTCATTTACCTACGGTTTAAGTTAGACAGGTGAAACACGCGGCCGTTTGCAGGCACATTTGCGACCAATATAAAAATACTGTATTTCAGTATTTAACGGATAAAGTGGCAGTTTTCATCATTTTAGCTGGATGAACAATTCTGTACACGTAAAAACGCTATATCACATTTGTGTTGATCTGACAATGTATTAGTAGCAGTTACATACAAATATTTTAAAATGTCGTTGTTTTCTTTTTTCGTTTCTTAAACTACTTTGTTGAGTTGCATTCGTGAATGTAGCTTAATCATTTTTATGCATATTGTATGTTTCTAAGATAAGTAAAAAAAAAAATAATCGTAATTTATCTTAATTAAAACACTGCAATTAATGAGGTGCATGCCCTTTATAACAACACTAATTGGCCGATGTGGCCATTGCGGACGCTGATTGTGATACACCTGGTTTAAATTAGTTTAACACATTTGGTAAAAAATATTTCAAACAATCTCGTAATGGTTCTCCAAAGACTACATTAATAACGAATTCAATGGATTATGCTCCGATGAATTGGCTACTCTGCTGCCCTCTCGACGTAAATTCACTAGACCAACTCGACAATCAACCAATTCCCATTCATTTACTGTGGAAGTCCCCAGATGCCGGAGAGCCTTCTACTCAAATAGCTTATTTCCTCGTGCTGCTGGCCTCTGGCACTTCCTCCCTGCACCCTGTTTCCCCGACAGTACTGACATGCAGAAATTTAGAACTAATGTAAACAGACATCTCGCTGCGCAGATCCCAATTTAGGTTTCCCTCCAACCTTCTCCCCTTTTTTTTCTCAGTAGCCCCTTACGTCTACAGTGGCGGCCTGACTTGTTTGGGGTGAACTATGTTAAAAAAAAAAATCCTGCGAATTAAAGGATGATATTGTTAAGATGAAAATTGTGACAGCAGGTTTAGAAGAAAACACTTTTTAAACAATAATATTAAACATACGTATCGTTAAAAACGTTTGCAAATGAGGCTTACACAACAAAAGATATGAACTGAGGAAAGTTTAAATTTAAGGTATTAAAGTATGTAAATTATATCAACTGCAGGTAATAAATCTGTTGTTTCATGCTGAATCATATTTACAGAGATGTAACTATTAAAAACAGAAAGGTACATTATTGTTGTTAGTTGGCATTTGGATAGATTGGAACTGCATTTAGAAAAGGGATTAATTAGTTGTCTGTGTAAACTATTTATTTAATTTTTTTTTTCAAATTCGCGATGTTCGTTAGCCATTTTGTTTTTGTTATGCGTCGTAACATGAAATCACCTTCCGTCTGACAACGATTATTCGTTTGTTGTGTGTTTATCAATGTGTACACACGTACATGAAATAAAACAAACAACGCATAACATAGCATAAACACGTCGAAGGGCTTGTACATTTTGAGAATATAAGAAAGGGGAGCATCTCCGAACGACATTTATTTATTTTAATTACAAAAACGCCTTTTAAAAAATATGGTTATATTTAAACATCTGCCATGTATTTCTATTTCAAAGGCACATCCTTAAAATGTTACCCACACATTATGTCACGTGTTAGGGATCTTCGTAAAAATTAACATTTCACCTGATTTTTCTAAATGTTTTCATAAAATAAACTATCGGCATATCCCATGGTTTATATTAGAAAACAGAATAAAATATTCATACAAGTATAATTAAATTCAAGAAAAGCGTTGTCATTGTTTAAAAGTTTAATTTTTATGAATTATATCATCATAAAACTACGATTAGGCTTGATTTCACTTAAATTTAACAAATAAAATGTTTACTTTTTCTATTTTTTTTATTTTGTGTTATAAAGAATCCAGAGAAGGAAACACTTTGTACGATAAACTTTTTATTTTATATGATCAACAATATAAGAAGAGTGGAAAGTGAACCTTGGGTTTATGTTTGGCAACATTTACACTCTTGCTTCCCTTTTTTGTCCTTTAGTCCTCACATTCCATGAGCGATGTTTCTGGCAAAGGCAAAAATAATTGCTGGGTCGGAAGTCATCCGCCTACAACTTATTTTTGACTAGATCTTGATTTTGAAGTAGTATTTTTAGAATGTATACATCAACGGAGTACATGCCATGTCTGGCGCAATATGTATACATATATATATATATATATATATATATATATATATATATATATATATATATATATACATATATATATATATATATATATATATATGTAAAAATAAAAATGGAATAAAGAATAAGCAATTCAACAACTAACAAAAATAAACTCAAAAACTCATGCTGTAAAGTTCTCCCGAGATATTTCGGCCGTCGATACGACCATTTTCGATCGGTTAGTAAACTTTACTTCAAAACGGAAAAGTGTTCAAATTTATACAAAGAATGCGATTGAAGAAAATGTCACGTGCTCTGCGTATTTGCAGCCCTGAACATCTCTCTCAGGAATATAATAAAATAGAATCCTCTCTCACTACTTTAAAATATCCCAAACATGTAATTTTTTCCGCTAAAAAGAAAGCTTTTCAAATACATCTAAAAAAGATCAAAAATACTAATACATCTCCTAATACTACACAACCCATATTAAGGAATGTTTTCCTTCCTACTAACTCTCGTAACACACATCTCTTTTCTTCGCTTTCACAACATAGTTTTAGAATTATCCAAGCTACCTCACTCACCATCAAAAACATTTTACAAATGCATAAAAACAAAAATAAAGTCCTTTCATCTCCCACTACAGCTGGAATTTATACTATTCCTTGCGTCGACTGTGATAAAATATATTTCGGCGAGACACAACGTCCGTTAAAGAAACGAATATATGAACATAATCGTGCCATAAAAACAACGGTGATACCTCAAATGCACTATGCACTCATATAATCTCTTCCGGCCACCACTTCAATACCCATAAGGCAATTTCTATCAAACATATTCATGATACCAAACTTCGACATCTTACAGAATCCTGTCTGATCGTATGTCATAAGAACACCATTGCCCAAAGACAAGGTTTCTATAACATTTCCTTTCCTTCGGTTAGATCAATTCTATACGAGATGAATCTAAATGAATATGACTCTGGCTAACTTTTAACCCTTGTCTCTCTTCTTCCTCCTTCTCCTCCTCCCCTGCTTCCTCCTCCTCCCTTGTTTCGACCCTCGACGTTAACTGCTTCAAATTACTACTAATACTAGTAGACTTTTGACGTTCTCAATCCGAACGGATTTCAATCAGCAGGCGATATCCTAGCACTGACTTTTTCTCTCTCTCTCTCTTTCTTCTTTAGTAGTTTTCGACAGTCAAATGTCGATTTTACCCTTTCTTACTTTTGCTCGTGCTTTCTCTTCTTCTTCTTTTTCTTCTTCTTCAACTGACGTTCTAAAGACACTGGTTGATTGGTCTCTCTTTCTTCTTCTTCCTCTTCTTCATCTTCTTTTTCTTTCTCTTTTCATAACATTCCTCGCGTCCTTTTTCCCCCTATTTGTTGTTCTCTGCACGTGACATTTTCTTCCAATCGCATTCTTTGTATAAATTTGAAAACTTTTCCGTTTTGAAGTAAAGTTTACTAACCGATCGAAAATGGTCGTGTCTACGGCCGAAATATCTCGGGAGAACTTTACAACATGAGTTTTTGAGTTTATTTTTGTTAGTTGTTGAATTGCTTATTCTTTATTCCATTTTTATTTTTACATATTGTCTGAAACATTGTTTCTTTTTCCCATATATATATATATATATATATATATATATATATATATATATATATATATATATATATATATATATATATATACAGCGTGTTTCCAAAGTCTTGGGAACATAACGATTTTTAATAACTCAAAAACTATTAGCAGTTGAAAAATGAACTTGGTACCGTTGGAAAGGTTAAAGTTTCAAGTTTTGTGGGAAATCTTCAAAGTTGCTCAATATGAGCACCATTCGTCACACGGCAGATATCTAGTCGATAGTCCATTTCCTGCCAAACGCGTTCCAGCATCTTGACGTCAATGGTTCCCACAACTGCCGTTACTCGAGCCTTTAGTTCGTCAATATCTCTTGGAAGGGGCGGCACATAGACTTGTTGCTTGACAAAGCCCCAAAGGAAAAAGTCACACGGGGTAAGATCTGGAGACCTAGGAGGCCAGGGCATGAGAACGTCATCACCTCGCCCAGATCTCTCAATCCATCTACCAGGCAGCCTTGTGTTAAGAAACTGCCTTACTCTAAGACTCCAGTGTGGTGGTGCATCATCTTGTTGAAAAATGAAGTCATCAGATTCTGCTTGTTCCAACTTAGCCATTAACCAGTCTTCCAGCATGTTGAGATAGGATTCACCAGTGATAGTTGCCTCTTCAAAGAAGAACGGTCCATAGACACCTTTCTTGGAAATTGCACAAAACACGTTCACTTTTGGTGAATCTCGCTCGTGCTCAAGAAGTTCATGAGGATTCTCAGTACCCCATATGCGAGTGTTATGCTTGTTAACTTTGCCATTCAGATGGAAGGTCGCCTCATCGCTAAAAACAAGCCGGTCATCAAAGCCGTTATCTTCCAACTTCTCTTGCATTGCAATTCAAAAGTCACGGCGAAGTGGCTTATCAGTGTCCTTCAACTTTTGGACCAACTTGAGCTTGTAAGGTACCATTTGCAGTCGTTTCCTTAAGACACGCCAGACAGTTGCTGGAGCAAGCAGAAGTTCCCTGCTGGCTCTTCTCACTGATTTACGGGGGCTCCGCTGAAAGGCTGTCCGAACTTGCTCAACTGCATCTTCTGAAGTTGAAGGGCGACCTGTTCGCTTACTTGGGCACAAACACCCATCTTTCACAAATTTAGCATGCCATCTGACAATGGATTTCCTTTCAGGGGCTTCTTTTTTAAATTTCCTGCGAAATGCACGCTGAACACATGTCCACGATTCAGTCTTTGCAAATTGGAGGACGCAAAATGCATTGCCTTGTTTAGAGAACGCCATTACTGCACTTGGAAAGATAACACGAAAATCATTAGTATGACCACAAACTTGATTAAGCAAGCTTTAAAATGGCACCAGTTTCATTTTTCTACCTGGAATAGTTCATGAAATATACGCATTTGTATTGTTCCCAAGACTTTTAAAACACCCTGTATATATATATATATATATATATATATATATATATATATATATCTTTTTCACGGAATTTTTCTTTTCATTCATTACGTTTTTTTAACAAAAATTATTTTAATAATTTTTAATAATAATTCTCATATTTTTCAAATATTTGAACTTTGGTTTTTTCGAAAGCCAACTTATCCATCTGTATTTCTCCTCTGATGATAAGATTTCGATCTTTGAAAAGCCTTGGCTTAAGGAAAGAAAAATAAACACTAGTTTATTACTGACAACCTTGCATTGAACAATTGAAATTTGAAATAAATTTGGACAATCGTCGCATATTTATCACTCTTTTTTCTTCTATCTCTATCTCTCTCTCTCTCTCTATATATATATATATATATATATATATTCAAGGAGAAACGACACACGATATTGGAAATAGGTTTGTCTGGAGTTTGACCCTTTCCTCCAGAATTTGATTTCGCATTAGAAAACTTTGTGTCTCTTTAAACCGGGTTTATGCTGAAAGAAAGTTACTTTTAAAAACAAACTAATCTCCAGCTTGATACGGGACCTCTTAGACATTAGATGGTTATGCCAATAAATTGTCAGCATATATCTTTTTCGAGTGAGTAACTGGGTTGTTGATCCCAAAGAACTTGCATATATATATATATATATATATATGTATATATATATATATATATATATATATATATATATATATATATACTAATGATAATAGAATTAACGATAAGCGAAATATCGTAGTGATCTATCTCGATAAAATAAAGCTCAATACGTTGAGTAGAGCAATCAATATTAAAGAAAGATGAAGATAAAGAATTGTACATAAATTAATACAAATTTTATTACATCGAAAGTTCAGATGCAAGGAGTTACATTAATCCTTAAACCATGGTTTTTCAAAGATAAAACTCTTCTCGTCAGAGGATAAATCTGGTAATATGGTATTTATATCAATTAAATATTACCTAGTTCCATTTCACTTTGAAAAAATTGAAGAATAAAAACCAAAAGGGATTGGGGATAAAGAAGTTAAAAAATAAAATAAAATAAAATAAAAAATAAAAAATAAAAGGCCGGGAAGTGAAAGTTAGCAGTATTGGGAGGTGATTTTGTAGATAGTTAATAGCTAAAGTAACGTTTTGTAGAATTGAAGAAAGTTTTTTCACAAATAAAAGGTGGAGGGTTCAAAATATCTCACTTGGCCCGTATGGATTCGTACTCCGTTATAGTATATTTCCGTGGAGTTACAAGTAAAAATCCTGTACTGGTATTTTAAATATCCAATTTGGCAAATCCGAGGTTAAGATTGTCTGTTTAAAGGCGTTATGCGGAAAAGTTCATGTCTGCCTTTAATTGTTTGCTTCCCTGGCAGAGAAATGTTTCAAAAGTTGTTTATATCATCTTGAATATTTTGCTTGGGTGTGGATTTTAGAACCGTTCCAACCGAGGTCAAAGTGAATAATGCTTGTGGCTGATATTTTAAGGGTAGCGTGAAGGAATGGGCGGGGTTGGGGGGAAGGGGTTTTAGTGAAGTCTATAACTTCAAGTTTGACGGTCAGCTAAGGTGAGTTTGTGGGTGGGGGGATTCAGATGCTTATATTTTGAGGTTAAGGGGTTTCTTAGTGCAGTGAAAGCTATCAGATAGGGATATATGTGAGCGGGATTAACGTAGCCGTAATTGATATTCTTATTGTTGTTGTTATTATTATTATTATTATTATTATTATTATTATTATTATTATTATTATTATTATTATCATCAAAAAGAGGAATATTATTTTCAGTGCAAATGTATTAAAATTGTGAGTGTTTTATTCTGAATTCAAAGCAAGTTATAATTTTGCGTAGCCTAATATTATATTAAATTAAGTTAGCTGTTTCTAGTAGGGTTAAAAGATGGAATTCATTGTATATTAAAATAAATTAAGTTAGCTGATTCTAGTAGGGTTAAAAAATGGAATTCATTGTATGAATCTAAATTAATATTATATTAACTTATATTACATCATATTGGGTTATCTTGTCGCCAGGGGGTATTATTGAGCTCAATAATACCCCCTGGCGACAAGATAACCTTCTTTTTGTTCGTAGTAATCGTTCCTGGTCTTCTAGAAGTGACGTTTAATGTTGTGTGGACTAACGGTGTAAATGTCTCTTTTAAATTGAACTTTAATCGCGCATGGTCGCTGGTAGGTATACATTTGAAAAAGTTCATTTTTTAAGCATCTTTAGAATTTTAAACTTAAAGAAAGAGGCAAAAAGCCTTCATAAACATGTGTTTGATGCAGATATTTTTATTAAAATCAAAATCAATGATAAAAACAATATTTGTTTTTCTCCATCTTGACTTTTGTATCTAATATTTCGTTTGATATAACAAGCCTCGTAATATATATATATATATATATATATATATATATATATATATATATAGTCTAAAGAAGCTTTGAGTCATTTTAAACAAAGAAAAAAAAATGCAGTTTAAATTCCCAGAGAAACTAACTAAATCCAAGATATTGCAGACTTAACAGTCGCTGGAAAATGAATAAATAAAAAAATATAAGTAAATAAAAAAATGTCAAAAATATAAAAAGGGGGGGGGAAAGTATCTAAGAGTGAAACAAAAACAGGAGACCTTAAGCGTCTGATATTTACACGGGGACCATCAGCTGTTTACCATGTAAATGTTTCGGAGATTTTAAAACAGGACAGTTATAATATTCATGGCTCTCCAATGGTACTGATTAAACTACCATTTCCCCAATAATCAAGTGTCGAAATAATTCAACTTAAAATTTCACTAATATATACATAAATAAATAAATAAATAAATAAATAAATAAATAAATAAATAAATAATAATAATAATAATAATAATAATAATAATAATATATTACCCTTAAGACTACCGTATAGTATGATAATTTGCATATCAAATAACATTAATTATAACAATAATAATGATAAAAAAATGAACAAATAATAATAATACTATCTAAACACTACACCCAAGAACCATTCTGCAATATGGTAGCTAGCAATAAAATTATATAGGAATTAAAGTTGCATTAAAAAATAAAAAAATAAAAAAATAAAGCTTAAGTACCTTATGTACCAGAAAGGTAATTAGATAAGAGGAAGGAAACCTAGCCATACAGATCTAAATACCCAATATATAGTCTAAAGAAGCTTTGAGTAATTTAAAAATATATGGTAGCTAGCAATAAAATTATATAGGAATTAAAGTTGCATTAAAAAATAAATTTAAAATATATATATATATATATATATATATATAGTTTAGTAGATGGGAAGGAAGAGAAGTTAGTTGCTTTTCTGGGTATCTCACCGTCGGTTTAGGTGTGGGTGCCTCTCAGAAAGATATAGTCCCTACGACACGTAGCTAATGAACAGTCTTCGGTCGGATTTGTGCTTTTATCTGGTTGGGTTAAGTATTTTTGTTTGCAAGCCTTTTCTTGAGTACGAGAAAACGAGTATCATTGTAACATCTATCAAAATACCACTTTTTAGGTCTGTCTGTTACGGCACTGAGTAAGACCACAGGGATGACACTGCGATCGGTTTATCAATCGATCACCGACTTCAGACAAGCACACAGAACGGCCGACTACGGCCTGTACACTGGACGCACACAGACACACGTTCACACAAATACACTATTTCATAGATGCATGCTTACAACATGACAATATACAGGGTGGGCAAAAATAAGGGTCCTATTTTTAAAAATTCATAACTTTTTTATTTATTTATTTTTTTTTTTTTAGAATAAGTAAAGGACCCCTTCCGAAGCAAGCATGAGCCGTATTAGCCCTAAGGAACGTACCCTCATTTAGAAAACATTATTTTTGCTTAAAAAACTCAAAACAGTGTAAAAAACAATACTTTAGTTTTTGTAAGTTTTAAGAAGTGTTTTTCGGTTAAAATTTGTTTTGTTTATTTCAAAAAATCTCGGAAGGGTGAGTCTACACACACATAAAGTTTGGTGAGTTTAACTTTTATTTTGTGGAAGTTATTAAAATTCAAGTTATTCAAATTTAAAGATACGACCCTTATTTTGGCCCACCCTGTACATTGACTTTTGCTTAAAATTATTATTAATATAACAACTTTTATAATTCAATAAGGTTAACTAATAAAATACGTTGCTTGTTGTGTTTTGTTATTTCCATCTTTATTTAATTAATTTATTTATTTCACTACGAAGCTTACACATGCTAATATTAACATAAGATTCGTTTCGAATGCATTACTTTTAATGGACACTTCCACGATTCCTAATTGATTTCATTCTTTAAGGTGTATGTGATTAACATTTTCTACACCATGCACTCGATATTTTTACGTATTTCAACATCGTCGCTGTTCATATCAGTTGTTGCTAAGTGGTTAAAGCGATGGCCGCCAAATATATCACGGTCTTCATTGATCGGTGCGAATATGATCAGGGACTTCTATTTTATCTATTCCCCAGATAGTGTTACATCTTTCCGTATGTTTCAAAACAATTTAAACTAGAGCGACGAATATCTTTATTTAAGATTTTGTTTTTCTATTTCGGATAATGTTGACGACAAATGATCGCCTTTTATATATATTTTTTTAATTAATTAAAATTATGTCGTTTTTTTTCTTAAATGTTATTTTGTAATTCTTTTCTTGTTATTAGACTCTACGGTCAATTGTTTTTTTATTCTGTTTGAAAGTGAGGTAACTGTATAGTGGATTTTCTAACGATTAATTGCACTGTCGAATAATTTTCCTTTTGTGTTTCTCAAAGCTAATAAATAAAGATTAGATTTAGTTAGATGTATGTTTGTATTTATCTACGGGCTACTAGGGCCACTTTATTGCATATAAATGTATACATTCTTGGGTGTTATATATATATATATATATATATATATATATATATATAAGGAGAGAGAGAGAGACAGACAGACAGACAGAGTCGTATAAAGACGAAACACGTATCTTCAGATAATTATATTTCCTAAATATATATGTAAATTGTTAGAAAAACGTGACAAACAGAGTAACATTGAGTAAATATAAGAAAACAGACGCATCGTAAAGTTTGACCAAGATATTTCGGTCGAAGGATTCCGACCATATTCATTTGGTATAACGGTCGTAATCCTTCAACCGAAGTATCTTGCTTAAACTTTAATGATGCATTTGTGTCTTTATTTTTACTGAATGTTACAACAAGTGCCACCAGATTAGGCTGTCTGTAGATACTGGCGTCCTGACTTTAAATGCACCAACAATTTATGTTATTGCCTTTTTCCTATCCCTTTGCAAGACTCAGTCATGTGCTGGGAAGCGAAAAATAAAAACAACATTTTACCTCCACAAAAAAGCCAAAGTTACCAAACACCATGAATAAATATTTAAATATATAATTAACTTTAAGCAGAAACACTTTTACAAATATGCCCTGATTCAGCATTAAATAACCCGAAAACGGTTGATATGCCGTAAAAAACAATGAAAACAACGGTAACAACTGAACGTTAATTCGTTCGTCAACGTTTCTGTAACGATTTTCACATTTTGTCCGAAAGTTTGATTTCATATTTACTCCCTCATGATTTTATTTACAAACTATGTAAAGGGAGTAACTCTTCCTCTGGCATTTAGGCAATGCACGAATATCCAGCTGATATTATCTCATCCCCCCCCCCCAATAAACAAAAGACGTTGAAGTGCGATAACCTGTCTCGCACTACAGGCGAGATTCTCGGTGTTTAACAGTAATGGCGCTTGAGTACAACCGCTGTGATTAGGGTTCGGAATCTCTCTGAAGTCAGACACGCTGTATGAAGTGTTTCTCTGCTTAAAATGATGAATTTCTTCATATTTCACAAATAAAAACAGCGTTCATAAATTAGAGGATTTATTAGACTTTTCTATTTGATCCTCCACTTTTATCAAACATGTATTTTCTACATAAAGTGGATAAATATGAAAGGTTTATAAAAAAAATTGACAATTTCAATTCAAAACAACGCTCATTTTAAACGTTTATAATTAAGGCTTTCTCGTTTTACTGTACATGTTACTTCATGTAAAATGTATTTCCTGAATAACCAATACAATCTTGTTTCAGTTCATATCAACGATAGGTGCATCTGTTACATGATGACGGGCCCTGTATTCTGAAAACGTGTAAAGTTAGCTATTATGGATCATGAACTGGGTGAAAGAAATAAGATGAAGTGCAAAATAGGTGCACAATATAATGTGGGACAAACAAAAATATTCTCACAGTGATTAATTTTGAGAATTATAACACACTGCATATGAGCTGGCCGAGATGAAAGGTTTAACAAAAAGCGATATTGAGTTCTGTTATGACATTCGTTGAAGGGTCAAATGGCTCTGTAGTCACAGATCCTTGGTGAGAAATTAGTTATCGAGACAGTTAACCGTGGAGGCCCGAGATGGGCACATGTCGATTAAGCAGCTCTGCAATGCGTAGAGTCCGGGTGACATCGCCAGATATAGGCTAAGACGTAGAGCAAGATCCCAAACGGCGGGACAAGAATATAGCCGATTGCATCCGTCACATTCCACAAACAGGATGAAAGTGAAGAAGAGCATGAATGAAGGAACCGACGAGTGGAAATCTCTCCGATTGAAGTGTGAAATAAAAGAATAGAATCTCTCTCAAATGTCTTGCCTTCGAGCGTTTTTGTCTTCCGTGCATGAGAAGAGAGTTTACTCACAAGACAGGTACTCCACTACGATCACGAGCCAGCAACGGAGATGAGTGTGCGAGCACACCCACGACCAACAGTGAGGCAGACATCTGTAAGGTAACTTTTAATATTGATTTAAAACGTAAGAACAATTTGAAACATGTTAAGGACATCATAAGTTAAAAGCCAGTTTAAAGGCTTAAGAACTATTGTAAAAATGTTAATTATTCTGCATGTAAATGAACGCTAAATTTACTAAGAAGCCCGGCCGACGTTTCTAACTTTCGCAGTGAGTTTCGTGTTATTTCGATTTTTGGTGGTGCTGAGAAACGCTGACCCCGGGCGTGCACACATACGAATTTTAAAAAGATATAGGCTAAGAGTGGTAAAGTATAGTTTAAAATATCATGATAGAAAAAAAACGATTATGTCACACATCCATCTTTTTGTTATTACCATTATGCATAAATAATTCCTTCAACCAGCAAACTCTCATGATTATAAATTGTATGTCGCGCGTCTCAGAAAGAGAGGGGGTGTTACTAGCTTTCGTTTTGAAATAGAGCACGTGCCTATTATGTTGAATTTGAAAAAAAAAACGTGATAGTGGGAGGTCAAAATTTACACTGCGAATTAATAACAGCTTTTCTGTGTATGTTATTCCAATGAATATTCATAATAGCAATTATATATTGGGCTCTTCTTTTTTATTATTATCCGTAGTGTCAATCCGGACATCTTGGTTCCATTAGTTTGCACTTAGATCCAGAAGAAAAAAAACATTCTCGCACATATTGTCCCCATCTTCAAATACAAACGATTGAATGCAGGTTCATTCCAAGACGAAGAGATAGCTAGCTAAATATATTTCCTGCTCCTGGACGCCATTTTGTCGTGTTGAAACGTGTTTCATATCGTGGAATATCAGATTTTGTTTAATTGCTAAGCATTACGTTGTTCTAATCTTCGTCTGATAACTAAATTATTTGACACAAACCGCCATTAAATAAGGATCCGTGTATACACGTATTGTCGGAGATTAACTATAAAATAATGTTAAGTTGAATTCTATTTTCCGGCTTTAATAGTGTTGGTCACCTCATTTTAAGTGGTGAGACACTTATCTTGATAGTCATACGTTCAACACTAGAAGTATAAATGTTTGAACTGTCAATACCTATGAGGTCGATGTGAAATCTTTTGTGTATATATAAAACATATTGTTTCGTTTTACTTCAGTCAAAGTTCTCAGAAATCAGGGGGCCCCTCTTGGAGCTAAAACATGATTTCTAAATGAGATACATAGATAATCTAATTTTAGATTAGGGTTCTCTTAACCTCCTAAATGTTTAGTTAGTAAAGCACATTTACTTACCTCTTTCTAATGTACAAGGGTACTTTGTTATGGTATACCTTGCTTGTGGGCACCTTGTCTGACCGGATTCCAGAACAATAATTCATCTAGTCTGGTGGAGTATCCAGCTTAGTGCTGTTATTATAGAAAACATCGCTTGGAGAAGGTGCACCCTTTCTCGTATAAGCATGTATGGGGTAGCCATACCGAGAGGGTCTTTTTTCGGCTTCAAGTACTATGTTATTTTAAATATTAAGTCAGGATTTTCGTATAGAGGAAAGTATCCTCATGCCAGGATATCCTTTAAAAAACCTATACAAAAACCTCGATGACAATTTTTAGAAGCTATGAAGTTCTCTTCTGTCTAATAGGCATTCAAGTTCTCCTCTGCAATTAAAATGGTTTCTTTTAACGTATGTGCGCATGTATGTTCCCTATGAAAAGGAAGGTTAGAGAATCTACATAAAATCTAAAAATATATTCTCATGATAAAATACATGGAAAGACAATGGAGGTGGTTCCGAATCTCTAAGTATACAACTAAGGGGAGTGGGCTATGATAGCATAACCTCATTTAAAATTTAAAAAATATATTTTTCATGAAATTTAAATCATATATATATATATATATATATATATACAGGGTGGGCAAAAATAAGGGTCCTATTTTTAAAAATTAATAACTTTTTTATTTATTGATTTTTTAAATTTTTTTTAGAATAAGTAAAGGACCCCTTCCGAAGCAAGCATGAGCCGTATTAGCCCTAAGGAACGTACCCTCATTTAGAAAATATTATTTTTGCTTAAAAAACTCAAAACAGTGTAAAAAACAATACTTTAGTTTTTGTAAGTTTTAAGAAGTGTTTTTCGGCTAAAATTTGTTTTGTTTATTTCAAAAAATCTCGGAAGGGTCAGTCTACACACACATAAAGTTTGGTGAGTTTAACTTTTATTTTGTGGAAGTTATTCAAATTCAAGTTATTCAAATTTAAAGATAGGACCCTTATTTTGGCCCACCCTGTTATATATAACATTTTCTGAAAAAAAGAATGTAAGTGATCCAAAAACTCTAAGTGTCATCTTAAGATAAGGGAGTTTTGGGGTTCGAATCTCCTTTAAAACTTCAGATATATCTTATTTTAGTGAAATTCATATTATATGTATAGAATTTTCCGAGGAAGATAGTGGACGTAGTCACGAATCTATACGTTAGCTTCTATATGCAGAGTATATTCTTGCCTCACCTATAAGTGACCCATTTGGACAGAACGTCATTTAAAGTTCAAATACGTATATCCGATTTTTATGACATTTTAACTAAGACAAGAATTCAGAAAGTTTTCCAACATTTCGGCTTCTTCCGACTGAAACGGAAAAAGGGGAGATTTAAAAACAAAGAAAGTAATATGGTTTTATGAGCATAGTGAAAAAATACATAAGTAGTGCCCCTAATATATAAATACAGGTGTAGTCTTTCTATAATGCCTTTGTATGAAGCGGAAGTGAGATGAGGTGGAAATGGAAAAGAAAGAGAATATAAAGTAGATACAGCTAAAGAAATATGGAGCGAGTAAAATGAAGACGAATCATAATAGCGAGAAATAACAGTAATTTTAGAAAGAATTCTACAATTGCTACTATGAAACCAATCATATTTTAAAAAGTAAAAACACAAAATATATTACCCTGAAATAAAATACAACGTCATCTCATCAACATTTTTTTTTACATTTTATTAAAGTGTTAACACATGAAAATATTTTATTAAGAGTTGCTATGTCCTGGGTAGAGAAAGATAATAACGCTCTGTAATAAATTCTCTATTACCTTACATTGCTACATGTGAGGGTTTACCTTTTTGATGGGCGTGTGATCAAAATATATCCTTTTAAATCAACTATATCGAATAGAAAATTAAATATTAACGTAAATATATCAAAGTATAAATTACGAAATAAGAGTTTTCAATTAAATTTGACAATTAATTTGTTTTTCTTTTAAATACTAAGTTGTTCACTTATTTTAAATAGTATGCAATTTACAAGAGTTCAGCTAGGTATTATTTCCTTATTTTATCATATGAATTAGTAATATTTTTATGGTTTCAGGTAAATGCTTTCTGTAATAGATGATGTTGCATTTATGTTTTGCGTCTGAAAAGTAACGGGGCCAGACTGTTGTGTTCCGTGGAAAATAAAGTATGCACATATAGTATTATAATTTTCCTCATTGTATTTTAAAGTAATATTAATGAAAAGCATACTCTTACTAAAAATAATACTAAGAGTATTACAAATATATATACAAATATTAATATAAAACATAGTGTATTATAATCATACTTACGTATAAAGCATAGTGTATTATAATCTTACTTATAAATCATAGCGTAGTATAAGCCTACTTATAAAGCATAGTGTAATATTATATTACCTATAAATCATAGTGTGTTATAATTTTATAAAGCATAGTGTGTTATAAACTTACTTATAAAAGATAGGGTATTATAAAATTACTAATAAAACATAGTGTAGTATAGTCTCCCTCATAAAGCATACTATATCATAAACTTACTTATAAAGCATATAGTTTTATTTTATTTTCATTTTTTTAAACTTAATGCACCCCAAACAAGGCGAGTTGCCACTGTAGACGTAAAGGGCTACTGAGAATTTAGGTGAAAGTTTAAGGGGGGGGGCGGTCCGTAATTTGGAGATGTGCAGCGAGATGCTTGTTCACATTATTTTTAATTTCTGCATGTCGGTACAGTCGGGGAAACAGAGAGAATATAAGGAGATCCAAAGGCCGGCAGCTCGAGAAAATAAGCTATTTGAGTAAAAGGCTCTCCTGCGTCTGGAGACTCCGCAGTGAATGGGTAGGATTTGACTGATTGTCGGGTTGGTCGAGTGTATTTACGTCAAGGGGGACCCGGAGCAGCAAGCTCCTTGGAGCACATTCAAGTAAAGTAGTTGTAAAACAAGTAATGATGCAACACTGTTACACTTTAACAACAAGGTAGCAACCCGCGAGATAAACATCATGCTTGACAATGCCCGGCTATATTCCTACTCGTCCCCCACGTACCACGGCGTGAAGCTTGACAGAACAACGCCATTTTAACAACACCTGGACAGCGCCAACGCAAAGATCACCGCCCGTGCTGCACTGATACTCCGCCTAGCTGGTACTACATGATGAGCAACTACAGAGACTTTGCATAACTTCACTGAGACCCTGGTTTTCACTGCGGCTGTGTACTGTGCTCCAGTCTGGTGCCGCAGTCCAAATGTGAAAAAACTGGATACTGCCCTCAATGATGTCCTACAAAATGTCCTCGGATGCCTACGAGCAACTCCAACTCACCAACGGACTGTTCTCGCAGGTATTTCTTCCGCCGATATCATACGAGCAGGAGCAATGCTTGCTCTCGCCTGGAAGACACAGACGAGTGAATCTCATCTTCTCCAAAAGATCGTCACGGCGTCTATTCGCCTTGCAAGCCCAAGAATTGCTCTGCACAACGCCAGCTGACACCAGCAAGTCTCCCTGTGTCAGGGCAAGATGGAGGGAAGAGTGGAAGACAGTAGAACCATCCAAGCTTCACCACTGTATCAAGGACCCCACAAATGTCTTTGACCACCAAATGACGATTTGGGCCTTATTAACCTGGATGCTGAAACTCTGGACTGGCTTGCTGCAACTGAGCTGATATTCTAAAAAGACATACGTAAAAAGAAGAAGGATGCAACATTACAGCGATTGGAGCAGACGCTGAATCTTGGTGGATGATGCGAAACCAATTAGATTAGAGACTCTTTTTTGGACCGTGTCTAGAGAGCCCATATATTACAATAATACCCCATAAATGGGCAGGTGGTGGCTTAGTAGTGTTATAGGATACTGTCAGATGTGTAAAGTTTTCAAACACGGTAGAGGGAGCCCACTTTCTTCGCAGCAGCCTTGTAATGTCTTCTATATATGTGTTATAATCTTACTTATCAAGCATAGTGTTTTATAATCTAAATTTTAAAGCGTACTGCATTATAATCTGACTAAGTGCATTATAATGTAAATATAATATCAGTTATTATAATGTTACATGTTATATTAAGTATATGACTGAAATGTTACTTTCTTCAACAATTGCATTTGTCCGCATGTTTTATTTGCACTTCTCATTTTCGGGTCGTTAAGCTATGTCACCGAGGAACGACCAATGTATAGATGGCAACGAATAGCACATACATATGGAGCTACCCCCATATGTACCATAACTTGTTCAATGTGATCTTATCTTTTTCCTCATTTTTACGGAATCATCAAAGGAAGACATGCATGCGAATGGAGTGGACAACATGCACTTAAATACGTAGCGTTTAACAACATCATGATGATAAACATTTCCTTTGTTGATAAAAGCGAACGAGGTGTGGTTTAAAACGACGAGAATTTACACACTGTTTGATGTGTGTCAAATATGGGAGAAGGATAGAAACTCGGATTTTGTTATTATATAACATGATGTCTTCGGATTAGATAAGTGTCATTTTTGTATGAGTATCGCTTAGACAACGCAGGGAGCCACTTGATATAAGGAGCTAAAAATACTACTTCAATGTTAAAAGCTAGTCAACGATGAATGTTAGATGGATAGATTTCGAACCAGAGAACAGCAATTATTTCCCTTTTTTTCAAAATAAGGGAAGCGAGAGTTACGAGGCTGGCGAAAATAAACCCAAGGCTTACGATCATCTCTTTTTAAAATTTATGGAACTCTTCTGTGTTTTGTTTACATGCTTTTGTGTTCACACTTCGTTCGTCGCCACGTGGTCACATCACCCAAGAAGAACATCGATATTTTGGAACAACTTCCGAATTCACCTGATATGGATACGTGTGAGTACTACCTTTCTCTGAGCTCAACAACATCATCAATGAGAATCATGTGTGAAGGCGTCGAGACCGCAATAACTAAGCTGGTGTGCATTCTATAAGAGTGGGTTAACGAGTGATTAGCTTTTTATATCAGAGAATAGATGATTTAAGTTAAGATGATTTAAGTTCGCTCTAAACACGCGCACCGACTATTCGTGTTATGACAATTGTAATCGTGGGGGTTTATTCATCAACTCTTAAATACATTTCCAAAGGGAAAATAGAAAAACACATTTATTGGGCCTCACAATAGTCTCACTGGAGAAGAGGAAAGGGGAGACTAAAAGCTACAATTCGCCCATGCATGGAGTATTGTCGCTGGTACACCAACCATTAGCCTCTCCCTCTTAGACAGAGTTCAAAAAAGAGCATCGAATCTAATAGGCCCTACACTATCTACCAGAGTCCAACATTTGTCCCATCGCCGCAATGTTGCATCTTTTTTTACAAGTGTATTAATGGAATGTTTTCTGACTAACTTGCTGCCCTCGTGCCACTTCGACGTAAATACCCCCGACCGACCTGACAAGCAGCAAAATCTCACCCCTTTACTGTAGAGGTCGCCAGATTCCGAAAGGCTTTCTACTCTTACAGATTCCTTCCTCGAACTGCTAGCTTTCAAAATTCCTTCCGTGCTCTCTGTTTCGGTGACTGTACAAACATGCACACATTTAAATGTAATGTGAACAAGCATCTCGCTTTTCAGCTCCCCATTTGCGATGTCCCTGTATGTATAAGCCATAAGTCACAGTGACCCCTTTACGTATCAGTGGCAATGTGTTTTGTTTGGTGTGAATCAAAGTAAACAGTTTTTAAAAAGTCTGGAACATTTCTATCTTGTAGCCACTATATTTAAAATTGTAATTTGAATAAAATAAAAACATCTTTCTTTCTTTGATATTCTTACCAATCTAGTGAAAAAGATATAGAGAAAAAACGCAACAGATAGTAATGCATTAAAATTGTAGAATATTATTTTGAATGGAAACTATGTAGATCATTTATTTAGAATTGAAATACATTCATTAATTATACTAGTCCCGTTACTTTTCAGACGCAAATCGTAGAAAGCGTATGTTATCCGCCGAAATCTGAAATATATTGTACATTTTTAGAAATATAAGTGCTGATGATATGATCCTGTGTAACCTGCGAAAAGAAATAATTATTGGTTACTGCATTATATACTAGAAGAAATGGGTGTCGTTGGATCACCACTTGAACTCAAGTTAGAATAATTGAATCAGGTCTCGTTAGCATTTTATTTCCCGGTGGAAGCAGCTTAGCAGGCGGTAATGCTTAGGAGAATAATCCCCATAGGACCGAACCGAACCATACCTAAATCTGACAAAATGATCCAGACACTTTAGAGCTAGGCCCTATAATAAGGATTCGTCGATGTTGTTTTTCGGCTGGTATAAAAACACAGTCGAATAATAGTTGTGTGCGTGCTTCCCAAGGACAGCAAGATGCGACACAATTCAAGTTTAATGTGTTAACAAGCGCCCAATCTCGAGAGGCCATTTTGAAAGAGTACGCACATAAACGTTAACGGACCCGTCAGCATTCCCTGATAGAGGCGCTTGGGCGATATACAAAATAAAGTGTTTTTAAAATCTATCTAATTACTTAAGTGGGTGAATATTTTATCACGTATTTCGTGGAATTACAATATATATGAACACTCATTACGGAAACCCACGTTTATTAACTCAGCTTCAATATAATAATAGACGCACATAAACACACACAACCCCCCCCACACACACACATATATATATATATATATATATATATATATATATATATATATATATACATATATATATATATTATATATATATATATATATATAGATAGATAAAGAGAGAGAGAGAGAGAGATGTCACATAATAGTTTATTTTTCTATCTAAATAATATTTTAAACGATTTTTACACTCCTTTTCTCTCTCTCTCTCTCTCTCTCTCTCTCTCTCTCTCTCTCTCTATATATATATATATATATATATATATATATATATATATATATATATATATATATATATATTTATAGTTCGTAATAGCGCAGGCCCGGGGTCAACGTTTCTCGAGACACAACCAAAAATTGAAACAACACGAAACTAACTGCGAAAGTTAGAAACGTCAACCGGGCCTCTTAGTAAAGTTAGTGTTCATTTAAACAGAATAATTAACAGCGTTTTATCTCCACTTTTAACAATATTTCTTAAGCCTTCAAACTGGTTTTAAACTTATAATGTCCTTAACATGTTTCAAATTGATCTTACGTTTTAAATCAATATTAAAAGTTACCTTACAGATTTCTGCACACCCATCTCCGTTTCTGGCTCGTGATCGTAGTGGCGTATCTGTCTTGTGGGATAAACTCTGTCTTCATACACGGGAGACAAACACGCTCGAAGGCAAGACTTTTGAGAGAGATTCTATTCTTTTATTTCACACTTTAATCGGAGAGATTTCCACTAATCGGTTCCTTCATTCACGCTCTCTTTTCCTTCCACACTGTTTGTGGAATGTGACGGATGCAATCGGCTATATTCTTGTCCCGACGTTGGGATCTTGCTCTGCGTCTTAGCCCATATCTGGCGATGGCACCCGGACTCTACGCATTTCAGAGTTCCTTAATCGATGTTTGTCAATCTCACGCCTCCATAGTGGACTGTGTATAGAAGTAACTTCTCACCAAGGATCTGTGACGTCAGAGCCCTTAGACCCTTCAACGTCATAACAGAACTCGATATCGCTTTTGTGTCTAACCTTTTTGATCCGAGTGTTTCGTCTCGTCCAACTCACCTCTAGCGTGTAATGATTCCCGGAATTAATCAGCGTGAGACATGTCTGTTTGTCCCAAATCACATATGCACCTATTTTGCACTTCATCCTATGTACTTCACCCAGTTAATAATCAATACTAGCTAACTTTACATGTTTTCAGAATACAGGGTCCCTCATAATGTAACAGAGAGTCAGAGAGAGATAGAGAGATAGAGAGATAGAGAGATAGAGAGATGGATAAAACGTACGATTTATCATAAAATGTGTGTAAAAGACAAAAGGAAAATCAAATTAAATTAATTCCGTGGATCCGAACGAAA
Organism: Sepiola atlantica; assembly: GCA_963556195.1. Taxonomy (NCBI): domain Eukaryota; kingdom Metazoa; phylum Mollusca; class Cephalopoda; order Sepiida; family Sepiolidae; genus Sepiola; species Sepiola atlantica. The sequence goes on along the minus strand of OY744534.1, from coordinate 55,864,511 downwards.
CCGGTTTAATCTTTGGTTTTTGATGATTTATTCCTGTATCGAATTTGTGTTTCTTTTTGTCTTTTTCACATACACACATACACACGAACCTCAGATGAAGTCAACTTTCATCTTGACGGAAAGGCGAACTCCAAGACAAATGTCTTCTGGGGTCCTCCAGACCCAATGAAGTAGCCACCAAGCCCCTGCACTCTCCTACGTGCACGGTGGGGGCTGCAATTTCGGTCAGAGGTATCATCAGACCAGTCTTCATTGAAGAATTTGGCGCAGCAGTGACAGTCACCAAGGAGCGGTATGTGGAGGTCCTCAAAACCTTCAATAGTGAGCTCCAGACCCTCTACCCGTCGCTCATGAGCAAGTTCTGGTTCCAGCAAGACGGAGCAAGTTCTCACACCTGTCCCGAGATTGGCTGAAAGAGAACTTCGGAGGCCGAGTGATCAGTCTCAAGACTAATTTTGAGTGACCACCCCATAGCCCGGACCTAAGCACCCCAGATGTTTTCCTTTGGAGCTATCTTAAGGACAGAGTGTACGCAGGGAAACCCAGAACACTCACTGAACTCAAGGAAGCCATCAGGGATGAGATGAGAGCCATTCCCAATTCAGTCTGTAAGAACGTCATGGACAACTTCGTTCTGCGCCTCAAGAAATGCACGGAACTAAAAGGAGTCCATCTAGAACACATGCTGTAGAACGGAGAAAAAAAGGCCAAAGACCCTAGTGTTTTGATGTGATGTTTTGAATATAATGAACAAGTTATGACAAAAAATTCATTTCATTCGGACAAAAACTAAGAAACAGGGCCTAATTAGAGTTGGGGCCCGTTTTTTTTTGGGGGGGGGGGCACCCTGTATCTATATATATATATATATATATATATATATATATATATATATATATATATATTAAAATTTATATTTCGCTCCCCATCTAGGGCATCAAATTACTGAAGGGAAATTTATTTCACACTAGCATTAAGGTAAAATGCTATTTCCTATAAATCATTAAATTCGTTTAAAAGTATTGCAAAAAATAAACAAATAAATAATATATATATATATATATATATATATATATATATATATATATATTAAAATTTATATTTCGCCTCCCATCTAGCGCATCAAATTACTGAAGGGAAATTTATTTGACACTAGCATTAAGGTAAAATGCTATTTCGTATAAATCATTAAATTCGTTTAAAAGTGTTGCAAAAAATAAACAAATAAATAATATATATATATATATATATATATATATATATTAAAATTTATATTTCGCCTCCCATCTAGCGCATCAACTTACTGAAGGGAAATTTATTTCACACTAGCATTAAGGTAAAATTCTATTTCGTATAAATCATTAAATACGTTTAAAAGTGTTGCAAAAAATAAACAAATAAATAATATATATATATATATATATATATATATATATATATATATATATATATATATTACACAGTGCTCCAAGTTTCACTTCAATTATTTTGCTCAGTGTTGGTGTTCTCGCTTCAGCAATTCATCGTTGGCTGTGTTTGGAATAGTTAGTGATAATAATCGATTTCGGGATGCCAGTACTCTTCGTACCGCCCTGTCGGGATCGGAATGATGCTAGCCATCATTGTTTATTATATCCTCTGAACGCCAGTAGAACCATATTCATAACACACACTCATATTAGTGTCTCAGTATTTGTGTGAGGAGTAAGGGGCAATGTGTATACGATTATCGTATTTTCTGGAGATTATCTCAATACATTTAATCACCATTTTTTTCGTTGTGTTTACAATGTTCATTCAAACTGCCCGGGTTTTATTTAGTTTTATCTTAATTGTTTGGTTAATCTCCGCAATCTGGGAGTTTTCTTAAAATTTCAAATATTTCTTATTACTGACGTTGTTTTTATAACGTCAGTCCTCGCTTTAATTCAAATGTATCCTAGTTTTTTTTATCAAGC
>OY744534.1:55847553-55857553 GCA_963556195.1 Sepiola atlantica | reverse complement strand
TTCCAAATGCTGTGGGACTCTTGTGACCTACTAGTAAAGAATGGGCAACCATCCGTAATAACTGGCCGAAAATGGAGGGCAACCCTGAATATGTAGAATATGCAGAATTGCCCCTTAGAATGAAATTAATAATTGGCGCAGTGGCATATAGAAGAGCCGGTCCAGGTCTCCACCCACAGCTTTGGTTGTTCAAAGAATCTCCCGGAAAGCAAATGAAAATGGTTTCGGAAAAAATTCATAATCTGGAAGACGCCAAGCATATTGCTAAAGCTCTAGATCAAAGTAAATAGAGCGCATGGAACAAGTGGAAGAACGCAAAAAAAAAAGAAAATCGCAAGATAGAAGCGGGAAGAGATAGATGGAGTAAGGAGGACAGTGTGGTTGCTTCGCTCTCTCTGTCTGTCTGTCTGTCTGTCTGTCTGTCTGTCTGTCTGTCTGTCTCTCTCTCTCTCTCTCTCTCTCTCTCTGCCCACTTACTTTCGCCCTCTTTTTGGAGGTTTTACATTTTCCGTGAAAAATAAATAAATCACTTCATGAATTTTAACAACAGTTTAGTAGCACTGTGATCTATTCAGATTCCGAAAACAATAGAGATTCATATTTTGGTATGATTGTAGATTAACATATTCCGATTTCCCCCCAAACAAAATAATCTACCTTTTTTAACTTGATGAAAAGAAGAAAATAAAAAAACAATTATTTTTTTAAATTAAAAGTGAGGGAAATTTTCGTATATAAATTCACATTTTCGGATAAGTTTTAGGCCAGTTAACTAAATTCTTTCTTGTTATGGGAGTTAAATCCACTGCGTTGTTTTTGGAGGGGCTGCTACCTTTTTAGGAGATTACGCGTGGTTTTATAACTTTACCACTCGGACTTAGGGTTAGTGGTGAAAAACATAAAATGCCCCGGAACTGTGGGAACATTTTACATTAAATATATATGCAAATGATCTATTACTCTAAATTCTAAAATATTTGTTTTTATTTCTTTCCGTGTTTCAACAGTGTTTACACGTAACCGCCTACACAAGCAGAATATCATGTTTTCGAGGCGGTGGGGTATTAATGGAGTGTGTTAATCTGCAAATTCAGCCATATATATATTTTTTTAATTTTATACTTTTTTAAATATACGTCCATTTTGTTTTATTTTATTTTCAAGCAACTGATTTTAGTTGTGTTAACCTTTCCGGTGAAAATTAAATAAATAACTTTAACAAGATCTAACAAATTAAATATTATATTTTTATGGTATACATAAAAATATTGAAAGTTTTGATATTATTGTACATTACCCGCACTCCTGCTCCCAATAAAGTGAGATTATACTTTTCAGCGGATGACGTGTAAATACCCTGAAAGAAAACTGTCGAGAAAGAGAAACAACAACAAAATATGTTAGAATTTAGAGTGGGGGGATCAGTTTAGCATATCAATTTTAATGCAAGGTTTTATAACAGTTTACAATTTTTTGCTACTTGGGATTAATTATGTTATTTATTGTTTTTTTTATTTGGGAGTGTGACCTTTTTGTGGCTATTGCGTGTGGTTTTACGACCATACCAACCGAACTTAGTGTTAGTGTTCAAAGCATATTAAATGCCCAAACAATCTAGAATAACTCTAAAAACAAGTATCTTATTTTTAAGGATGGGGAGGGGTAATTTAGGTGATGATGTTAATCTACAAGTTTACTAAAAAGTGCATTGTTAAGATTATGAAATTCTCTAAGTAAAAAACAGTTGTTTTTTTTATTAACGCCCTTCCTCTTAATTAATTGCTTCTCAGAGGGCGGGTAAGTTTGCTAGTATATCTGGGTGTGCCAAGTTCGAATCCAGTCGGCTGAATAATATTAATTTCATTTAGGGATCTTGGCAATCATTACGTGATCCCTCCTGTCAAAATGGTAACACTGGAATCAAGTCGTTCAACAAAGTTGTGCCATGTTGATTCACACGAATTTCCTTTATTTTACTTTACTATATATTTTAAAGTAACATCTCTATCTAATCATCTCTCTCTCTCACACTCTCTCTCTACTCTCTCTCTCTCTCTCTCTCTCTCTCTCTGTATGTCTCTCTCTCTTTCTATATATATATATATATATATATATATATATATATATATATATATATATACAGGGTGGGCCAAAATAAGTGTCCTATCTTTAAATTTTAATAACTTGAATTTGAATAACTTCCACAAAATAAAAGTTAAACTCACCAAACTTTATGTGTGTGTAGACTGACCCTTCCGAGATTTTTTGAAATAAACAAAACAAATTTTAGCCGAAAAACACTTCTTAAAACTTACAAAAACTAAAGTATTGTTTTTTACACTGTTTTGAGTTTTTTAAGCAAAAATAATATTTTCTAAATGAGGGTACGTTCTTTAGGGCTAATACGGCTCATGCTTGCTTCGGAAGGGGTCCTTTACTTATTCTAAAAAAAAATATAAAAAAATCAATAAATAAAAAAGTTATGAATTTTTTAAAATAGGACCCTTATTTTTGCCCACCCTGTATATATATATATATATATATATATATATATATATATATATTTACACTTACATGTTTTTGTGTTTGTATGTTTATTATTCGCCCATCACTCAAAGCGTATTGTCAAGTCTGGTAATCCCAAAACCAGTCCTATTCGAAGAACTATGTTTAAAGAATTATTTATTCACACATCGCGTTTCGAAAGAAGCAATAATCGCGTGCATTGGCATTATTTTAGAACGGTTGTCTACAAAGAGATGAATAGAAGATGAAGAGCTAACCAGACACGGAGTAAAAGTGCCCGAGATAGATCAGCTGCGAGTGAAGCAGAGGGGTTGGCTAGCAAGAGAGAATGACGGAGCGAGAAAGAGGGAGACTTTACGAATCCGTAATAGATTTGGCAACTCTCGAAGACTTGAAAGGAACCGGACGTTTACGTATCTCCAAAACACATGTCAGCAAGATGTTTTACCCCTTGTAACAGGTACACAACTAGAAAACCATGCGCACACACCTCAGTCATTATCTTTCAGAAAATGCTGTTTAAGATGCGACCGGCGTGCGTTTAACAGTCCCTTTAAAGATGTGTTTCTTCTCTAACGTATTTCGTTTTAGCTGTATTACCGATATATCACGTTGTGACACGCGTTCACGAAAGTTAGACTACGTTCTGCCTGCTCAGAACACAGTGTGTGACGCATTCACGTTCTATCACCAACGTTTAGAAAAGGCCAGTCAACTTGGTAAAAAGCGTGTGACTGTTTTACTGTAAAATACAGTACAATTGTGATGCAACGTCTATAGGCTAGAACTTATTTATATACAGATGCCTTTATATTTCGATCACATCGTAGGTTAAACTGACACACTTTTTTTAACAGGTTATACCTCTTAATCAATGATACATATGTATAATATTTCAATTGAAATATCTACCTAAACGTATGTGCATATATATATATATATATATATATATATATATATATCTTTAACATGAGTTTCTTTCAGGTTTTCGAGAGTTTGAAATCTGACCACGTGACTTTCCAATCTTAATTTTTTTAGTTCGTTTCTTTTTTATTCGTTTTTGCTTTTCTTCTTTTCCTCTTTATTATGTCAGAATATAATTTGAGGAAAGGATAAGATTTCCTTTCTGCCTGATGAGATCTCAATTTCTAACAGATGTTGATCGATAACATCGACGTTCCAGTGTCCAAGATTATGTACATCTCTGTATGAATAAAAATGAGTATATATATATATATATGTATATATATATATATATATATATATATATATATATATATATATATATATATATGTATATGTATATATATATATATATATATATATATATATATATATATATATATATATATAAGAGGTGTACTAAAAGCGAACTTTTAGGAAAGGTAAAACCCTATTGCCTCTAACGACCTACCTATCTACATCTTATTCTCTCCGCTGGACTCTTCGACACCGGACTTTTTGGCAATCGGACATTTGCTTGCACCCTGGCACAGTTTTGCCCTGCGTTTCTTTCCCTACAATTTTTATTTCATTTTTTCAAATTTTAAATCTTGGCCATTGCCAACTTATCTATCCCAGCGACTTCCTCTGATGATAAGATTTTGATCTTTGAAAAGCCTGGCTTAAGGAAAATTTAACTTGAATAAATTGCCTTTTTGCGGAATATACCTTGCTTTGAACTTTTGAATTGAATTTTGATTTGGCTTTTGCTTTCTCTAATTCCTTTCCATTCTCCTTCATTATATATATATATATATATATATATATATATATATATATATATATATATATATATATATATTAGTGATGAGACTATTCTAATATTTCACCTCATGCTGTTACAATTACCGATACTCTTCTAAATTTCTGATTCCGATACAATTACTGATTCCAATTCCGATTCTTTTTAAATTTGTAAATATTAAGTTATACATTTGTTGTTTAAGTTGCGATACCCGTAAAATCACGGGCAATATGCGCATGTATTTCCCCAAAAAAGTATAAGAACACTTGTGGGGGGACGGTGTACATTACACGATTTGATCTTTTTAATTATTTTTTCTGTAATTTATTTCTTCATAATCGATTGAAAACAGTGATTAGATAAACTCATTGTCAAATGGTGATCTATATTTTTCACTCGTGTAAATTTTCCTATTCTATCTCCTTGTTCTATTTTATCTGTGCCATTTTATCCGTGTCATTTTACCGTGCCATATCCTCCGGTGGCATTTCCTCCGGTGCCATTTTTACCTAAAATCGTTGTCACGATACATAGATTTTAGTTTTACTGGTAGTTTAAGGTCAATAATTATTTATCATTTAATCATTAGTACCAGCAATGGAAAATTACATTTTAAACAATAATAAAAAAATTAAAGATCCGTTTTTTGAATCGAAAATTAGGCTTAAATGTTCCCGATACTTATACCGATACCCATAAAAGTTCGGATTTTTTCAAATTCTCGATTCCGATAATCATCCCAACACTAATATATATATATATATATATATATATATATATATATATATATATATATATATATATATATATATATATATATATATATATATTTCGCGCTTAAGTTAAGGTTCCTTGTTTTTGGTTCACTGTTAGATAATTGACTCCCCCTTTTTTGTATTTTTTTTATTTATGAATTTTCCAACGAATGCTAAGTCTGAGATATATTGGATTTAGTTAGTTTCTCTGGGAATTTAAACTGCATTTTTTTTTTGATTTGTTTAAAATGACTCAAAGCTTCTTTAGACTATATATATATATATATATATATATATATATATATATATTTATTTATTTATTATTGGTACAGAAAAAAATAGTCTAAAGTATATATATATATATATATATATATATATATATATATATATATATATATATATATATATATATATATATATATAATAGTGTATATTTATTTTTAAAGTTCCAAATATTAATTATGATTCCAATATCTGAAACATGCTCCAGGAACTAATACTCAATCATATCATTTTCTATGGACGCACGTATCAAAAAAAAAATCTGTAATATAATTCCATTTAAGTAAAGCTGAATTATATAAATATTTCTTCATCGGTATTGTTCGATATTTATCAATTTCCAAACACGGGAAATATATTGACATATCATAGACCTTCAAAGAACAATTCCGATTTAGGATAGAATATCAAATAAATCACAGATTTCATCAGATTATTTTTTAAATAATATGGATCAATGTATGTAAAACTACTGTCAAAATCCAATCTCATCCAATCGTGGAGCGATCACATAAGATGTCTGATCCTTACTCATCTCCTTTAAATTCACTATTTAATCAGAGTTAATTTTTAATAATGAAGGATTCACTGATTGAAATTAAATACAAATTCTCAAAATCAATTTTGAATCATGTTTCTTAATTTTTGAGATGACGATTTATAATTTGGATAATTTGGATTATTCGGACTACTGTTCTCATCTTGAGTGTTATTCTAACAACGTTTCGGCCGTCGTACTCTCCTGGCTACATCAGGTGTATATTTTCGTACTCCAGAATATTTCTATCGGACCTGGGAAGTACAATTCAGTTTTAAGTGATAGTCATCTGAATTTTTAAGGTCCAATCCTCGGTGCGGGCGATACAAAGCATTGAGAATTACTGAATACTTGTCCGAGTCATGGAATACGGAACAAGAGCATACTACCACCGTAGATTAAATAAAGGGTTCCGTTCGAAATTGTGTCTAGATTCCCGAGTTCGACAAAAATATTCCCGAGTTCCAAAATATACACCTGAAGAAGGCCGGGGGTTACAACGATAGTCCGAATAATCCCAATTACGCAATTATACATATTGTTAATCAGTATTTTTTCATTAAAAGACTACAGTTGAAAGAAGGGAAAACATAATATAAATCTTATTCTTAATATTGCCTTTAATATGGATTTGACCTTCAATCTACAGGCGTCTTAGAACTGATTATTAATTAACTAATGTATTATGTAGGCCACGTGTCAATATGACATATCTGTTAATATATTTTTTTCATTAATAACTAAAAATAATAAGTCTCTTGAATTCTATGTACTCATTAGTACTACTAGCAAATATATGCTCCCTTGACACGCATAATTTTGTTAGCTGTTAAGATAAATATTATATAAATTTAAAACTGAATACATTTTAGATAGGACAGACATACGTTAAACAGTCCTTTTAAAAATGAGTTGCTACCGTGTATTTCTTCTTCGCTATATTACTGATGTATCACGTTCTGAAACGTGTACGCCTCCTACCATTAAAGGTAAACAACATTAAGTCTCCTCAGTACTAAGTGTGTGATTGTTCTGGAATAGCAAGTACTTTCAAATAGGAAGAGGTAGTGATGCAACGTTTACCGGCAAGAACTTTCCTCTGTACACATGTCTTTATATTCTGATATCGTAAGCTAAAACGGCGATTGTATTCATGGTTCAACTTCTAAACACGGAAACATATAGATAATATTTAAAGCTGATGTATTTGCATATCCCATCTCCGGAAGACTATCAATTGTACCATATGTACAACGTGTCCATGTGTCATATCTGTTTATACATTTTCTTTTCATAACTAAAAATAAAACATATATTTGCTTCTAAGCACTTATACAGGGTGGGCCAAAATAAGGGTCCTATCTTTAAATTTGAATAACTTGAATTTGAATAACTTCCACATAATGAAAGTTAAACTCACCAAACTTTATGTGTGAGTAGACTGACCCTTCCGAGATTTTTTTAAATAAACAAAACAAATTTTAGCCGAAAAACACTTCTTAAAACTTACAAAAACTAAAGTATTGTTTTTTACACTGTTTTGAGTTTTTTAAGCAAAAATAATGTTTTCTAAATGAGGGTACGTTCCTTAGGGCTAATACGGCTCATGATTGCTTCGGAAGGGGTCCTTTACTTATTCTAAAAAAAAAAATTTTTTTAAATCAATAAATAAAAAAGTTATGAATTTTTAAAAATAGGACCCTTATTTTTGCCCACCCTGACTATATTAAACTAATTTTAACTGCAGGTTTTCGAAAATAAATATTTTTGAAATAAAGTTTTTACTGAAGTTTATTTTTTCGCATTCTTGTTTCATAAGACGACATACCAAAAACCTTATCTACATAACTCATCCCCCCAAAAAGGAAGTAATGTCTAGGGGGGGGGGGTATTATGACAAGAGAACAAATACAACACTAGCAAATACGACAGTAGAACAAATGTCGCACTTAAAATGTGTTTTGGTATTAAATTATTTAAAAACGGGTGTATATTCTCTAAAAGTCGTGCTTTGGAATTAAATGACTTAAAAAGGCTTGATATAAAATAAAAGTTGTGTTTTAGTATTAAGTGACTTAGAGAAAGTTTATATGCTGTAAAATGTTTTTTTTATATTAAAATGCGTTGATATTTCGTAAAATTATGTTTTCGGATAAAATGACAGAAGAAAGGATTGATATGCCGGTAAATTTAGTTTTGAGATTAAATAACTAGACGAAGTGTTATATGTCGTAAAATGTAATGTTTGTATTACATGTTTTAAAATGTGTCGCTATCCCGTAAAATTGTATTTATATATAAGAAGAAATATGTCAAAACAGCAACCTTTTCTAGAACGGTATTTCTAGAGCATTTAAAGGATACTTAAGAAAATTCATTTTGAAGAGAGACGCTCGTTGGACACATTTTGTGTTATATTGTAAGATTGAAAATAAACATCGTCTCGAAACAACTGTAAACAACATGAATACGATTGTGTATCATTTCTATTTAAAATTGGTTTAAATTTTTAAACACGCACATATATGTTTATGTGTAAAGTAAGCGCAAAAATAAAACAAAGCTATAATAAACAAATTGATCTTTTAGTTCCGCTAATTTGTCGACAGATTAAAACACATTGTTGCTAGAGTCAGCTATTAATTGTTTGACCTAATTAAAAAAGAAATTACCAAACATATTCTTAAAATAGATAAACTATATCTTGGTTGATGTAAATGAGTAAACAGTGACTGATAAAAATGTGAGTAATACAGTAAATCCCTTTAATTATTTGACGCATTGGTGCTCTTTATATCACTGAAGTTACGTGACGTTTATCCTGGTCACTACTAGATCGATTGCACATTTTAGAATACCGGGTCCTTTGTTCTTGGGGACGACAACATCTGACCTGGATCCTCTCTCGACAAAATGTAATACTTATTCTAATAGCCTTTCATTATTTCATGTAATAATCGTTTTATGTATTTTATAGTAGTCGATGGCAACGGATAGCTGTTTGTAATTATTATTAGGGCGATCTAGACCTCGAGACTATGGACGACTAGAAAATACTGGCATATTGGGAAGGGGCAGCAACTCAGTGTTTTTCAATACATTGTATGCCGTAAAATATGAGAGCTGGAGATTTGCGATGGAGATCTAGAATCAGGGGCTAGCAGGAAGGATATTAACCAGCGTTCTGATTGTATCTGCACAACGAATATCCTTAAGAAGCTGAAAAAGGTGCGACAAGATCCAAGCCAAAAACGAGAACCATGGCGAGAGAGATCGTAGTTTGAATGGCAACTCTGAAGAAAGTTCTGAACAAGGATATTCTGTACACCTCATATTAGTGTACCAAATTTCAACTACTCTATGTCAAGGCTCAAGGGAACTGCCTTACAGAAACCAACCAGGTCCAACACCCAGTCAAGTCGAAGATGCTGACAATCAGTTGCATAACACGCAGAACAACAAGTTGTTAGTTACTAACTCAACGAATTCCTACGCATTGTGAAGAGCAAGTTCCCTCAAACTGCAATGGGATCGGGGATCTTTCTAGCGAAGGTCATGTCATGTCCACACCTACGTAAAAAGAAACGTCAGTGTCAATTCAGATGGTTATATTGTGTTGCTGTCCACTGTTAGTAAGCACTGGATTTGAGACTGTCGTTGAAGAAAGCTATATGTGTGACAGTAAAACTCCGCTCCCTGGCACACATTGAGAAAGATGCCAATCTTACCAGATACAAAACCAAGGAATAGCTAATTACCAAAATAAAACTGGGGTTGTGACTATTGTAAATGACACCACCGTGATCGCCGTATTTTTCAGGTTAAAATCCTATCTCGAGGCCATGATGTAAGATCATTGCGGTTTCCTCAAGTTAGCTGTATCCAGCAAATGATAAAAAAAATATGCATTAAAATTTTAAGAATACATCTATTATTGACATGGATATGACGTTTTTTCCTTACCAAGAAGTACAAATTTGACCCGAACACACTGTATATAATATCGACATTTCTGAATAGATACAGTTGTTAAAAGACAGATACTACACTATGCTCTTAATACATGTATATATCTCCTGGCACTCCGTCATGAAAGTAATCACGTGAAAAAACCTGCCGATGGAAACAATTTAAAGTGGTTAAGAAAGGAAG
>OY744534.1:55817553-55842553 GCA_963556195.1 Sepiola atlantica | reverse complement strand
ATGTACGCTCTTCGGCGTCACTTCCGGTGGCATTTAGGTAACACACACTAAGGCCAACCTAGGCTTGCCATTTATAGTGTAACGTTATTCGTATATGCAAATGAGTGGTTGCCACCACAACATATACCATGATAGAATCTAAGGACTAGGAAGATTTAAAAGTACACAACACACATTCAGTAAAAATAAATAAATAAGCGACAATACAATCCATCGACAATACGACAATCCATCCAGAGTAAGGATTATATTTTAGATGCGTATAAACCGATTTCTTAATGGTATTAAATTAATTCCATAGATAACGATCAAAGTGAGTTATATGTTGTATACTTACAACCTTTTCTTTAACCTTTTTATAAACTGTGCGTGAGGTGGACTTGACTTCTTTCGAGAAAATCTGTAAGAAGTAATTATCGAAGGTCACTAAGTCAAGTTTGACATGCGTGTCAACTGAAGAAGTACAACAAAGATAACAGATGAGCAACGTTACTTCATCGAATAAGACAGCGGGCGTTGTTAGTCAAAAACAAACTGGGAGCGAGTCGAGTACACCATCGAAAATGAGGTCTTAAAATCACTAGCTAGAAAATGTTGACAGTATCTACTACGCCTCGGAATGATCAGAGTGTATAACCCACGAAATGTTTTATATATATATATATATATATATATTGTTATCATAGCTCCCTCCAAACAAGGCAGGCCGCCACTGTAGACGTAAGAGGCTATCGATAATAAGGGTGTTAGTTTTGGAGGCATCCTAAGTTGGGAGCTGTGGAGCGAGATGTCTGTTTACATTAATTTTACATTTCTGCATGTCGGAACAATCGGGGAGACAGAGAGCAGGGAGGAAGTGCTAGAAGCCGGCAGCGCGAAGAAGTAAGATATAATAGTAAAAGGCTTTCCGGCATCTGGGGATCTCCAGAATTAATGGATGAGGCATAGCTGATTGTCGGGTTGTTCTAGTGGGTTTACGTCGAAGGGGCAGAAGAATAGCAAGTTCATCGGAGCACAATGCATTGAAGTACTTGCAAAACAGACACAAGGATGCAAGATTGCGGTGATGGGACAGAGGCTGGAGCTTCGTGGAGAGTGAGGGACCTATTAAGTTGGCGACTCTTTCTTTTAACCTTGTCTAAGAGGAAGAAATTAGAAGATAATGCACCAGCCCAGATGTGGTAACAGTACTCCATGCATGTGCGGGTGGTGGCTTTGTAGAGATTTACAATAATGTCAGGTGTGAGAAGTGTACTCGTACGGTAGAGAGAGCTCACCTTCTTTGTAGCAGCGTTGGCAATGTATTCACTGCATGTGTTCCAATTAATGTTACCTGTGAATGTTAGGCCAATGAGTTTGAACGTTGTACTCTCAAGTACGGTGTTATTTGCCATAGTAATCAGTGGTTGAATGGGGTTTCTTGTAGTTATTGAAGGAAAGCAGCTTTGTCTTTGCAGCATTAAATGTTATCCATCTATGACCCCATTCCACTACAGACTGGAAGTCACTTTCTAAGAATTCGGCCATTGCCTCGAAAATGTTCACGCCCATTTTGCCCACATGACGAGAGTAGAGAGTGGTGTTGTTAGCACATATACTCATCTCAGATTCAATGTCATCAGGGAGGTCGTTTATGAAAATCAGGAACAGCAAAGGTCTAAGGATGGATTCCTGAGGTACACCAGCATTTATGTCATGTTGCTTGGATGAACGGCCATCGAGGACACTGTATCTTCATTTGGTTCGGAGGGATCTAATTTTATTAAATGTACTAATGTTATGTTAATTAATTACTATTAATTGGTCAGTTTCGTTTTAGCTAAGAATGTGTCACCATTTATTCCAGTCTAAAACAATAAGAGGTAGTCAACATCATATCGTAAAAACTAGCTACTAGGAGTCAAGACCACGAAAGTCATATACAGGGTGGGCAAAAATAAGGGTCCTATTTTTAAAAATTCATAACTTTTTTATTTATTGATTTTTTATTTTTTTTTTAGAATAAGTAAAGGACCCCTTCCGAAGCAAGCATGAGCCGTATTAGCCCTAAGGAACGTACCCTCATTTAGAAAACATTATTTTTGCTTAAAAAACTCAAAACAGTGTAAAAAACAATACTTTAGTTTTTGTAAGTTTTAAGAAGTGTTTTTCGGCTAAAATTTGTTTTGTTTATTTCAAAAAATCTCGGAAGGGTCAGTCTACACACACATAAAGTTTGGTGAGTTTAACTTTTATTTTGTGGAAGTTATTCAAATTCAAGTTATTCAAATTTAAAGATAGGACCCTTATTTTGGCCCACCCTGTATAACAATATCATTTATTTACGTAATTATAACAGCATGAAGAAGAATGGCTGACGAGCGTATAGCCATTTGGTTAAACGATATAACTATAAGCTTAAAAGTGTTGATTTTAACTACTCTAGTAGAAATCAGTGACCCGTTTGGTCGCCCATTAAGCTTGAGTTAAATAGTTTGATTTGCGAAATAGTGAGTTAAATATAAAAATTAAGACAAAATAAAAAATTAGAATATTTAGTGTTTCTCTCTTTTCCTCTACAACTACGGGTAAAATAATATTACTGCTTATAGTGATATTTCGTTTTATTTACAATCGAATAATCCAATCCTTTTATTATTTACTTTCTTCATTACTTCCGACTCTATAAACAGACAGGGAGAGAGGTAGAAATATGTTGGGATACTTTCCCTTATTACGATAAAACACTTATTCCCTAGTTAAATGTTTATCTTCAGTTGTAGTTAAACTTGCTACCAGCACGAAACCGATATCTACTGTCTTACTGATTATTTTGTCTTTATTACTTCCTAATTTATCATTATTATTGTTATTGGTGACTGATGTATCTGAAAGGTCTATAACGGATCCTGCCTCTTCTCCAGGTTCCATATGTATGTAATCTATATTGGATACCTTAACTTAAATGCCCAATAGCTCATTAAAATTATGATATTAATTCTTTATTACCAGTTTCAAACTTTGTGTCACAGTATTAGCTATTTCTGTAGATAATTTAACCATATGATTTATCCTTTAATTTATCTTACGATTTTCTTTTCTACCACTTATAGTTGATTAAGAATCGTTTTTAATTAGGTTATTACTTTAATCATTTGACCAATGTCTTTATCACTGTTTATTACACTTTAGAACAAAACCTTTTTCTCATTGTAAGATTATATATGTAAGTGATTTTTTACCTTTTAATAACTTTTATATTTTGCATAATATGAATGTTTTTTGCTGTTTCCTTTTGTGTGCTACTCCCTTGGCCTTTTGGCTAAGATCAAAGTGTAGTATCTGTTCCGATGGATACTGCACCCCACAGACTGGTATTGTCTTGGCCTTCGGGACTTGATTTACGCCGGTCTAGGGGTCTGTCCTGTGCAGTTCTAGGAGGTCCACCCTCACAGGCTTCGCCTCCCGTCTTTGGGGAGGAGTAAGTTTATTGCTTACTGCCTGAGGCTCCCCTACCGGGGAATGCCGACGGGGCTGCCCAGGTAATTTTTAAACCCTACTTTCCCGACCCGACCTTGGGTCATATCTTACTTGTGGGAGTAAGATAAAAACTGGCCTTGTGCTTAACTCCTGCAGAGGAGTAAATCAGTACTACCTACATGTAATATTGCATCAGTTTCTTTCAACTTTTAACCCCTATATACATCCCTACACAATGTCTTAAACAGGTCTGCTATAATTTGAGAACTAAATACATCAACACACTTCATTGGTTCTAATTTGCGGTGTAATTCGAAATGTTGGTATCGATTCCATTAATGATGTATATATACTTTTAATTTCGTGTCAATAGCATGTGCTTACGATGGTATCTGATAGTAATAATAAAACGACATTGTCTCTGAAACGATCGTACACAATCTGCTACTTTGTTGATATTTTGGAACTAAAATTTATCATGTAATTGGGTGTACATAAATCTATGCTATATATATGTATATATATATATATACATATATATATTTATCGATCTATCTATATATATATATATGTGTGTATGTATATATATGTGTATCTCTCTCTCTCATATATATATATATATATATATATATATATATATATATATATATATATATTAGTACTTCATGTATCCACACAAAATATTATAAAGAGATATCATTTTTTATGTATCAGTTTCAGTATTTACTTCAACAGTGCTCGATACGTAAGTAGAGCTTGGTAGTAAGCAATAAAACTATATATGGCAATCAAGCCACACAGAGGCTCCCGCTTTTCATCCCTTGGGGGAATCTTCAGGCTAAATGCATGGAGTTATTTTTGTCAGGTGGTTTTATATACATGGCTTGCTAGTTAACCAATCATATTCTTTATTGTTCCCTCAGCCAATCGTTGGGCTTCTCGCGAACAAAGGCTTTGTTGGTGACGCTCCTATACCTATCATATTTGTTGTTAACAATGGATTTTTCTATATCCCGTTTCCTTTTTTGTGAACCGCAGGAGCCTCTGTGTAGCTTCATAGCCATATATATTTTCATTGCTTACTATATATATATATATATATATATATATATATATATATATATATATATATATATATATTGTGTGTGGAAGCAATAGGGATATACGGCGTATAGAATAAGAGCGGGGGATCAAACAAAATACAGTAAGACAAGATGAAGATGAGAGATAGAATATTATTAAGAGAAAGACCATTTTATTTAAAATCTGTATATAATTCATTATATATTTTGTGCGATTAACATATATAGAAAAACAACCTTAGGGAAACAAACGTTATTTATCACAACTTTTCGGTCGTTCTGTCTTCTGGCCTTCTTCAAGTGTCTTGTGTAGACCTGGGATCTATCATGCAACTTTTAACCCAACCCTTTTTTGAATACCAGGGTACACTATTACCATTCTGTTTTCATGTCTTTCGGACATTTTTTCAGTAGCTACTTAAATCGTCTTTTTTTTCTGTGGTCGGGGTTGAACTCACAAACCCAAGATAAGCTGCACACATAAAGTAACATGTTAGTCATCTTTTCGATCGCGTGTCTCTGGTACAGTTTATGATAATCAAGGTTAGTAGTAGTGGTAGTAGTAGTAGTAATAGTAGTAGTAGTAGTAGTAGTAAGTATTGTCGTGCTGTAATGAACTATGGCCTCGCGTTCGAGCTCTGCTTCCGTTAATAGATCCCTTTCGCTAACCCCTTTTGAAAAAAATAAGAAACAATATACCCACCCACCCAGCTATTCATTAAATTCGTGATAGTACAGCTAGTCGTTGAATTGAAAAAATGGGTTCACATATCCTTTGGAAAACGTTTTTTGAATTGTATCATAGAATTTTGAAAAAAAACAAAAAACGCAAAAAAAATTTTCATATATTTATTAAATGAATAAAATTATTATTGTGTGAACCACTTTTTCAATTCAAATCTGCGTAACCGCGCCTTACACATCTACAATTTCACTTTCTTGAAATCCGTAAACAAAAACAGACAATAAATAACCTTGAAGAACAACGAGGGGATTTACTTGCGATTTTTAACACCAGCAAGATGAACAGAAACAAGAAAAAAAGAAAGATTGTAAATAAATCTTTCCTAATTCTGTGATACCAGCGAAAGTCTCAGACATTTATGAAAAACAAAAGAGTGTATTCATTTAATAAATATATATACAAACTAACGGTTCTTGGTTTTCTAAAAATTATGTTTTATATATGTATATATATATATATATATATATATATATATATATATATATATATATATATATATATATATATATATATAAGGTTAATACAACAAAAGATATAAGAGGCAACTAATATCTTCAATTAGTGGAAATCCGGATAAGAATAAAGATGTTCTTTGAAAACTCATGAGTTAAGGACTTTAAAGCTCTTTGCCTGAACTTTGAATTGTAATAACATTTTGTTCGTACCTAATTTTATTCTTTCACTTTATCTATTGCTATATATAAATATATATATATATATATATATATATATGTGTGTGTGTGTGTTTGGGTGTGTGGGTGTGTGTGTGAGAATTATTATGAATACATATATAGTAAAGAAACCGTTTAGACCCTTCGGTCTAGTAATTATATAGAGACTTAGCTTTTTTAAAAGACATTCCCCGAATGTCTATTATATAATTTTATTAAAACTTTAATTCATTCACAGATGAAATATAAGACAAACAAGAATGGCTACATAATACAATATAGACATGATGTAAGCAATGAATACGTTTTTGTATATTCTTTATCGCGTCACGATGTTAAGCTATTCCGTTTGACTCAGCTCGACATCTGGTCCGCTTTATTCGATTCCATCTGGCACTATTTACTTGACTAAGAAGACGAATATTCTTTACGATAATCGTTTACATGTCGTCTTTGTTTATTTTCTTACGGCGTCATATTTTGTTGTTTTTTTATCTTTGATGCCCAATGATTTTAACAGAAAAATAAAAATCCTATTCTATTTTTTGATTACACGAAAAATATCTATAAAAACTTATTGAAAAAAAATGTTTGCTATATAAATGTACTAATAAAACACTTCATGTCCAGCAAGCGGCAATGGTCATCTTTGGAGGGACCCTTTTTAGGGTTACAGTTTTAGGGTCGATCTTAGGGAAGAACTTATTTTAGAGAATTTTTTTTAAGACAACAGTTTAAGGCAATACTCAAATGTGAGAGATGGAGAAATATGTTATATGTAAACACAAACCTTTACACGAGGCTTGCCACAAACTTGACAGAGATATCGAACATGGAGAAACTCCATATAATATCATTCATCGTAGAACCACTACGTTGGAATATTATTGCCATTTTTTATCATATATATATATATATATATATATATATATATATATATATATATATATATATATAGACAGAGAGACAGACAGACAGACAGGCAGACACACAGATAGAGATAAATAGATACAGATAAGTAGAGAGAGATATTGATAGAAATTCACACATTGTGAAGTAGGAAAATAGAAAAGGTATATCTGCGTTGGGATTAATTACTTTCCTCACCTTTTCTGAACATTATATTTGCCTTATGTTGTTATTGGTTCCCTGCAACGCCTTGAACGACCGCCTTCCATCTGAACAGTCCCCAAACCTCTTTTTGCCAACCTCCTACGTAACTGCCGCTGCAACCGCCAACCTCGCTTCTCGCTTCGCGGCCGCAAGGGTGACGTTCTCCGAATGAACGCTACAACTGTTCCAATTAGATGTTTGCGTTTTTACAGCCTGTATTCCCAAACATAGCAACGAACATACAATCCAAACCGAAGGTGCTCGACATGTTTTGTTCACTCTCTTTCCAGTTCCTGCTCATCGGTTGCTTCTGCAACGCCATGTTTGGGGTCCTTCAAGGCTAAACTTGCGCCTTTCTCATTATAAAAATATTTTTACCGGCATTTGCTTTAATTTTATTTTGTTTACATATGCTCATTCGTTTACGCTTTTGTCATTTCTTCGGTTTTCATTTTTCGTGATGCAATATTTTAAATGCTCCCACACATCTCCAAGGGAAAGTACGCCCGCAAATAAATCTGTCACGCTTATGTGTGAAACAGAATTTCAGTTGCTCTGGCATACTAACGTTTTAAGTAACATTTTCACACTATAAGCGGAAAGTAATTGAACACGTCATATTTTAGATGTGTTTTTAAACACATCTAAAATATGACGTGTTCAATTTTTAAACACATCTAAAATATGACGTGTTCAATTTTTAAACACATCTAAAATATGACGTGTTCAATTACTTTCCGCTTTATAAGCGGATCTATTTGTCGGCTATTCTTTAACGGTTAAGTTTGAAATAGAATTTGTGTCGGGCCATCACGCTTTCACGCTTGTCAAATGGGGAGAACAGGGGCTTAAAACTTCGCAACAAGGTGTTACATATTGTTTGAGTAGACTCGATAGTATATAATTTGGTTAGTTGAAAATAACAATAAATGATGGTTCAATCGGTGTCAACTTGGTTACATAGAGTTTAACTCGACTCGAATGTGGGGATGGATAGAAATGGATGTGACGTCACATCGTTCGAAGTGACAGTGAGTCAGAGAAGTCAGTTCGATTAAAAGCCCAAAAGTGCGCATATCTTCTTTTAAAATGTCCTGATTACACAGTAATTATCGATTTATTTCTGTCTCCCCCTCCACTGGTCAATGATTTTGAACAAGAACAAGAACAAGGCGAATTAACGTCCTCTGTCTTCAACAGTTTTGTCTTGACCTGGTCCTCTTTACAAGTATAAATAACAAGCTTTTCGTTCAGGAAGCAAGCACGTTGTTGAGGAGAATCACCACAGAAGCGCGTACATCAGATACGCGCGGAAACCAAGGTCTGAGTACACTTTGTGAACTTCAATGTTTCTGTTATGGTTGCGACAACTTGGTTGTCGTCATGTATAGCACGAAGTTAAAATACAACACATTGAATCGTTAATGAAATACAAAATCCTTTCTGCAGTCCACCCATATTTGATACAAATAAACTTCCGTTTATACCTGACCTGTCTACCGAGTTTCACTCATGAATGTTCAACATTCCTAATTTTATTGTCGTTCAATTATAGGCTCCAAATGTGCCGCTTTGCATTGGTTAATACTAAACGCTACTTAACGTCGTTAAGATGCTGTAGACAGCCTTGAAGAAGTGTTGTGAAAGGTGCACACGAGGATATAACTTATCACACTTTAAATATCTGGTTAGAATGGTTGCGGAGAACTTTGGTTATGTTCTCATAAGTAGAAGCGGTAATCCTATCTGGGCTTTACATTCACCGAACCTAGCTCCCTATAATGTTAACTGTAGAGTTATCTCAACGATAATGTTTATCAAAACAATGCACTGACAAAGCCTATCACTGCTAAAATCAGGGAGGTGACTAAAGAGAAGTATGTCAGTTTTTATTTTCTCGTAGTGGGGGGGGGGGAGAAAGCATACTTAAAATCTAACACGCATCGCTATCAAAAAGCTCTGTCCTGTTTACCTGCCTCATTTATCTGGCTGACAGTGGAGCATGGCTATTATTAAACATCACAATTGTGTTCGTGGTCCGTTTGTGTTTAGTAATGACCATTAATTAGAACGAATAAGAGATAAACAATCGTAGCGCTGGTGCGCTCTGTCCGTCCGATGGTTTGACGGTTATACGTAAGTTTGAAATATGATTGTCATCGGTGAACGCAGATTCAATTAACCGACTCCGCAATCGCGTGGGGGATGATGTCTTCTCTTCTCTGCAGCCATTTTCAAACACAAGACATGTCGCTAGTCTCTCTCTACTGTATCGTTATGTTCGTAGTAAGGCATCGAGTGAGCTGTAATCCCCCGTCCTGCCATTAAAATATTTACAGAAAGAAACTACTTGGCCAAAACACCAAACTACAACTTTCCTTTCATTTTCTCTGTTCTAAAGACCAAGTATATTTCCTAAACAACAAAGTCTATTTCCTAAAGCGTCCCATCTTTGGAACAAAATACCGTGAATCTGCTTTCCATCCGAAAAAAATATGGTCGTCTTCAAGTCTAATGCAAACAAGCTCTTTTCCTTCAACAACTACAAGATTGTCATGGCAAATAACACCCTACCTGAGAGTTCATCATTCAAATTCCACGGCCTAACCTTCACAGGTAACATAAATTGGAACACACACATTGAAGACATTGCCAAGGCTGCCGCAAAGAAGGTTGCCTCCCTCTACGGTGCTAGTGGACTTCTTACACCTGACATTATCCTGTATCTCTACAAAGCCACCATTCGCCCATGCATGGAGTATTGTTGCCACATCTGGGCTGGTGCATCATCTACTAGTCTCTCCCTCCTTGACAAAGTCCAAAAAAGAGTCGTCAACCTAATAGGTCCCTCACTGTCAGCTAAGCTCCAGCCCCTGTCCCATCGCCGCAATGTAGCATCCTTATGTTTGTTTTACAAATACTTCAATGGATTATGCTCCGATGAGTTGGCTACTCTGGTGCCCCCTCGACGTAAATTCACTAGACTAACTCGACATTCTACTATATCTCATTCATTCACTGTGGAGGTCCCCAGATGCCGGAGAGCATTCTACTCAAATAGCTTCTTTCCTCGTGCTGCTGGTCTCTGGAACTCCCTCCCTGCCCCATGTTTCCCCGACAGTACTGACATGCAGACATTTAAAACTAATGTAAACAGACATTTCGCTGCTCAGATCCCAATTTAAGCTGAACCACCAATCCTTCTGCCCTTTTCCTTTTTCTCAGTAGCCCCTTACGTTTACAGTGGCGGCCTGCCTTGTTTGGGGTGAATCATGTTCAAAAAAAAATATTGTTGAGCTATCCTCCTGGATAAATAATTTATTCGTAATACATCTACTGCCTAATCTCCCGGTTGTTCCCAATCTTCGCGTGAGTGCACTCATCTCCCAACCGATATATTTAAAGCTTTTCGAGTGACTCCGACCCTTGTTAAACGGGTAATCTTTATTAAAAACAAATATTGTCTTAGAAATATCCGCTCTTTCTTTATTTAGATGCGTTCAAGCATCAATAAAAAAAAAAGGTGATATGCTCTGATTGGTTTGTCGGTCTGTCACGCTTAAATTTGTAATTGTTTTTTTCTTTGGCCAGTCACGTTTAAGTTTTAAATAGCTAGTTCCATTTTCAATCCTATACATCTATCAGTATTAAATAAACCAAAAGATGGAAAACAGCTGCCACATCTGATGGGGTGTCGCTCAAAGAACTCATTCTCTCCTTGACGGAGTACAAAATTTACTTTGTAATATAGTGGGGAAATATATTTTCCTTTCTCACATAAGAAAAGTTGCTAGTCTTTCTTTACTTTATCGTTATGTTCGTGGAAGGGGCTCAACTTAGTTTCAATCTCTAATCCCCTCCTTGTAAAACTTTCACAACAAATCTCGTCTTCCTCCAACTACTGCGAAGAACCTTCCATTCTTCCAATGTGTACATAAAACAAAAAGCAATTTCTATGGTTTTTTTTCTTTTAAAGAACTCCTGATCTGTGGAACATATTAGTACAGGACGGTTTCCCTCATAATAAGAATATACTCATTTTTTATCCGATATAATGAATTTTGTAAGTAGTGACGCATTTTATATATATATATATATATATATATATATATATATATATATATATATATGCATATATATAAATATATATATATGTATATATATATATATATATTAACAGAATTTACTTTAATACCAGTAATAATATACTAAAATGTGTGTAATACAAACTATAGTTTCGTACTTATTACATAATTTCCGCCAAAACTATTTAAAATACTAAAACATGGTCTGTACTTGATTATCTAAATTCCCTGAAGATTGACCAGGATGGCTCTGAAAGTACTTGGGGCACAAGTCAAAACTATGGAAGATTCATTGGCCAATCCCTCCCCCCGGAACTCATTAGGAATATTGAAAGGATCTACCAAAGGATATCCAGACATAAGTTGTCTTTTATATTCAACAATACTTGCCTGCAAGGGAAGATGCTGCCCAGACACACACACACACACACACACACACACACACATATATATATATATATATATATATATATATATATATATATATATATATATTAATAGCATTTTTAAAAGATCTCGCAGAGTCCAATAAGAATGGAAATAAATACGTACAAAACTGGGAATACGTCATGTAACAACATGTTTCAAAGACAGGCAAAGAAAAAGAAAAAGAAGCTCAGTTTCTTTTTCAGTCAGAGGATAACTCTTTTTTAACTGGATGCAATTGGATATTTTATTCTATCTATGTGCTGCTTTTGGATATGGAACTTCTTCACATAAAAAACTGTCCCTCTTTTAAAATGTTTCCATCGTGGTGAGGTTAATAAAGAAAATATTAAAAATGACCTACGTATCCTTCTATGGAAGCACCTGTTCATTCATTCCCGTTATAGTTTAGCATTTCTTGCGATATTCCCTAGAGAAATTGTAATGTATGTCTCGAAACTCTTCTCTCCTCTTTATTCTTTTTTTTCAGCTTTTATGTTATGCACTTTATATTTC
Organism: Sepiola atlantica; assembly: GCA_963556195.1. Classification (NCBI taxonomy): domain Eukaryota; kingdom Metazoa; phylum Mollusca; class Cephalopoda; order Sepiida; family Sepiolidae; genus Sepiola; species Sepiola atlantica. The sequence continues at coordinate 55,830,456 of OY744534.1, read as the reverse complement.
ACCTTCTTAAAATAGTATGTATATATCTATACTCGTAGAATACTCGTTCCGTCAACAGCAACCGAGACAAATTTTACATTCTCGAATTAAGCATTGTAGAAATAAGCAACGTTTTTATATCCCAATAGTATTTATTTATATTCAAACATTGAACTATTTACATCAACTATTTCTTCTGAGATACTGTTTTGTGTGTGATTGAAGAGAACATGAAAGTATACCGCCTCGTATCGGAATAGAATTCGGTCGTCCACCTATTAGATTTGCATTTAATATACCTTTCTCCGACATCTTCACGTACCGTCTGCCCTTCATGTCACCTGCTATGCAAATACGCATAGATACACACACATACACATATAATTATACACAGAACAAAAGCGAACACAAGAAACATGCATATCTATATATGTATTTAACATTTTTAATACAATGCAAGTAAAACACAATCAATTTATGTAAGCAATCCACAGAAAGGTCACTTCCCCTAACAATGCAAGACCATTCTCCTCTTCTGTATTTCCAGTGACAATGGAACAATGCTAAAACTAACTATAAGATCTTCATATTTTTAATATCAGGGATAGTCATTAAATCTTAATATTGCAGATTTAGAACTTGTATAATCTGTTGATATATATATATATATATATATATATATATATATATATATATATATATATATATATATATATATATATATATCATGAACAAGATTTGATGCTCAATATACGAGATAGAATAATTATATAAGCAAGTTCACTGAGGAAAATAAAAGTTGTAAAAAATACAAAATCTATTACATCTTAAGTTGTTTAAAACGAGCGATTTTTCAATTCTTATTTATTTTAATTCTCTTGTTTTTGTGAATAACTTAAGATGTAATACACCTGCTATTTTTATAACATTTACTCTCATCTTTTAGCTTACGTATATATATATATATATATATATATATATATATATATATATGTAAGTAAAACATAAAGCTGTTTTCAAAATACTGCGTTATTATTTGTATTTAAATCATTGTAAATAATAATAATGAAATAATATTATTAATAACAATGATAATAATCATAATAATGATAATTTGTAGAGGAAGAAGAAAACTTACAGTTACATTGTCAAACTTTCAACTAAACAGTCAATGCAGTGCAAAAGTATTTAGAACAATAATTGTTAAAAATCATTTAGTTTTAAAGAGAACATGTACTCTAGTCAAGACCTGTGTAAGCCATATTAATATATTGTTATAATCTAATTTTTTTGATGAACTTCATTCTAATCTATCCTTCCATACCTTTGATTTCGGACTTTGCAATCTGAACTCTATTTTATTATCACTCAATGCTAACCTTATATCTGATTGATCACCTTGATAATTACATGGAAACATTGTATATCATACTAACTTTCGATGGATATGTCTGAGAACTTTTATATTTTTAAATGTATGCTACAAGTAGTATTATTTTACCGATATTCTCCTCTGATGAAAAAAGCTTCTGTTTGAAAATTCATGGATTAAGGGGAAAACACTTTCTTTTATATTTTTAGCTTGAATATCTGATGAATTAATAAATATTGTAATTATTCAATTTTTATTATCATCATCGTTTTGTTCTTATATAAATGCTCTTCCATTATACCGAGCAATATATATATAATGCTCATGACATCACGCTCTATTCTCAACATGTTAGTAAAACCAACGCGCACATAGCAAAAAACAGTTGCCGAATCCTTAGGAAATGAGTAATAGTCTGTTGTGAGATATATATTTGGTTAATAAATTCTAATTTCAGTCACGCAAATTATTTAGAGTTGAAACAAAACAAATACGTTCGATGTTAGTATCAGCAGAAGTATTTTGCATCATCGAAATTTGCCTCGAAATCAAACGGTTCTGGGTTAACTTCCGCGTGCAGCCACTGTTTTCTTGCAGCGGGTGCATGCTCTCTCAGTACTGTTACCACTGTATTTAATGCTAGTAAGACAAACCTCCTCTCCTGTATAATTATAAAAAGCCTTTCTTACTGTTGATTGTAATGGCTAATAACACCTTACTTTAGTGTCAAACATTCAAAATCCTCGGGTAATAAATATATAAAATTAAATACTACACAGCCTGCTGCAAAGAAGGTGGGCTCCCTCTACTGAGCGAGAACACATTTCTCACTTGCTAGTATCCTATATCTCGATAAAGAAACCATTTACGAATGCATGGCATATTGTCGCAACAACTTGGCTCGTACACAAACCGTTAGTCTCTACCAATTACACAGCGTCCAAAATAGGCTCTAATCTAATTAGAGCCACACTGTCTACAAAGCACCAGCCTTTATCTCATCGCCGCAATGTTGCGTCATTGTGCGTGTTACCCCACCTAATAAACCAGTATCGTCCGGGCCTTTGGGTCTGGATTTACGCCGGTCTATTAAGGGTTGTTGGTCCTGTGCAGTTCTAGGAGGTGCACCCTCCCAGGCTTCGCCTCCCCTCTTTGGGGAGGAGTAAGTTTATTGCTTACTGTCTGAGGCGCCCTACCGGGAATGCCGACGGGGCTGCCCAGGCAATTTTTAAATGGCCAGAATGCTCAGCTCGAGCCCTGTCTTATCTAATCCCATTTTCCCGACCTTGTGTCACATCTTACCTTGTGGGAGGTAGATAAATAAGGCGTGTTTTAAAGTACTGCAATGGGTTGGACTCAGACGAAGTTACTGTACTTATGTCCTTTCATTGTAAATACTCTCTACCAGCCGGACAATCAACTAAATCAGACTTTTACTTTTGAAGCCCCCAGATGACGGAAAATGTTTCTACTCTAATAGCTTCTTTTCGCGAACTGCTTGCCGTTGGAATTCCCATCCTGCTACCGTGTTCACCGCCTGCCCCACCATGTAGAAACTTACGTAATGTGAACAAGCATCTTCATATACAACTCCCCACTTAGGATTGCCTAATTAATCTGGCCCCTGTTTACAGTATCCCCTCACGTCGCAGTGGCAATATGCCATTTTTAGTGCAATACAAGTTTTTAAAAATATTAGTATTATCATTATTATACTAAAACTGAGCTAACCAACGTTTTATCTATTAGGGCATTTTCTTTCGAATTAATAATCAAACAAAATATATACTAAAATATTGCTTAGTTTCGGAATTCTGGTTAAAATGCTGGAAAGAACTTATCTGATTGTTCTACTAAGCCGCAATTATCATTTCACTCACAATGTTACCATCTCTTACTGAGATGCTATATATCACTCTCATCAACTCTGACTATATATTGTTTGACCACCCGCCTTCACTTTTCGGTATATATCTCCCTATGTTGGATGTTATTCAAACTGTTATTCTTCCCATATATATATATATATAGAGAGAGAGAGAGATAGAAGAAAAAAGAGTGATAAATATGCGACGATTGTCCAAATTTATTTCAAATTTCAATTGTTCAATGCAAGGTGCATTCAGTAATAAACTAGTGTTTATTATTCTTTCCTTAAGCCAAGGCTTTTCAAAGATCGAAATCTTATCATCAGAGGAGAAATACAGATGGCTAAGTTGGCTTTCGAAAAAACCAAAGTTCAAATATTTGAAAAATATGAAAATTATTATTAAAAATTATTAAAATAATTTTTGTTAAAAAAACGTATTGAATGAAAAGAAAGGTTCCGTGAAAAAGATATGCAAATTGTCCTTTAAGTGCATCTGGACTTACCTACATTTTGAGCACTTTCTCCAATCTGCCCCCACGCAATGAGTTTTTCTTCACAAGAAGCCTTTTACAACATCTTGAATTTATTATCAAGAGAAAATGTATGGTTTGAATAAAAATGTTCTTAAAAACAAACTTTGGAAATTTATTAAATTAGCATATGATATTTTGAACTCGATTACTGTACACATAATTGAGTTTTCTTTGAGTGCATTTAAAGGAATTTAAATTATATATAACTGTACATGTGCACATCGTCTAATCACACTGTATATAATTTTATTTTTCAAAGAAATTAAAATCATCCTTAAATCGTTCGTTTTTCCTTTTACAAATCCATGTATTATTTTATTTATCACAACGATAATTATCAGAGTCGTTTGAGAAATATAAACTACGAAAATGTGTTTGTAAACGTTTTAGAGCCATTCTTTATGGTATTATAAATAATTGTTAAGTGCGACGCACTTATATTAGACCCATTCAAATGCCTAATAAAACGTCTGGCTTTGTTATAAGTGGACAGGGATGATCTTGTGTTTTCAGAGTGACAATAGCCGTGGCTAAGTAAAGGGAGGTTACCGTGTCTTTCAGAATTAATTTTAATTGAAATAAAGGAGAGAAGAAAGCCAGTGTCGAGTGTTTGCTATCGGGAATCTTGAAGCTACGGTAGAAATTATGTGATCTCATGGGATCCTTGTCAAATCTCACTCCAATGATGACCGTTTGAGTTTCGTTTGAAGTTATTACTCAGATGGGAAGTTATTTATGTGTTTTACTCAGATGGGGAGTTATTTATATGTTCAATATATTATCCGTACCGTGTTTGTTATGTTTAGTACTACTCAGCTTTTATCGTCTACCCGTTGCCAGAGTTAATGATACCAGGAAATTTGAACCGATACCTTTAATTAATCCATATTTAAATTCATCCAGTCTTCATATTAATCCATATTTAATGTTTAACAGCAACTCACACACACAAATACACACACACACACACACAAATATACAGGGTGATTGGAAACAAACGTCCTATACTTGTAAGTTATACTTGTAAGTTATAACTGATATATAACTTTTATAAGACCGAATGGAGGCAACAAGAGTTCTGAATTATGCCCTATTATTTGTAGTCCTCACATTCCACAAGCGATGGTTTTTACAATGGGGAAAATATGCCGTTTTTTGGGCCGGCTGCTGTTTTACATACTCTTATAGTATTCATCACCATTCCTCTGCCAATCTATCCATCTTGTTAACCCTAATCTTCGAGTGTGTGTTTAGTCTTGATAAGTGTTGACTCATTTGAAAGAAGAAACACAAATTAAGAAAAAAAAGTTCCTTATGAAATCAGTTGATGCGGTGTCCAGGCAGCTTCAGAAGATGGTGGCGATTGCTTGCACCCATATCAATTCATGAATAAAGCCCTATGCTATAGATTTTCTCATCATTAATTTATTGTAAACATTATATTTCAGTAACAAATTACAAACACTTAATAATAGGGAGGTATTTCCAATCAGCCTGTTAATTTAAATAAATATTTATATATATATATATATATATATATATATATATATATATATATATATATATATATATATATATATATACAAAACATTTTATTTTTATTTTATATAACTACAAAATGTAATAAAAGGGCAAACCACATCTTTTCGGAAAATTGCTTTCATTATTTTCTACATACAATTGTTTCGGTGATACCAGCAATTATAAAATATTCATTAAATACTCTCAATATTTCAGTGGACCTAATCGTCAGTGCCAATCACCCTGCATATATACACATATATATATATATATATATATATATATATATATATATATATATATATATAGTAAGCTATGAAACTATATTTATGGCAATTAAGATACACAGAGGCTCCCGTGTTTAATCCCCGGGGTTATTGTCAGGATGTGTAGTTTAATTGCCATAAATACATTGTTATAGCTTTCTACTTAGCCTTACTTACGTATCGAGCACTGTTGAAGTAAATACTGAAAATTGATACATAAAAAATATATCTTCTTATAAAATGTTATGTGGATATATGAAATAGTAATATATATATATATATATATATATATATATATATATATATATATATATATATAGTATAATAATTTAATAAATGTTCCGAATTTATGGAAAACACATTTTTATTCATAAAATTGTTGCTGCCAATTTTCAAAACATACAATTTCTTTTGATAAAAAACTCAAATCCGACGCTGATCCTGTTTTTTTTTGTACGAAGAATCAACGAAGTTTGTCGTTTCTATTGTTGTAAAGCAAAACTTATTTTAGCTGTTTCGTTTTATACTATGATTTGAAAGCATGTTTCTATTATACTCATTTTTATACCTATAAATATCTGAATATCATTACGATGCTGTCGTTGTATATCGCCCTTCAAACTTGCAAAGTAGATAATATGTTGTATATTATCTACTTGGCAAGTTGTCTTGTTCGTTTTTACTCATAAACTTTAATGATCGTTATTTGAAACGTTCAGAAAAAATTGGTTCATGGATTCCATTACTTTTCCATATCATATTCAGATGAAGCTCAAATTGACACATTATTCTGCCGAGCATTTAGAAAGAAAGGTTATTTTTATCGAAACTCAGTTTCTATTGTAATTGGATCGCTATATCTGCTATATTTCTTAACATGTGTTACTTTTCCTATATAAAACCATTATCCTCTGCATTACTTTAAAATATAATTAAGTACATTTTAAAAATATATGTCCAAGTAGGATTTCTCTCTTCAATGAATCAATACACACGAAATAGTTTTTGTGAGAAAACTTTATATTTCGTTAAAAAGGGTAATTACACTTACAATTTAAAATACATAACATAGTCTTAAGAAATTGAGAGGTAACCCGAAAGTGTAATAAGAGGAATGCATGTATATATATATATATATATATATATATATATATATATATATATATATATATATATATATATATTATAATATGAAATGAAGTAATAAAATAAAGCGTCAATCAAATTTTATTAGAATTCAAAGTTAAAGCAAAGTATATTAAAGTCCCTAGCTCATGAGTTTTCAAAGATAATTCTTCTTTTCAGATGATAATCACCGCAGTTATACCACTACAGGTAATAAAATTAAACTTTGAAAATATATAAAAATATATACAAAAATACATAGAAATATATAACATCAAATATATCAACCCACAAACATTCTTTTTCGTTAAATCTATACAATCCATCCAAGTCATACAATTTGAAAAAACATAATTACGAAATAAATCCAGAGGGTTGACTGAAGATTAATCCAGGTGATGAGTGCCAGTCCAAATACGAGAAATTGAAAGAGCTGACAAAGTTATCCAGTCGCGAAGTATATATATATATATATATATATATATATATATATATATATATATATATATATATATATATATATATATATATATGTATATATATATGAAAAAATAAATTAAACTAAAACAAAAATGTTTATCAATATTTCGTTTTCATTCAGAGAATTTATGAAAATGAGTAATTTGATGAAAAACGTAAACATCAAAATTTAGAAAATACGTAATTTGTAAAGAATATTTTCTTTTTTACTTCGAAAAGGAACATAGACGTTCAAATTATAAATATATGTTGCGTTTATGCAGTGAAATAAATGTTTCATTGTGTTTTTTCAAATATCGATGTGATGTATAAAGATATGTTGCCTCGATCTTCACAGAGAAAACATTCTACATAATATTGATATTTACAAAAAAATATTCCACTTCATATACGCACCACATTCTTTGAAATTGTCCGTCCGTGTTCCGATTCTGAAACAAAAGAATACAATAATTGTTAATAGGTCATAGCCACACCGCTTATTTTCAATGTTTTATTTCTAAATCCGTCATCTTGAGAAAGTCTTATATAAAGACGAAACATCGATAAATATATACAGTATTTTCGGTTTTCTCTTTCTCTCACTCTTTCTCTCTCTCTCCCTCTCTCTCTCTCTCTCGCTCTCTCTCTCTCTCTCTCTCTCTCTCTCTCTCTATATATATATATATATATATATATATATATATATATACATATGTGAAATGAACCGACGAATGAATAAACACTTGCTTACTGAAATTTAGGTTCATATTATTTATTTATATATGATTTGTTATTAAATGTTAGCAATCAGTGAAAGGTTTGGACTATAAAAATGATATGCCCAAACATGTATGTATTTATATATATATATATATATATATATATATATATATATATATATATATCTTTGTGTGTGTATATATATATATATATATATATATATATATATATATATATATGTGATAGATAAAGAAAGAGAAGAGCTCGATAAAAAGCAAGGCATTAAAATAGACAAATCTATTGATCGGCTAGTATTTTTAAATAAATATTTAGTCTTAAAGCTGCTGCCGCAAGTTATTCGTTAGTATTGCTGCACTTACAACAAGAGCTGTGAATCCACTCTTTGGCCGAATGGTATTTATTAATAGTTGCTTTTATTTCTTCATGATTCGGAATTTCATTCATTTCACATTAGAATTTGAATTTTATAAATTGTTCTTACACAGTTTTGAGTATTTATACCTCAATCTAATATTTATCATTAAGCAAATAGTTACGTATAACAAATTAGAAGTATGTAACATTCAACATTTCGTAAAACAATGTAAATAATAGTAATTGTTGGTTACTCATTTTCCGTGGCAATGCAAAGTAATAATTAAGCTATAAATACTCCCGGTCATTACCGGGGTTGGAAAGCTAGTATCACTATAAAATGGTCCTGGTATATATATACACAGTTTATAGTACAATGTAGTTTCTATCTGTCCGATTATCGTTCAAAAGGAAATTCTATTTCATGACTCTCATTATTATTGCATTTAGCTAAGTTGTGAACAAGAGGGGTGGATCCTCAACGTAAAATATTGCGTGTGTACTCACTCGCTTATCAGACATCGTTTTACATACCAGTCAAATTCCCGCCAATTCAAGTATGTTCACCATCATGGGTTTGATTAGAATATTAAAACGTTTGCCTATCTTTATCTTACCCTTCTCCTCACCCCTCTAGCTGTATTTCTTCCACCTATCCCTTTCTCTCTCTCTCTCTCTCTCTCGCTCTCTCGCTCTCTCTCTCTCTGTATATCTCTTTTTCCTGCAAATTCTCCCTCAATAAAAAATAAGCAATCTCGTTCTCGCTCTTTCTCTCCTTCTCTCTCTCTTTCTCTCTCTCTCTCTCTTTTTCTCTCTTTCTCTCTCTCTCTCTCTTTGTTTCATTTTTACGTCAGTTGAGGTTTTCAGAAATCTAGGAGCCCCTTCTTGTGGCTAACACTTGATTTCTATATGAGATACATAGATGTTCGAATACTCTATTTAAGTTCTCCTTTACGTGTAAAACTTGTGGTTTCATTTGTCGATTAGAATAGTGAAAAAGTATTTGTAAACCTTAAAAAAATAAGTTTGTTGTTAAAATTTATCAATTGGGCATCAACTTAATATACATAAAAAAGTTATTTATTTTTAACGAAATATATATAAACTGCAAAAAGAGGGCAAGAGAAAGGGGCAGATAAATAAAGAGCGAGCGAGACAACCACATTCTCCCTCGCCCCATCTTTCACTTTTCGCTTCTGTCTCGCTCGTTGCAAGCCACAACCTTCGGTAAGGTCGTCAGTCAGCGCATGGAGTTAAAACTTATGTTTGTTTTTTTTAATTATTTGTTTATTAAATAACTTTTATTAATTACTGTTAATCTAGACGAAACTATTGAATATAGATAGCTAACACAATTCCAGATTAATAATACTAAACATTAATTAATTATGAACAGTTATAAAATAGTTATGCTAATTAGGCAGTCCAAAGTTCCCTGTTAATCTTTTATCTTCACTATATATACAGAATATCAAGATTCTATGTCGTATTATTGATTTAAATAACAGTAACCTGTTTTGGTTATAATATAAAAGTGATGAATGAAAAAAACTTTTTCATTCATTAATTAAGATAAACGGTGATTATCCAGGTTAACGTCTATATGAAATATTGCTCTTTAAAAGAAAATAGCGCAACAACTTGATTATGTAATACTTATTAAGGTAAAATGTGACAAAATATCAAAATTTACGGAACTTCATCTAGCATTTTTGTTTAAAAGAAATACATTCAATTTTTATCGGTAAACGCTTTCTAGTCGGCATTACTACGATGTTTAAGTCAATTAAGTCTGAATTATCTCCCTTGACCTTAATAATGCCGAAATGACAGCCAGAAAGCGTTTATCAATAACACTTAAATTTATTTTTTTTAAACAAAAAATTTGGATGAATTTCCGTAAACTTTGGTGTACTGTCTTTTTTTTACCCTAACAGATAACTACACACTAACATTTTTGTGCTATTTTCATTTTAAGAGCAATATGCCATAAAAAGGTTAACCTGGATAATCACCAGATAAACATTAACATTTATTTATATAAATAGATATAAACGTATCGGTAATTTTGATACAAATTTATTTATGTTAGTTGGATTATTCGAACCACTGTTCTCATTTTGAGTGTTATTCTCACAACGTTTCAGCCGATACGTTGTGAGAATAACACTCAAGATGAGAACAGTAGTCTGAATAATCAATCTTCATCTAAAAATTCAGAAACATGAATGTATTTATTTTTAATAAGATACTGCCAAGAAATTAAAAGAAGGAGGAAATCAATTCGTCTGTGCGATTTTTTAACTCATAATTTTTTCAGTGAATTTAAAACCAAAAGAAATGTTGGTCGCTAACTGGTTGGGACGTGGCCGTTGTAACGTAAACAACTTACTTTTCGACGACTGCGGTTCGGAGCAGTGTCACCTCCCTGGCTTTCTCCATGTGACGTCGGTAACCGGAGGGAAGGAGAGAGCGGAAGACAGATATATAGAGAGTGATAGAGGACGCTTGTCAGTCAGTCAATCAGCTTCTTTTTTCTGAATACTTGACTCGTATATCTTTCTTTGTAGTTTAATTTAAATTACCTCCCATGAAAGTCAATCCACAAATATGTTAAGAAAGGTTTCACAATTTATCTTTTTTTTTATTTAATCGCTTTAATTAATTATTGTTAATATTAATATTGCATATACATATAACAAATGGAACGCTAAAATTACGGATGATTAACACTAAACATTAATGAACTATACACTTTTATAAAGGTAGGTATGCTTATTTGACAGATATATGCATGTCGATGGGTCTGTCTTTTGAACTTTATATGCAGTATTACAAAAAACATATGTGTATTATTGATTTAAATAGCATCAATCCGTTTTGATAGTAATGCAGTAGTGATGAAGAAAAAATTCACATTTATTCATTTAGATATATATATATATATATATATATATATATATATATATATATATATATATATACACAGATATATTATATGTATATATATCATATGTAACCATAATAAATTCAGGGAACAATATTCCACATATTCATCAAAATACATTTTATTAGCATACACTAGGTGTATTACTGATTTAAATAGCATCAACCTGTTTTGATAGTAATGCAATAAAGACAAAGACACAATTTCACATTTATTAATTCATATATTATATATATATATATATATATATATATATATATATATACATATATATATATACATCATATGTAACCGTAATAATTTCAAGGAACAATATTCCACATGTTTATCAAAAGATATTTTATTAGCATACACTTGCTCTTTCTGTTTTTTAATAACATGCATTTTCGTGACATAAATACTAGCAAATATATGCTCCTACCGGTCGCATATTTTTGCTAGGCTGCGCGTCAGAAATGAACGCTCACCCGTAAACCGATGGAGCCCCAGTCATATTTCTTGGGTGGGTAGACATTGATATTCTTTGTATCTAACCAAGAATAGTTTTAGTTAAAAAAAGAAAAAAAAAGAAAAAAAATTGTTTACCCACCCCCAATTTTGTTTACCCTCCTCCATGAATACTAATATTTTCAGTTAAAACAATAAAAAATCCCCCCCCTGAAACTCTTTTTTTACACACCCCCATGAATACTAATATTTTCAGTTAAAGAAAGAAAAAAAAAATTACTCCCACAAAAATGTGTTTTTACCCTTCCCCATACATACTAATATTGTCAGTTAGAAAAAGAAAAAAAAATGTTACCTTGCCCCCAATTTTTTGTTTACCCTTTCCCATGAATAGTAATATTTTCAGTTAAAAAAAAAATTGTAACCCCCCACAATCTTTTTTTACCCTCCCCTATGAATACTAATATTTTCAGTTAAAAAAAGGAAAAAAAGAATTTTTACCCCTCCCCAATTTTTTTTGTTTACCCTCCCCATGAATACTACTATTTTCAGTTAAAGAAAGCAACGAAAAATAAAAATTTTACCCCCCAAAGAAAAAAATGTGTTTACCCTTCCACATGAATAGTAATATTTTCAGTTAGAAAAAGAAAAAGAAAAAAAATGTTGCCCCCCCCAAAAAAAAATGTTTTTACCCTTTCCCACGAATAGTTATATTTTCAGTTTGAAAAGGTAAAATAAAAACAAACAGAAATGATTCCCCCCCCCTAAAAATTATTTCCCTTCCCCATTCATAGTTAAACATTTTTTTCAAAATTAGGAGGCGCCTCGGTCATATCAAAGAACTTATGTTTAAATATGCTATTGAAGGCGCCTACGTCATGTCAAAGAACCAGTTTTGTTATTCTTCCAAAATGGTTACCCATTTAGTAATGACCAGGATATTTCTTGCTTAACTTCAATTTACAATAAAACACCCAGTCTTATCAACGTAATGAATATGAAAAATGAAAACTGTGAAAAAATCCTTTCACGATGACGTCACTTCCGGAAAGAACCGGAAGGATAAGTCAACAATTTAGTTTTCCAAAATGGTTACCCATTTACTAATGGCTGGGATATGGCTTGATAAACTTCAATTTAAAGCAAAACACATTGTCTTATCAACGTAATAAAAATAAGGAATGAAAACTTTTTAAAAATCCTCTCACGATGATGTCACTTCCTGAAAGAACCGAAAGGATGAGTTAGCAATTTAGTTTTCCAAAATGGTCACCCATTTACTAATG
>OY744534.1:55807553-55810053 GCA_963556195.1 Sepiola atlantica | reverse complement strand
CTGGCTGAGTTCCCCATAAAAGAGTTGTTTGGGGATTCGGCCGTCAGGCATGCGGTAGACATGGCCTGCCCACCGAAGCTGGGTTTTGTGGACTATGGTGGTGATGGTATGGAGCCCCGCGCGCTCCAAGACTTCTGTGTCAGGAATTCTGTCTTGCCAGCGGATGTTGAGAATATTACGGAGGCATCTGAGGTGGAAGCCATTCAGCTGTTTTTCATGTCTTTTATAAAGCGTCCAAGTTTCACAGCCGTAGAGTAGGGCTGTTAGGACGATTGCTCGGTATACTTTGATTTTGGTTGCGAGTGCAATACCTCTCCTCTTCCACACATTGTCTCTAAGTCTTCCAAATGCACTGCTCGCTGTGGAGGTCCTATGGTTAACTTCAATGTCAATGTTGGCGGTACGGGAGAGGGTGCTGCCAAGGTAGGTGAATTGCTCCACAGCATGAATCTTCTGCCCTTTGACAGTGATGCCGGGTTCGTGGTATGCATCTCCTGGGGCGGGTTGGTACATAACTTCTGTCTTCTTTGTACTAATAGTAAGACCAAAATTGTCACAACTGGTGGAGAATCCATCCATTAGATGTTGCATCTCTGTCTCATTTGGGGCGTTAAGGGCGCAGTCATCAGCAAAAAGAAGGTCTCTGATGATTGTTTCCCTCACTCTCGTGACTGCCTGCATTCGCCTGATGTTAAACAATTTTCCGTCACATCGGTACTTGATGTTAATGCCAGAGTGACTGTCTTTGAAAGCGTCCTGGAGCATGGCAGAGAAAACCATGCTAAAAAGCGTTGGGGCTAAGACACAGCCCTGCTTGACTCCGTTGGTCACAGGGAAGGGCTCTGAGGGGTCGCCGTCATCCAGGACGTGAGCGGTCATGCCCTCGTGAAACTGCCTGACGATGGCTATGAACCTGTCTGGACAACCAAATTTTCCCATGATCCGCCAGAGGCCATTTCGGCTGACAGTGTCGAAGGCCTTGGTCAAATCGACGAATGTGGTGTAGAGGCCCCGGTGCTGCTCGACACATTTCTCCTGCAGTTGGCGTGCAGCAAAGATCATATCAGTCGTCCCACGGTCCGCTCGAAAGCCACACTGGCTCTCGGGAAGACGACCATCTTCAAGGTATACCAGCAGGCGGTTAAGAAGGACGCGGGCCAGGATCTTCCCGGCGATGGATAGAAGGGATATCCCGCGGTGGTTGTCACAAGACTGACGATTTCCTTTGCGTTTATAAATGTGAACAATAGTGGCATCACGAAAATCTTGGGGTAGTTCTTCACTCTCCCACATGGATTGGAAGAGTTCTGTCAGTCTTTCCAGCAGTGTAGGTCCACCAGATTTGTATATTTCTGCTGGAATTAAATCGGGGCCAGGGGCCTTCCCAGAGGAAAGTTGCTTGATGGCTTTGCTTACTTCCTCTGACGAGAATGGGATGTCGAGCTCCTCGTTGATAGGCTCCTGGCGTAGTCGGTCGATGGCTTCATCGTTGATGGAAGATGGCCGGTTTAGCACGTTGTTAAAGTGCTCTGCCCATCTATCAAGGATCTGCTTTTTGTCGTTTAAGAGAGTTGTTCCATCGGAGCTAAGCAGGGGAGAGGAGCTTGAGGACTGGGGACCGTAGACAGCCCTCAGCGCATCGTAAAACTTCCTCATATCGTGATTATCGGCATGCTCCTGGATCTCATCTGCTTTGGCGCTGAGCCAGGCATCCTGCATGGAGCGGAGTCTGGCCTGCACCTTGCTGCGGGTGTTGATGAAGGCAGCTTTCTTTGCGAAGCACTTAGGGTCACTCTGATGTGCACGGAGAAGTTGGCGTTTCTCCTCCAGGAGGGGTTGAATCTCAGAGTCATTTTCATCAAACCAGTCCTGGTGCTTCTTTTTCTTAGGTCCAATGATTTCGAGAGCGATGGTGTAGGTGGAGTCTCTGAGGCGTGCCCACTGATCTTCAATAGTGTCCGAGATGGTAAGGGGGACAGATAGCTTGTCGTTGATTGTTTCCTGTAGCTCATGGATGACATCTGGACTTTTCAGTTTCTCCACGTCGAGGCGCTTTGTGACTTTCTGGCCCTGAGGCCGCCTCTTAGGTTGGATGTAGAGGCACATTTTGGATGTGATCAGGCGGTGGTCTGTCCAACACTCGGCACCGCACACAGCCTTGGTCAGCCTTACATCTCTTCTGTCCCTTGCCCTGATAATGACGTAGTCGATCAAATGCCAGTGCCGGGAGCGTGGGTGCATCCACGACGTCTTGCTACGGGTGGGTAGGCGGAACATGGTGTTGGTGATGGAAAGGTCGTGTGCAGCGCAGAGGCTGAGCAGCCGCAGGCCGTTGCTATTGCACTTGCCCACTCCATGGTGGCCAAGGACCCGGTCCCAAGTGGAATGGTCAGTGCCAACGCGGGCATTGAAATCGCCGAGGACGACGAGCTTTTCTCTCTGCGGAGCAGTGGAGATGAGGCTTTCCAGATCTTCATAGAACTGGTCCTTGGTATCTTTG
>OY744534.1:55742553-55802553 GCA_963556195.1 Sepiola atlantica | reverse complement strand
ATATATATATATATATATATATATATATGTTTATTTACTACACAAATGTCATCTTTTTTTGCAATCCGAGATGTAGTCTTGTAATTATTAGCCTTTATTCCAATAGTAAAATGCAAAATGTGTACACCTATCTAACGATATAATAATTTAATAATAATAATAATAATAATAATACGACTACTACTACTCCTAATAATCATACTAACAATACTAATAATACTACTTATAATATTGATAATACTACTACTAGTACTACTACTACTAATAATAATAATAATGACACAGTATTATAAAATGTATTGATGTAATGAAATATTACTGCATTTATGCAACCATTCAATTTCGATGTTCATGTAACTGTCTACTATATATATATATATATATATATATATATATATATATATATATATATATAAATGACGTCAAGCCGCCACATAAAGTGTTAAAATTATCACCGTTTATTCGCTGTTCAATGTTGGCCGAGTGGTCCGGGCGTCGGGATTTGAGTTGCAAAATACTCGTAATCCGGGGGTTTGAATCGCATGACCGGTAGTGAATAGGCATATTTCTATGTTGATGAGTCCTGTTTTTAAAGGGCAAAACGTATACATACATAGACAATAAACAATAGCAAATATTATATATATATATATATATATATATATATATATATATATATATATATATATATATACCTTATTTGTAATATAGCAAGAAAAATCCCAGCAGAGTGCTCGATTAATTGAAAATTAAAGTTACAAATAAAGAGCGTAATATTTATTTATTTTGGTACATAAATATTAGTACAACATTCGTACCGTCGATTTCAAGCACAGAAGGACATAGCCATCCATCCGGCTCTCTTCAGCTTCTGTTGTCATAAACAGATGCCAACAGAAGCTGAAGAGAGCCGGATGGCTAAGTCCGTCGGTGCTTGACACCGACGGTACGAATGTTGTACTAATTTGTCTGTACCAAAATAAATAAATAAATAAATATATATATATATATATATATATATATATATATATATATTAGAGAGAAAGAGAGAGAGAGAGAGAGAGAGAGAGAGAAACAGTTATTAGAACAAGTGAGTTTTATGTGCGTAATCTTTAATTGCGGGACGCCTATCCCTGGTAATTTAACGCCATTTTGCGCGCCCTCTGGTGGCTATCTTTACCGCCTGAAAGCGATGGGAGGTAACTGGATATTCTTGACAGCACACTCTTCGCAGTACGATATCTGCTTTACACGCAGAGACTGTTGACATTCTGACGACGTCTTCATGACCATCAACGCTGATTGACGGCCTGTCATGAAATATGAAAAAGGCAGTCGCAAGAGGATTCAGTGCACAGTGAACCTGATATCTTGTTTTTGCCAAGACTCAGATGCAAATTACAGTGAGCGAGGGATCTCCTATCTCTCAGTCTGTCTATCGAACTAACTAGCTTACGCAGATATTTTATCTAGATATCTAGAGAGTCTTCGCAAGTTATCTCTTACACTATTTCTCTCATTCTATCTCTCTCCCCATAGGCGAAGGAAAACACAACTAAACGCAGGAATAAATAAATATCAAACGAAAGGTTACCCAGTATCGTTAGGATCCAAACTCATATATATATAGATAGAAATCATCTGCTATATAATAAAGTATAATGCGTATTCCTTTGTATGCATATATATATATATATATATATATATATATATATATATATATATATATATATATATATATATTAATTGAATGACATAATAATATAAGAAATTAATCAGATTTTATTAAAGTTAAAAAACAAGGAGGGATATTGCGTCCTTAACTCTATTTTTTTTTATTTTCCAGTTCCTATTGTTTTTTTAACCGGATCTTACTGCATATTTATACTCCATCACATTTCTTCTATATATACGTCAGACCAGTAAGTTATGGTTTGCACAACTCCTATCAGTTCATAAGAACCCTTAATTGGACATTATAATATTGAACACCGAGTCAGTCTTCTGAACTTTTTATATGATTTTGTTTTTTTCTACCGTTTTATTAATTGGCATACACCCTGAATACACTTTTCACTGTCATCTACTTAATCGATAGCAAGCAGATTCCCCACCTGGATAACTTTTTTTCGTTTTTGCAATACCATTCACTACTTGGATTGTTTTTTAATCGATTTCTTTGACACCTTTCTTGAAATTTTTTTAACCATCATGACTTGGGTGAACTGTATAAGTTTAGCAAAAAAGTGTGTTTTTGGTCAATATTTTGGAGTTTTATATACTTTGATGTAGTTTTTATATATTTTTATGTATTTTCACAGCTTAATTTTGTTACCTGCAGTAATGCGGTAATGCTCCCCTGAGGAGATCTTCTTTGAAAACTCGTGAGTTAAGGACGCAATATCACTTCTTTGTCTTTTAACTTTCATAAAATTTGATTATTTCTCATTTTATTATGTTATTCAATTTATATTATTGCTCTATACAGTATATTGACATTTGTTTTTTATCCTGATAGTCTACTGGTTAAATATATCATTTATATCTTTAAAGTATTATCTTACTCTCTCTCTCTCTCTCTCTGTCTGTATCTCTATCTCTCCATATATATATATATATATATATATATATATATATATATATATATATATATATATATATATATATATATATGTATCTATATAAATGCATATATATATATGTATGTATATATATAAATGTATATATATATGTATATATATATAAATATATATGTATGTATATTATTTATATCTGTAAAGTATTATCTTACTCTCTTTCTCTCTATATATACATATATATATATATATATATATATATATATATATATATGTATATATATAAATATGTATATATACATGTATGTATATATATATATATATATATATATATATATATATATATATATATATATATATATATACATATATGGGATCTTTTGAACAAAGACCCTACGTTCACAACAACACTTTCAAATACCCCAAAAAGACCACATAACCACACTGGCAAACCACGTATGGGATCTCAAGAAGTCCAACACATCCTACAAAATAGAATGGAGAATTACCGACAAGCCTAAATCCTACAGCCTCACCCCAAGTACCTGCCCTTTGTGCACTACTGAGAAATTCAGAATTATATAAGCTATCAACAACCCTTCCATAAGCTGCATGAACATAAAAACCGAGGTCTTCAGAAAATGCTCCACAGTAAAAAATTCCTGCTAGCCCAATGGTTGGATAACAATATTACATAACCCACCAATCATCCCTTTAAACCAAATACCCCTCCAAAAACATAGTAAAGTATTTCTTAAAAACATACAAAATAACCAATTTCCCCAAGACCTCCCTAAACCCATAACAAAATTCCTATCTTTCTATTTACGTACAAAATACCCCCTTCCCGATAAATGTCAAACACACCACGGGCGCAACTACACAAACCCCACCTACCCTGATACAACCTAGTTCTAACCACAGATAAAACATTCATTAATGAACACCCCACCCTTTCACCACAAATAATCACATCATTCATACAAAACTAACCCCATCGACAGGGGTTGATACATTTATCAGCAGATACCCCATCTCCATGTGACCCCCCTATCCCGGTAAATACATGACACCCCTTTAAACCCCCAGGAATACAGATACACCACAGAACGAAATATTTTTTTACGCCTAAGACCCCCCCCCCCGCTTCATACAATCCATATAATAGATTCTCAAATCACCCGCCCACCTCTGTATAAATGAAGATGAGTGTACACGCGTGTGTATACGTCCGTGTGTATGTACAATCACGTATGTGCGGGTACGCTTGTGTATGTATAGCAATATATTATTAATAAATAGAAAATATAAAATAATATTAATAAAATAAATAAAAGATTAAATTAATAACATAACAAAAACACAAAAAATAAAAAATAAAAAATATAAAACATAAAATTAATAACCCCCCGTACATGAGAGTGAAGATGTGTGTACGTGCGTGCATGCGCATTGCGTGCAGATGTTGTATATAGACATTCACGTATGTGTATATAAGTTTATTTTGCCGGTGCACATAGACGGGAGTACGAGTACGTGTGAAATGAAATAAAATAATAAGATAAAGAATTTAATAAATTTTCTGAAATACACTAAATATTAATATTATTTACACACTATCAATAAATAAGAATTAACAACCCCCACCCAGAGACTAAACTTATACCCTTCAAACGGAAATAACAGATAGCATGTATAACCAATTTTTGTTTTCAACACTACTCGTTATAAACTGGACATATCAACGAAACACCGCTTTCCTCCCATTAAGTTCAAGAAAATACGCAAACACTGATTCAATAAACAAAAATAAACAAGCACGTTAAGTCCATAAAAACATTATTTCATCATCTTTTCAGAACTATATCGAACAATTAATCCGATACATAAATTCATCCCAAAAAACGACAACAAAAAAGCACCCTAATTTCACAAACCCAAACGGCAAAATTGATAGCCGCTCCTTTAGTATGTTTCCACTGAACTCAAGCAACATCTGTTCAGCGGGCTGGAATACGGTTTCAATTGCGCAACTCATGCTTCACTATAAAATAATCGCGTACGCATATCTACAGCCCGTATCTATTGCGTCTCAAGACTCTAAGAAATTTGTTTTTACATATATCTGTATATATATATATATATATATATATATATATATATATATATATATGTGTGTATGTATACATGCACATATATATATATGTATATATATATGCATTTATATATGCATATATATATATATATAATATGTATGCATATTTATATATTTCTGTATACATATTCATATATATATATATGCATATACATACACATATATACATATATATACATATATATATATATATATATATATATATATATATATATGTATATATTAAATAAGTGCAAATATCTTAATAACATAAACTTAATATAAATATTTTTTTCAAAAAGTGCTCAACATAAATTAGATATTTTATAATTTAAAATTAAATAAACATTAGAAACAGTCTATATGGATCAACGTACATTTCAACCGTTATTGATCTGCTTAGGCTGTTGTAATTTTTTTTTTTTTTAATGTTTACTCTATTTATACTTTATTTTATATTCTAATAACCATGTTTTTATTTTATCATTTTTATTTTTATTTTTTTACATTTCCAAAAAACATAACATTTCTGTGAGATGTATTTTCACGGCCCGGGTCAATCAACATTTTTATGTCAACTTATTTTGTGAGGGAAATACCGTAGGCATCAATGCCAATATAACCTCAATACTTTTCTCTCTTTTCCTATTCATGTTTATATGTTTTCGTCCGCAAGTTTTTTCTGGTCAATTTTATAAATAGTCCATATAACTCTTTCTCTCGCCGTTATGTTTTTCTTCCTTTTTTGCTCCCCTGTTTCGCTGTTCTCATTGTTATTCATTTAGCAGTGTTTTTAGCGATGTTAATCAGCTTTTTTGTGTGTTGTACTATGTATATTTTAGTTCTTAATCGCATCGAAATTAGTAGTGAAGGCATTTACTAAATCAAAATTAATAGAATAAAATGTATGAACTATTTTATGTGACTGGAGGCATTTACTTCAGTCTTAAATAAAATATGATCTCTTAATCGATTTACTGATCACCTATTTAGAATTAGTAAAAAACGCTTGTCGAGACATTGTATTATTGTACAAGTTGGTTGTGTTTGTCGAAACAATTGTGATTGTAGATAAATTAGTGTAGGATAATTATTCTAAACAAAGTGTTTTGCATAAACTGTAGTACACGTGACCTGTTGGGTCACAATAACTAACACTATATATTCTACTTTGGTTGTGTTTGTCGAAACAATTGTGATTTTAGATAAATTAGTGTAGGTTAATTATTCTAAACAAAGTGTTTTACATAAACTGTAGTACACGTGACCTGTTGGGTCACAATAACTAACACTATATATTCTACTTTGGTTGTGTTTGTCGAAACAATTGTGATTTTAGATAAATTAGTGTAGGTTAATTATTCTAAACAAAGTGTTTTACATAAACTGTAGTACACGTGACCTGTTGGGTCACAATAACTAACACTATATATTCTACTTTGGTTGTGTTTGTCGAAACAATTGTGATTTTAGATAAATTAGTGTAGGATAATTATTCTAAACAAAGTGTTTTGCACAAACTGTAGTACACGTGACCTGTTGGGTCACAATAACTAATACTATATATTCTACTTTGACTCAATTATAAAATGCATGGTCTATGACACATGTGGTAAAATATTTTCACAAATAACTTGCATTTTTACTTCTGTATCATACTTATAAGTATACGCTGGAAAGTGAGGCTCACTATCTTTCTAAATACGCATACACACATTACGAAATATTAGAGAGTGATTGAAACAACATAGAGTGAGAATGAGGGATAGTTAATTATAAATTATTACTAATTATAACAATTAAAATATACGTCTTTGCAAATTTAACTCAATCGCCAATCTAATTTATATTATTTAGTAGGTATTTTGCGCTATTAAAATCATATGAAAAAGCCTTAATGAAAGAAACGTAGATGAACTGATATCCTCGCCGATTAAGAGATGAATGTGTATTTAATTGTACCTATATAAATATACATCCAGTGATGAAATAATTTGCTATGAGTAATAAATGTGTGACAAAACCATTTCAAATGTTTAGGGAACGGGTGAAAGCAAATAACTAGTCGGACAACAACTTACGTCTTAAATGTATTCAGAATAAATACACTCTATTCCCAGGATGAGACTTTTTCATCTTATTTACTATACAGATTGACGTGTTTTGTTTATTGATTCATTTTGAACCATTTACATTTGAGCCTTTACTTTCTATCTTATGTCTTTCTTAACATAAGCGTGACAATTATTTTATATGAAATAAATATTAGTGCGAACATTGGCGAAGCATGATTATTTTTTCGTTTTTTTTCCGACAAATGATGTACACCCGACTAGTATAATAATAGATCTTCATAGATTCATAATAATTCTACACTTTATTAGGAAGTCAAGGCTTATTTACGACATGACACACACTACATTGCTTTATTATATTACAATTCATTATTTTTATGTTGTGTCATGTTCATTTTTTATTTGCTCTCTGATACGTCTCGTGTTAAAAAAATATATTAAAAAATAAATGTTTATTTTTCACAAGTTTCATTTAGGGAATATCAAACTTGCCTGCATTTGTCAATAGGTGGCGTGAATGACGTTTCAATAGTTTATAAAGCCTCCGCCAGGAGACAACGTGTTTATAACTGAAATAGAGGGAGAGAGAAAGAGAGAGGGAGAGAGAGAGAGAGAGCAAGAAAAAGAGTCGGCGTGTCTCAATAGCATAGGACTCAATGTTCATTGTTAAGAAACGGTTCCCTACAGCCCTACATTACGAAACCTAAATTGGTGATTTCAAATAAATTCTATATTAATGAGCAAAAAAAAAAAAACACTCACAAAACATTTATCAGAATATAATGGGACGTGTGCACACAAGATTCTTAACGGAAACCCAGCACCTAAAGTCGTGAAAAAATATAGAGACACTATCTATTTGCAAAGACCATTAAGAACATACTAGCTTATGTATGACCCGTTTGGTCACAATAACTAACACTATTAATTCTACTTTGACTTAAATCGAAAATTCATAAACTGCCACCTATATGCTATACAATTTTACTGGTATAAATAAAACGATAATTCTTTTCACTTCTATATTATCTTCATTATTATTATTATTATTATTATTATTATTATTATTATTATTATTATTATTATTATTTACTAATTACGAGTTTTCACACAAGCTGTTATCAGTGATTGCTCATCTAAATAAACAGTTGTGCTCACCTGAAGTCTGAGTCACAAAAAGTCTTCTCAGATTTTCAGCACACTTCACCTGTTTCGGTCAAGGTAGCAAATAATTGTGCGTTATCTCAACAGCCGTTCATCAATGATTTCTAGGTAGCAACGACTTTTGGGTAGTCTCTGTAATTTTAGTGACAATAAGCTGGCTCCATTATTATTATTTCTTTTCGCACTCACTAAGAGTTCTCACACAGGTCACCATCTAAGATTACTAACTGGTGGTGTTTACTGGAGTCTAGGTTATAAAAAGCCTCCCCATATTTCCCGTACTCTCCACCTACTTCGATAACCTTTGCAAATTATCTTGCGTTATTGCAACAGCCGCTTACCATATATTTCTCGCTAGCAAATACCATTGGTATTCACTGGAATTTGGGTGGCAATAAGCCTTCCCAAAGTCCCATTACACTTCGCACTCATCCAATGGCGATCTCATAAGTGCTCTCCCACATCGGTCCTCATTGACCCGTCACGATTATTTTGTGTTATATCAGCCGAGGCTGATTCTTAGGGGGGGGGGCACAGTTTATAGGATTTATTTCAGTTCTAGTTCCTTTGGGCTCCGTTTCCTTGTGGTGGTCCTTCCATCTTTCTTTTACTTCTGTTGAAGTTTTCATGTGGCTGTTTTGTCATTCTAGTTCATGCGGATTTGTGTCCGCATTCGAGCATTTTCCTTAACAGGTAAGCTGTGTTCATCATTGCCATTCCACTTTCTCCTAGTATTTTTCCCAGTTTTTTCGGAAATGTTCCTAGAGCTCCGACAATTCTTGGTGTTATATTGATTTTTTCATGTTTCATATTCCTTTCAATTTTCTGTGTATTTGCTTCGTTTTTGCGTCTCTTTAATCTTAACCCCGTTGCCTGCTGGCATAGCAAAATAAACAATTGTTCAGCTTTTTTTTCTTGTTAACTATTATGACGTCAGGTCTCCTTGTTTGGGTGAGTTTATCTTTTCGTACCTCTATGTCCCAAAGTGTTTTCTCGTGTTCGTTTTACAGTACTGTCTCCGGTTGGTGTGTGTAGAATTTGTATGCATGTTAAAAATGCAATCGTTTTCATAGTTCCCAGTGTACTGCATTCCCCCAGGCAACCGTGTCTGTCCTTATATTCTTTTAGGGCTAGTTTGCTGCATTCAATTATTATGTGGTTTACCGATTCGTTTCTGTTTACAGTCTACATTTACTATTTTTCTGGGTGTTATATATTGTAGCTTTGATATAGTTTGTTCTAATCGCATTGTTCTGTGAAGCTGTCAGTAGAGATACCGTTTCTATGTTAAAACGTATTTTTCTTAGCAATTACCGGGTGTTTACGTGCTTCTCTTCTTTTGTAATTCTTATATATCGTCGATGTAGCTGTTTCTCTTCCCACTTTTCTTTTCTTGTCTTTTTGTTTCTGGTTCCACTGTCTCCCGTATTTCTTTTATTTGTTCGGTGTCTTTTTCTTAATTCTGAGTTATATATTTGTCGAGCTCTTTCTTGTGTCTTTCCCGCAGTCTTCTATGCTGACCTATTCGTTCCTTTCATCTGAAGGCGGCCAGTATCATCTTTCGATTGTAGTGCATTGTGCATGGTCATTAGTTACCTCGCTTTCTAGTGAAGATGCCTAAGTTCTTTTTTGGTCCAGCCTATGAACTGTCCAGAGTATCTAATTAGTTATACTGCCTATGTGTTTATTCCTTTACCTACTATATAGTTTTGTTTCTAAGAGTTTCCTTGTTCTTCTGAGGTATTCTTTTCACGAATTTTATTTTATTTCCGTAGATTTGATGTTGTCTACTGCCAGAACTCACAAATGTTTGTATATGTCATGTTCACCAATCGCCCAATATCTTTATGGTTGAGCAATGTAATGCCATCCTATGTCTCCAGTTGTGTCTTATTAATCTACAGCAGTGCACCCTTTCCATTCCGAATTCCATTTGAATGTCCCGGCTGAATATTCAGGTCGTGATTATCATCTTTTCCAGTTGCTTTCCGCTTTTTGCCGATAGTTCAAGGTCGTCCATATACATGAGGTGGTTTATTCTTTGGTCTTTGTCTGTAAATGTATATCTAGCATCAAATTCTCTAAAGATGTACTTTGGTTGAATCATGACTATAAAGAAAATTACTGGTGATAAAGAGTATATTAGGAAGATTCCCTCTGTATTTTTATCTCAGTCAGGTTCTATATTGTAGCTGTCAGTTTTAGTCTCTAGGTTCACATTGCGTTCTTAATAATATTAGTAATCTTGTCGGATTCTTTGAACATTTTTAAGCATTCAATTATCCATGTTTGAAGGATTCTGTCGGAGGCTATATTGTAGTCGATCTATGCCATGGCTATGTATTTATTCCCGCTTTCTAAATCTTTCAAGATATTTTGCTTTATGTATAAAATGTCTGGCGTCACTATATTTCCTTTCCAGCATCCTTTTTTGTTCCACAGGTAGTAGTCCACGATTGTTAATGAAGTTGTAAATCTGCTCTCTCATTGTGCCGTTAGGATTTTCCACATGGTTGGTAAACAGGTTATTGGTTTGCAGTTGCTTTGGGTCGTTCCCCTTTTGTGCATCTTTTTGTATTCACGTAGTTTTCTTTTTGTTTTGTAATTAATTCTAGCATATCCGTGTCGCGGATACACCCTCTTAAGGTTAGCGTTAGTCTTTCATGTATGATCGTTAATTTTCAAAACCAGTATGCATGTATACCATGTATTTCTTGCTTACCACATTCCTTAAGGGTTTTCCCGGCAGTTTATTCATTAATTTATGTTTCTGTTTAATTTTTCAATTTTCCGAAGTCCTTCTTTCATGTTTTTCAGCATTTTGGTATTTCTGTTGTTGTCTGGAGACTGTCACCATATATGGCTCCAGAGGTGGTTTTTATTTCCAGTTGGGGCTGATTATTCTGTTCTTGTAATTTCTTTTTTTACGTTTTAATAAAACTGTCTATCATTGTTATTCACGGTCTTGTTTTGTTTGTACTGTTCCGATTTGTAATAATAGGATTTCATTTTTTTTTTAATTTATTAATTTTTCTATCATTTTTAATATTGTTTTCGTTTCAGTTTTAATCTTGTTCACTCCTTGAATCTCATTCTTCCAAAAAATCCACATTTTTGTTTCTCTTGACATCAGCTTCCATCATCAGATACCATGTTACAAGTAAATGGCGAGCGAAATAAATTCAAGCATATATATATATATATATATATATATATATATATATATATATATATATATATATATATATATATATATATATAATGAAGAAGA
Organism: Sepiola atlantica; assembly: GCA_963556195.1. Classification (NCBI taxonomy): domain Eukaryota; kingdom Metazoa; phylum Mollusca; class Cephalopoda; order Sepiida; family Sepiolidae; genus Sepiola; species Sepiola atlantica. The sequence continues at coordinate 55,791,333 of OY744534.1, read as the reverse complement.
ATGGAAAGGAATTAGAGAAGCAAAAGTCAAATCATAATTCAATTCAATTGCTCAGAGCAAGGTATATTCCGCAAAAAAAGGCAATTTATTCAAGTTAAATTTTCCTTAAGCCAGGCTTTTCAAAGATCAAAATCTTATCATCAGAGGAAGTCGCTGGGATAGATAAGTTGGCAAAGGCCAAGATTTAAAATTTGAAAAAATATAATAAAAGTTGTAGGGGGAAGAAACACAGGGCAAAATTCTGCCCGAATGCAAGCAAATGTCCGATTGCTAAAAAGTTCGGTGTCGAAAAGTCCAGCGGAGAGAATGAGATGTAGATAGGTAGGTCGTTAAAAGGCCCGAAAGGTTGTGAGAGAGGAATCAAAGTTAAAACTTAAAGTTTTAAAATTTAACTTGAATAAATTGCCTTTTTTGCGGAATATACCTTGCTCTGAGCAATTGAATTGAATTATGATTTGACTTTTGCTTCTCTAATTCCTTTCCATTCTTCTTCATTCTACCTGCTCTATCCTGGATATTGAGCTATATACTCTTCACAATAGGTTTCACTTTTCCTAAAAGTTCGCTTTAAGTACACCACTTTATATATATATATATATATATATATATATATATATATATATATATGTTTATACATATATATACACATATATTTTTGTTTGAGTGTTGCTACTTTTAGACGACTATGCTTCTTGGATCTTCTACTTTTTTCAACGCACTGCTACACTTTCCGTAACGCTTTCAGCGTGGAAATTTCTTCCTTTTTTTCATATATTTGCAATCTTTTTCTTTGGACATTTTCTACACTTTTCCTGAAATTTCTTTCTCATACTTGTATTTACATATTTTAAAATTATGACTATTGGTATTTATATTACCAACTTATCTTTTTGTATTCCTCTAATGATAGGAATCCATTCTTTCAAATCTATGGTTTAAGTCAAAAGAAATAATAATTTTTATTTGAATATACCTTGTTTTGAACAACTGAAGACATAATAAAATTAGTATTTTCATAATCTTTATCCTAATCTTTCCTCTGATTATATATATATATATATATATATATATATATATATATATATATATATATATAACTTTTTTCTGAAAACGTTCGCTAACACGAACGAAACCGGTCAAATCTCTTGTTTTTGTTTTTCTCCTGCACTTTAACCTGTTTTCGTTTGTCACTTTTCACACATTTTGTCTACCGCGGCATTTAATTTTCATGACTTATCGTGTATGTTACCCCATATATATATATATATATATATATATATATATATATATATATATATATATATATATATATATATATATATATATTGTAAGTTATGAAAATATATTTATGGAAATTATACTACACAGCGGCTCCCGCGTTTTATCCCCGGGGGGATATTCAGGCTAAAATTTATGGAGTTACTTTTGCCGGCTATGTTTATATACACGGCTAGCCAGTTAACCAATCAGATTCTTCGTTGTTCTCTTAGCCAATCGTTGAGCTTCTCACGAACGAAAGTCCGGTTAGTTTCACTTCTTATTTTCTGTTCTATTGTTTTGTTTTCTATACAGTGGCCTTTATCCTGTTTTTATTGTGTAAATATAATGGGTGACCTTATTTAAACACGTGGCTCCTTATATTTCTTTTTTTAGGTTTTTTGTTTTTAAGTGGTTAGGTTTAATTTTAGTGTACTTTTTTTTACTCATTTGTTTATTTATTTATTTTTGCATTGATAGCCTAAGTTAATTTTTATTCTGTGCAGGCAGCTGTTTGCTATCTCACTTTCACAGTGTAATAGATTGTAGGGGTCTTTAAAGTTTAGGATTTCCAATTTCTCATTCAGACATAATCTACATGGGTCCTCTAAATTTCTGCATGCGTCAACCTATCTTATTATTTTTCATTCAATTATTGGTTACCGTCGATTTTCTTTGAGCTCCCAATACATGAATAAATAAATATACAAACAAATTAGTACAAAAAACTAAACTAAACTAAAACCTAACAACTTAAAAAACTAAACCTACAATAGAAATACAAGGAACCACGTGTTTAAATAAGTTCACCCATTATATTGACACAACAAAGAAAACAGGATATTGGCCACTTTATATAAAACATAACAATAGAACAGGAAGTAGGAGATAAAACTAACCGGACCATTGCTCGTAAGAATCCAACGATTGGCTAAGAGAACAACAATAAATCTGACTGGTAAATTGTATGTGTATATAAAAATACCCGGCAAAACAAACTCCATGCATTTTAGTCTGAACATTCAACCGGGTATTAAACGCGGGAACTTCTGTGTAGCTTAATCGTCATAAATATATTTTTTATATCTTATTAGCTAAGTTTACTTACGTATCGAGCACTGTTAAAGTAAATACTGAAAATTGATACACAAAAATTATATCTCCTTATGAAATTGTATGTGGATACATGAAATAGTAATATATATATATATATATATATATATATATATATATATATATATATATATATATATATATATATATATATGCGTGTATATATGTATATATATACATACATATATTACATATATATATATATATAGTTCGCTTAAAATGTATTTTAACAGTTGCTTAATGTGTCTGACACTTTAATCCACCCATACCTCCCATCAGATCTCTCTTTAAGTAGTGCTCATTTCAAGTACCCGAACCCACGTTCAAACGCAATGTTTCGTCCCACATCCTCAATTTATTTTCTGTACTTCTTTAGCTTCCCGCTTTTTAATCTAATGAACTTTCCTAACGTGAGCTGGTAAAAAAAAGCTTAGAAGTATTTCTAACTGACGTGAATTAACATACGATGACATGACTTCCGTTGGCCGTATTTTATTTTACTTTGAAACTTTACAGAGTGTCTTCCTATCTTCAATTTCCGTATCCTCCCCCTACATTAAATATCACATCTCGCATATTTACACATATACATAATTACTCCCCTATGATATTTCTAGTACAACTCTGGCACATTCACGTTTCACGATGCGTGTAATATAGGTGCTTCGTGTAAAATAAAAGTATAAATCGAACAAAAGCAAATAATTAAATTCAGATTGTGTATATATATATATATATATATATATATATATATATATAGTAGAGTGTTCTTTTGTATTTAAAACATTTTTTTAATGAATTTAATAATAAATGAACCTAAAAAGATTTTAATGCGATAATTATTAATAAAATAAAATCAGAACAATTTTTTTTTCATTTTATACTTTGATCTTTTGACACACACACACATGTTTGAATTACCTACTGGAGAGTTTTAATTACCTACTGTGGAGTTTGAATTACCTACAGGGGAGGTTGCATTACCTACTAGACACCATCCTTAAGTCTCTTCGTTCTCTCTTTACAAGGGTTTGTCAGAACGACTTGACATGAGGATACTTACTCTTACAAGTAAACCCTGACCAAATATTCAAAATAACATAGTATTCGAAGCCCAAATAAGATCCCCTTCGCATTAGCTCATACGAGGAATAGGGCACCTTCTCTAAGTGATGTTACTTCAAGTCACTACACTTAGCTGGATACTCCACCAGACCAGATGAATTCTGGTCCTGGAATCCGGTAAGACCAAGACACTAATAGAAAGATATACTATAACATAATCAACTGGTCAATTAGGGAGAGGAAAATTGAAATGAATGTTCTTAACTTCTTTACTAACTCAACGTTTGAGAGATAAAAGAGAAAATTAATAGAATATTGGAATATCTATGTATCTCATATAGGGATCAAGTGTTAGCCCCAGGTAGAGGCCACTTGATTTCTGAGAAGTAAAAAGTGAATATATATATATATATGTATATATATACGTATATATATATATATATATATATGTATATATATATATATATATATATTTATATATATATATATATATATATATATATATGTATTGTTTATTTATATTTAGAATCTTTTTACATTTATTAAAATATAAATGTCATAACAAAGGATAATTATAATAGATCTATAGTGTAAAGCCAGACCTATGTTTTATTCAATATTGTGTTATGTAATTTCATACGATATCAATGTTATAAAACGCGAATTCACGTCATTTCATGAAACTTGTGTTTTATTTCGCATACAATTGTTTCGGCTTACAGTGGGAACAAGTTGACAACGTCGAAGAATAAAGCAGAAAAGAGATCAGTGAGAGAAAACGTCCAGTGGTTGTGAGCCGCATTATATTTAACATAGGCAGCAAGTAGATTAGTATTTCCCTGTTAATGTCGGATGTCAACGGTCCCTTTGGTGACATAGTGTAAAGGGTTACCTGTTCAAGTTTCAAACGGTTTTCACTAGCTCGCATACGTGTTCAACGTACACGAGCTTTTATTGGAAATATAGGAAACCCCAAGACTAACCTTATAACTAGTTTCAGTATTTTAAATTAGTTATCAATAGTAATTGCAGTGTGCTCAAAGTATTCAATGTATGCTTGCAGATGCGAATTTAATCGCTTACATTTAAAGTAGCAACGTATATACAAATGCTGATGTCTTGGCACTGGAGTTAAATAATTGTGTATACGCATGTGCATTTAATTCTTGATGTGGCTCTCTATCGTGATAATTGTACAAAAGAAAGCAAAAAATAACCCGATGAAAAACTAGGCGAGCAGAGCCTAAATTACAATCCGTACGCATTTCAACCATAATATCATATTTTCCCCCGTGGAACTCTGTTCTCATAACATCATGGTGGAAACATATACGTATCCCATATATTTTCACTAACCGCCCTTTGTTGTTTCACCCAATTATTTCTTTATTTCTTCCGGTGTTTAGCCGTCTATTTGTCCTTATTTTTTATTTTCGTTTCTTACATCATACTTTTTCATATCCGTATATATATATATATATATATATATATATATATATATATATATATATACATATATATATATATATATATATATATATATATATATATATATATATATATATATATATATATAACGTTTTCAAAAAGTTCTTTAGATATAGATGGGTAATAGTTAATAATATCAAACTGGATGAACGAGCAATCAGCTTTATTTACTATTTTAAGGAACCAGTTTATTGTATCTGCAGTGTTTATCCATTGATTAAGTTTATAAAATGTTTTTATCTGCTTATATATTCTTTCTAAAATTTGTTTACTAATTTTCCCTATTTCTTGTCTTTTGGGGTTAATAAGTCTAGTGGTTTGTTATATATATATATATATATATATATATATATATATATATATTTATTTATGTTGGTACAGAAACATTAGTACGACATTCGCACCGTCGGTTTCAAGCACAAAAGAACTTTAATAAGGTTTGAAAAAAAGAGGGAGGGTGAAAAGTTACAGTTGAGTTTTAAACTGGGGAAGATTTAAAGAGATATAAAAAAAATTTAAAAATTAAAAAAATATTTCTATATAAGCCAATATTATGAGCCAATATTATGAGTATCTTATATTTGCACATTACTGTTTTGGGGTTTACTGATGTGTCTTCTAAAGTAATTGGGGAGAGAAAACGGGTTCAAGGATTTAAAAGGTTAAAAGGAACAATATTAATTAAATTCCAGTTTAAACTCTGGATTAAAGGACTTTAAATCAATCCAAAAGGAATTTAAATAAGAAATATAAACCGAGCGGTATATATATATATATATATATATATATATATATATATATATATATATATATATATATATATATATATATATATATATAGCATAATATAAAATTAAGTGATAAAATAAGGTACGAATTAAATTTAATTAGAATTCAATGTACAGGCAAAGTAACTTAAAGTTCTTAACTCATGAGTTTTCAAAGAAAATTCTTCTCCTCAGAGGATCATTACCGCAATGACATTACTGCAGATAATAAAATTAAACTTTGAAAATATATAAAAAATATATAAAAAATAAATACAAGTATATAAAACATCAAATATATCAGCCCAAAACATACTTTTTGGTAACGCTATACAATTCATCCAAGTCATAGAATTTAAAACATATTCAGGAAAGACACCCAATATGTTGATTGAAATATATATATATATATATATATATATATATATATATATATATATATATATATATATATATATATATAGAAACAAATGTTTCGATTTACACAATTTACACATGCTTTTGAAAAGTATTCGCGGTACACTCTCTTGGGAGCTTTCGGCTGTCATCGTCAGGAGAGACCGATAGTATACATTAAGCAATAATATTAGCGACAATAAAGAGATAAGGGGGAACTTGAAGTGCTCCTAATTCAAGTGAATACTAATACGCGATGAAATGTATTTAATTGAATAGTTGTTTAAAAAGGATACATCGTGGAATTAAAAAAAAAACTAAAAAAAAACGGGGGTAGGATCAAAGTTCCCCAAAGAGAGAGAGAGAGAGAGCGAGAGAGAGAGAGAGAGGGAGAGAGAGCGAGAGAGAGAGAGAGCGAGAGAGAGAGAGCGAGAGAGAGGGAGAGAGAGAGAGAGAGAGGGGGGAGAGAGAGCGAGAGAGAGCGAGAGAGAGGGGGGAGAGAAGGAGAGAGTATTAGGCTACATCCTAATGACAGAGATTTCTTTTTTATTTAAAATTTCGATACATTTTTTACAGAGCGTTTCACTCATAATTGACTAAATAAGTACATTCGTATGAATCAGAATGGTACACCTTTGTTGACCGGCTTGATTCTGTTGTCGGTATTCTTTCCAACACCCCTAAGTGAAAGTGGTATTATGGAATCGACTGGATTCGAACTTGGCCCACCTAGGTTGTCAGTCCGAGTCGTTATCCATGTAAGAACTTTCACTTACGTTGACAAACAGAAATTAGTATATCATTTCCGGATTTTTCGATTATGGTCTCCTCATATAATCCTAAATGAAATTTCGTCTAATAGTGTCTATTTATACATGATCTGTTATTATATGTTAGCAATTATCGAGTTTTATCTTGAACAAGTTGATCTACAAAAAATAGAAAGTATATGCACACAGATATATTGGCCCACTTTACTTTCTCTCCATATATAGAGAGTTGGAATTCTATTTATTCCTATGTTAGTTAATGGTAGCCTAAAGGTTGAATATCAGGTTGCAGCATCAAAGGTTGCTTTGCAACTCGGTTCGTATCCTTCGACCGGCAGTAATAAGCATCTACTACACTGAAGAGTGCATAGGCGTGAAACACTGGTGTATGTAGGTATTACTCAGATTAGCATTACATTTTAACCATAGTTATTAGACACAAGTAAGATTTCATGAATTTCAATTGCTTCTTAAACCCCCTTAGGATTTAGTCTCATATTTTAGATATTTTTGATAGTGAAAAGCGTGTAATGTCTTCATAAACGGACATAAAAGTGCTGCAAGTTTTTTGGGGAATTAATTTTACTCCTCTTAGACCAAGTTTTCTTCTAGTATATATATATATATGTATATATATATATATATATATATATATATATATGTGTGTGTGTGTGTGTGTGTGTATTTATATATATATATATATATATATATATATATATATACATATATATACATATATATATATATATATATATATAATATATTGAATTGAATTATGATTTGACTTTTGCTTCTCTAATTCCTTTCCATTCTTCTTCATATATATATATATATATATATATATATATATATATATATATATGGGAAAATGAAAAAGGAAAACCAAAAAAAAATGGATGTTTTTTATGTGTACATCAACGTTTCGTCTTTATTTATAAGACTTCATCAGGATGATAAAATAGAGAAAAAAATGTCATGCAAGTACAGATACATGTAGGGTAGACATATTGGGAGGAAAAATAAAATGAAATAATGGCCACTCTCCCAATATGTCATCCCTACATGTATCTGTACTTGCATGACTTTTTTTTCTCTATTTTATCATCCTGATGAAGTCTTATAAATAAAGACGAAACGTTGATGTACACATAAAAACATCCATTTTTTTTGGTTTTCCTTTTTCATTTTCCCATCACGTCGGATTACCTTTATCCTTCTCTTCCCATATATATATATATATATATATATATATATATATATATATATATATATATATATATATATATATATATATATATGTGTGTGTGTGTGTGTGTGTGTGTGTGTGTGTGTGTGTGTAATTATGTCTTTAAATTAAATATATTCAGACAGCGGTATAAAATATAATAGACATAATTTCTTCCTTATAATTTACAAGTTTAAATCAAAATAATCTTAAATATAAATTCTACACGTAAATCATATAGGACTATATAGCAACGTTGTTACTGTAATGCCGACTGTAGTTTTTTGTAAATATTTTTGCAAATGTTATAATTAATCGAGCCAAGACCATACAATACCTTTAATATATTAAAATCATATTGACGTAAAATCTGGGTGAAAATCCACACTGCACAAATTAATTTAAATTTATTTTAGGTAAAATCCTATGAAGTGGGTTTTATGATTATCCACATTATTGTGTCATTGCATGGACTCTTCGGACATAGTGAATAGTCATAATGGTAGTAACACGCAAAGTCGCTATGATCAAGTCAAAATCAATCTCTGGCAACAAATTACCGTTCGTACTTTATGTAAATTCATACACTTATTAAGTCTACCTCCTTATAGTCTTATTTCTTGTTGACTCTTTTAAAAGACACAATCGTGTATTTACTGTTTTCATATAGTTATTTGCTTATGTGCTTCTTTGCGAAGCTTACTTTTTTATGATTGTCTTAACACATGCAGTAAATTTTGTTTTAATATTTCGCATATATATTTACACTATTAATTTAACACTAATAAGCAGATCGCATTGTGTTAATTATTACATTTGTTCCCTAAAATGCACCCCTACATTTTTTCTGTGGTTCATTAATTAATCTAAATATATTGTAAAACTGTTGTTCATTATCTGATCTAGCAACTTGCAAAAATATATTACTCCATTAGAAAAAAAACCAATTGGTTAATCTGCATAGAGAAAGGACAGTTGAACAAAGAAACAGGGTCCCTACTGAAAGCTGCACAAGCAATGTGATTTAAATTAACTATATAATAGCCATGATATACTATGTAGGCAAAGGGAATAAACTACATCATAAATAAATGCAGTAAACTTGTTCTAACCGAATAAGAAAATACTACAGTTGACTGGGTTGGCAAATAAAAGGCATAATATCTCCTGTGACATGGACATACAAACGGACCATCAGAAATACAGTTAATGTAGACTATGCACACAAAGAGACGGAATGCTTAACGACATCATAAATAACATATTCTGTTGCATGGAAATACAAACGGACAATATCTTCCAATGAAGAACACCAAGGCGGATTAATAGTCAACAAATAAAAAACATCGTATCAAATAATAAAATCGCCGTCCACGCAGTTTACAGAATGAATATCAAGAAAGCAGAACATTAATCTAACGTATGGAATCAGTCAGCAAACATGACGAAATCTACTGTAATATCAGTAATTGTAGAAATACACGGAACATTTCCGAAATTCATATATAAGTGAAGATTAACACCATCGAAAACTACATTAATATCAGTAATTGAAAGAGTATTATAAACAATTCCGAAATTCGAATACAAGTGATCAAAGGAAGAAATACATTAATAAAAACACCATGAAATGCAAGATTCCAAGTAACTACCGACCAATAACCTGTTTACCAATTATCTAAACAATCCTAACAGAACAGCTTAGAGCAGATCTGCCACTCTCTAAATAATAGTAGACTACTTTCTGAAGAACAGAAAAGAAGACGGAAAGGAAAAAGAGAGACGCGTGATCAGTTGTACATATATGAAAAGATACAGAAAGAAGTATAACGCAGGAAACAAATTACAGCCATGGTATAGATCGAGTACAAGAAAGCTTACGACAGAACCCTAAAGCTTGGATAATTTGAGTGCTTGAAAATATACAAAATATCTGACCAGATTACCAATCTTATTCAAAAAGCAATGGGCACATCGAGCCCGGAACTGCCAAATGGAGGGCAACACCTGCCTGAGCAACATAAAGATATTCTCTATCACAACTATTGTTTATCATAGCCATGATGACACTAAACAATATACTCAGGAAATGTGATGCCGGATACAAGTTTACAGACATAGAACAAAGAATACATTACCTTATGTAAATGGACGACCTGAAGCTATTTGCAAAAAAAAAACACATAAGGAACTAAAAAAGGTGATAGCTACTACCAGAATCCTCAGTCGATACATTAAAATAGAATTCAGAATGAAATAGTGTGCACTGCTTGAAAAAAAAGGTGAAGACTAAATACATCGGATTACGTGGAACTGCCCAGCTAAGAGGAGATTAGGGCACATGATGAACGTGTAACCTATAAATATTTGGGAGTTCTGGAAACAGACAGCACCAACTCAACCGACATAAAATAGAAGATTGGAAAAGTATACCTAGAAAAAGCAAGGACATTTTTAGAAACTCAATTATATAGTGGAAATCTAATAAAAGGAATCACCCCATTGCGCAGTATCAATAGTAAGATATTTTGGTCTATTTATAGGCTGGGCGAAAGAAAAAATCTAAGGCATATGAACCAGAAGACTATGAAACAAATAACTATGCACAATGCACAATGGAGGGAAGAGGGTGGAAGAAGACTGGTAAAAAGAGAAGACTCCGTTGATGACGCAAAAATGAAATTGGACAAATACACAACCCAAGGCATAGAAACACTGATCACCATAGTAACAGACACCATCAACATGAACAAAACAGGGGGCAACAAAATGAGAAACGAAAAGACAAGAAAAGAGAAAAAGCAACATGGACGATTCATAAGTATGATAAAAGGAGACTAACGAAAACACATAGACATGGCTTAAAATAGGACACTTGAACAAAGAAAGGGAATAACTGCTGACAGATTCACAAAACAATGCAATCAGAACAAACTACATTAAAGCTAATATATATAACCCCAGGAAAACAGTATATGTAGACTTTGTAGAGAAAGAGAGACAACGGTAAATCACATAATAAGTGAATGAAGCAAACTATCTCAAAAAGAATAGAAGAACAGGTACGACTGTTAGGGAGAAGGAGTACACCGGGAACTATGCAAAAGACTGCAGTTTAAACACCCACACAAATGGTAGAAACATAAACAAAATAAAGTACAGTAAAATGAAAATCACAAAATCCTTTGAGACATGGATGTGCAAACAGATAAACTAATACAAGCAAGGAGACCGGAGGTTATAATAGTCAAAAAGAAGGAAAAATCTTGCCAAATCGCAGATTTTGCTGTCCAAGCAAACAACAGGAGATCAAAAACGAAGCAAATGCAGAAAACTTTCTAGAAAACTGAAACGAATATCGAAAATGAAGGAAGCCAATATAATATCAATAATCATGGGAGCACCAGGAACAGTCTGGGAAAAATGGAAACATATTAGGAGAAATTTGAATTAAGAGATCAGCTGAGACTATAAAAATGTCGGCATTGATAGACACAGCTGAAATGTTAAGGAAAATCAGAGAATGCGGAAACAAACTCACATTAACTACGCATGGATTTTGCATCAGAAATATGAATATAAAAAATGGAAAGAACACGGTACTAACCCGATGAAACTTAAACTGCAGGAAATATTTTAAACTGACCCTTCCCTCCTAGAAAAAGAACGCATCAGCCTCGTAAAGGGCCAAGGAGGAGTCGAAGACCGATGTGGGGAATTACTAAACAGACGTTCACTAGAAGAGTGTGGAGAGTATGGGACCTTGGAGAGGCTTGTTGACACCCAATGAGCTTTGCCAGCAGTAAATCAATGGTAAACGGCGTTAGCGTTAACGCAAAGTCATTTTAAATGGTTATCGAAAGAGGTGGAGCACTGGAAATCAGGGGAGACTTGTCAGTCATACCATATGGACCATCGCCGGTTATTATCAGTAGGTAATTGCTGATTAATACATGTGTGAGGACTCCTAGTTAGTACACACTACTACTACTACTACTACTACTACTACTACTAATAATAATAATAATAATAATGATAAGAATAATTATAATAATCGATTTCGTCGCCTCAGCAGCTCACAGATTGACGATAAAGAAGATATAAAAACGAAGTAAATATATGGAACTTGCCATAGAACTGAAAGGAATATGAAACATGAAGAAAGTCATGAAAATAAAAATAAAATAAAAATAATAATAATAATTTTAATAATAATTGTGATAATCATAATAAAGAAAATTACGAATTCAAAAGAAATAATGAATCATTATATATATATATATATATATATATATATACATATATATAGATTATCTAAAACTACTGGCAACATTGGCGATAGAACCAGTAATAAACACAATCAGAATAAACTTAGGATGTAAAAATATGCACAATTTAAGATAAAAAAAGGCTTATACTTTCTAAATCAAGAGGCTGAGAGTGCAATTGTTGAACAAGTAACTTATAAATATCTGAGCATTTTGGAAACGTACAATATCAAATGAAGAGATGATTATAAAAGTATACCTGCAAAAAACAAGAAGGATTCTTGAAACTAGATGGTATGATACAAACTTACCAAAAATAAATCAAATAATGTGCATTGTCTCTAGTAAATAACATATTCTAGACTATTCTTAAACGAAAAACTACGACCTCAGGATCCTCGATCAAAGGACTAGAAAAGTAATTACGATGCAAAACGCATTGTACCAGAAGGATATCTGTATTACACTATACAAAAAAGGTATATATACACATACCAAATCTATGTAAAAAGGAAATACGGAGAAGATGACTCGTAAGTATTGAATATTACGTAAAATATGCAATGAAAGGAAAATATGACACAAAATGATGAGCTGCTGATTACCGCCGCCAAAATTTTCGCCGATTTTAATGTAAAACAATAAAGAAAACGGCGACAAAAGAAGAAGAAAAACAACTACGTTAATTATCTGACCAAAAATCATTGACTGTTTCAGAACATACTAAAGAGGACAGGCAATTTCTATCGTTATGAGACAATTTAATGCGTGTTATATTCAACGAAATAGGATTTTTAAGGCCTATAATTTAAGTAATGTATGTTCAATATATACAATTTTCTTCATAGTTCATTTTTTAAAAATTTCTTTTAAGTATTTTATGCCGCAATCTGGCTGCCCTTATTAAAGGGTCTTACTGTACCCGAGTAATATGAAAAGGCATCTGAGCTCGTAAATAAATCAAATCGCCATGGAATCCACTTTTCCCCTATTGAAGACAAACGTAGTTTTAAGATGTTTACGATCCTAGGCAGAAAGCTTGTTCAAGTAAGATGATAGAACGGCCTACATCTTTGTTCGGCTTGGTGTTTTTATCATCATTTCGGGCCTTGATATCTTTATTATGGTTCGTGGCTGTTGAAAGTGTCTATGTCGCTGGTGGAATCATCAACGTTCGGCTCACTTCCGGTAGGATCTTTTTTCTTATTTGTATTTTTCTTTTGTTTATATGTAGTGTGTTTTTCTTTTTTTTTCCGGAAATTTGTTTTATCGTTCGATTGTTTGTTTACTTTGTTGTTTTCGTTACTGCTTCATTCTTTCTTTATCTATATCATTATTTTTCTTTCTTTCTCTGTTTATTTATTGTACCTTTCTTATTTTGTTTGTTGACTTGTTTCGTGCTTCAATGTTTATTCAAATGATACATATATGTATATATATGTATATATATATATATATATATATATATATATATATATATATATATATATATATATACATATATATATATACATGCATCTTTCTTACTCTGTATATATATATATATATATATATATATATATAACGAAGTAGAATGTTTATACGTAGTTACATATATATATATATATATATATATATATATATATATATATATATATGAAGTAATCCAACAAAAGATATAAGCGTCAACTAACATCTTATTATTAGTGAAACATCCGGATGAAAAATGAAGCTCAATATACTGGATAGAGCATTAATATTATAATATGAAATGAAATAATAAAATAAGGTTCCAATCAAATTTTATTAAAATTCAAAATTCAAGCAAAGTATCTTAACGTCCTTAGCTCATGAGTTTTCAAAGATAAATCTTCTCCTCAGAGGACCATTACTGTAGTGACATCACTACAAGTAATAACATTTCACTTTGAAAATATATAAAAATATATACAAAAATACATAAAAATACATAACATCAAATATATCAACCCAAAAACTAACTTTTTTGTTGAATCTATATAATCCATCCATGTCATAAAGTTTAAAATATATAATTAGGAATAATATCCAGGAGTCAAGAAGGCTGACTTAAAATTAATCCAGGTAATGAATGAAAGTCCAAAAACGAGAAATTGAATGCATTGAAAAAGTTGTCCAACCGTGAGATGCGTCAGCAATCGATGAAATGAACAGTATCCAATGTTTATGTTAATACGATAAATAAATCAAATCAAATAAAAAGTTCGATAAACTCACTCAAAATTCCCAGAGATTGAAACGAGCATCACAAATCAAATCAAAGTTCGCTTGTCCAGTGGCAAAATCCGTTAAATCCGATTTGAAAAAAATTAAATTTGAATTGAGTCGAAAAAGCCGGTCATACTCCGCCGAATTGAAATAAAAACAATTCAGTGAATAAAGTGTGATATTATTCGTCCTACCGCGAGCCAAACAAGACCTTTCTTAGCCGAAACGAAGGCCATATTAATTTAATATTGCCTTCGTTTCGGCTAAGAAAGGTATTTTTTACCTTAACATATATGGATTACCAAAGCATCATTCAATAATTCGCTTGATTAAAGCATTATACTTCATTTACAAATCAGTCAAACCATTAAACATCACATACGATAAAGTTGTTGAAGATTATCATTATTATTGCTTCTGGTCGCTTTTATATATACGGCATTATGATACGACAACCGGTTCCCGTTAGATCACCAAAATTAAGCGATGTTTAGCCTGATCAGTATTACTAAATGGGTTACCATTCTGGAATACCAGGTGGTGTATGTGTTCTCCACTTACTTCGGCATTGTTTACAGTTCTCCTGGACTTCTTCTTGCCATTGGAATTAACTAGTGCCGACTTACGAGAGGAGTGGTTCGTGATTACGCAAGCCTTGTTTCACAATTATACGTGAAGCTACCTTTACAAGGGGTATTTATTGTCTCTCAATACTGACCGGAGGCTATTATCGTGGCCCGATTCACTTTTCAAGAGTTTTCCAAACTCGCCTATAACATACTTCGCCACCAACAAAACAACAAACAACATAAAGATGGGGAAATGGTATTAGATTAACAAGGTGTTGCCCGGGATGCAGTGATGTTACTTTAGTTTTTAATTTTTATTTGATTAAAAATATGAGTGATCCCTCCTGCTGATTTTTATTTTTATATGATTATTTTAAAATGTGTTATATAACGGTTAGACAACATATTTTTTTCAAATTAACTGTAGCGAAGTACGTCATTATATTGCCAAACACATGACACAAAAATAACTAATTGAAATTGGCTAGTCGGAAAAAAGTGTTATTTTTCAGCGTACATGATATAGGGTGACCCTTGAAAAAACGGGCCCCAAATCTAATTACGCCCCGTTTTTTAATGTTTCGTCCGAATGAAATGAATTTTTGGTCATAACTAGTTTATGATATTTACAACATCATATCAAAACACTAGGGTCTTTGGCTTTTTTCTCCGTTCTACAGAATGTGTTCTAAATGGACTCCTTTTAGCTCCGTGCATTTCTTGAGGCGCAGAACGAAGTTGTCCATGACGTTCTTACAGACTGAATTGGGAATGGCTCTCATCTCCTCCCTGATGGCTTCCCTGAGTTCCGTGATAGTTCTGGGTTTCCCTGCGTAGATTCTGTCCTTAAGATAGCCCCAAAGGAAATAATCGGGGGGGGGGGGCTTAGGTCCGGGCTAAGGGGGGGGCACTCAAAATTAGTCTTGAGACTGATCACTCGGCCTCCGAAGTTCTCTTTCAGCCAATCCCGGGACAGGTTTGAGGTGTGAGAACTTGCTCTGTCTTGCTGGAACCAGAACTTGCTCATGAGCGACGGTAGAGGGTTTGGAGCTACCTTTTGAAGGTTTTGAGGTCCTCCACATTTCGCTCCTTGGTGACTGTCACTGCTGCGCCAGATTCTTCGATGAAGATTGGTCCGATGATGCCTCTGACCGAGATTGCAGCCCACACCGTGCAATTAGGAGAGTGCAGGGGCTTGGTGGCTACTTCATTGGGTCTGGAGGACCCCCAGAAGACATTTGTCTTGGAGTTCACCTTTCCATCAAGAGGGAAGTGGGCTTCATCTGAGGTCTAAAGGAGGTGAAGGAAACCTGGTGTCTCCTCGATCTTATCGAGCATCTTGACTGCCATAGCGTTCCTCTGCTTCTTGTCTGAGGCTGTAAGGGTCTGCAGCGTTTGTATTCTGTATGGGTAAGCCCTGATATAGTTCACCAGCACTCTCCTGCAAGTCTCACGGGAGATACCGAGAGACTGACTTCGCTTAAGCACAGAGCGTTTCGGACTCTCCTGGAGAGACTCTCTCACACTTTCGACCAGCTCGGCTGTCCGCTTCTTGGGACGTCCCGAGTGGCTTGGACGGTTCTCACTGGCAGCGTTGAGGTTCTCCACGGTCCCATACTTCTCGAAGTGGTCCACCCAGTTCTGAATTCTGCTTTTGGGTGGAGCTTTTTCACATCCGAACTGATGCAGGAAACTGTCCTGGGTTTTCTTAAACGAGCCTGTCTTGTAGTAAAATTTAACACAGTGTATTCTTTGTCCCAGCTCACACTGAGGGCTTGGTGTACTCACGATAGTTGATTCTGCCATGTCATGTAAAATAAGGGCAATCGGTGAATAAATAAAGGAAATATCACATAAAGTGTACACGGGGCCCGTTTTTTTTTTAGTCCTGACTTGGGCAATATGAAGAGACCAACTTTATTTGTATGTAAACTGGTGGCATTTGTGAGATATTGGACGAATATAAATAAGTAATTGAATAAAAACTCTTCTGAACCTTTGACGAGGTCGTACTTGAATAACACGTTTTACGACGAGAAACAGAGGCTGTTAGTTCGAACTTCAGCAGTTACATATAAACGTTTTTCTCTAATTTCCTGCAAACTAATTTGTGAATATTTATCGTTTTCTATAATTGTAGTTATCTTGCTTTTTTAACTTATCTTTTATATACGAATAACTCGCCAGTTTTCAAACAAACAGCTATTCGAAAATTAAATAACTATGCCAGCGAGACACGCCAGGGATTTGTTCTAATGTTTAAACGGAAAATTCCCAAAAGATGTTAGCCTTTTTGTTATGCCTAATTCAACAAAACTAACAAATTCGTTTTTTTATAACATTGCATAGCAAATCTGAACACTTTCCAACTTTTATTCATACAAACAGAACGAGGTTTAAACTGACTTCTGTAATGTTTACACTAATCTTTTTCCCTAATAAATACAATAAAATGCCGGCTCTTAACATATAATTATTTATATATTAATAGTTAAACAGAAGAGCTTCTAAGGTTATTTGGCGAAGATGTCCGATTGATTTAAAACTAATAATAGATTGTTGCGAAATAATATTTAATTTACAAATAATCCGGGGCAAGTCCGGGATGGGACAGATAGGTCTGTCTTTCTTTCTTCATAGCCATCATTCATTCATTTTACCATCTCTCTTTCTCTACCGCCACGCACTTCATTATTCTTTCTTCTTTTTCTGTTGTTTCCTTTTTGTCTTCTTTTTCCTTTCTTTTTCCTTTTCAATTGTTTCTTTTGCCCTGTATTTTTTCTGATTAATTTTCTTCTTTTTCTTTCCTAAGTCACTATTTTTCACACCGTACGATCGATTTACAACTACTAATATATTGTAGCGAAATAATATTTCAATTACCAATATTCCCGGACAACTCCGGACCGGGACAGATAGGTCTGTTATTCTCTCTTCTTGTTCATCATACATTAATTTTACCATATCTATTTCTCAACGGTCACGCACTCCATTTCTCTTCCTTTCTTTTTCTTTTCCTCTTTTTATATTTTCTTTCTTTTTTTCTCTTTTAAATTGTTTTATTTAGCCCTGCATTTCTTCTTCTTCTTTTTCTTTTTCTTTTTCTTCTTCTTCTTTTTTTCTTCTATTTTTTGTTTTCTTTTTTCTTGTTCTTCTTCTTTTACTTCTTCTTCTTTTTCTTCTTCTTCTTTTTTTCATTCTCATTCTTTCTTCTACTTCTATTTTTTGTTTTCTTTTTTCTTGTTCTTCTACTTTTACTTCTTCTTCTTTTTCTTCTTCTTCTTTTTTTCTTCTCATTTTTTCTTCTACTTCTATTTTTTGTTTTATTTTTTCTTGTTCTTCTTCTTTTACTTCTTCTTCTTTTTCTTCTTCTTTTTTTATTCTCATTCTTTCTTTTACTTCTATTTTTATTTTATTTTTTTCTTGTTCTTCTTCTATTACTTCTTCTTCTTCTTTTTCTTTTTTTTTCTTCTCATTCTTTCTTCTACTTCTATTTTTTGTTTTATTTTTTCTTCTTCTTCTTTTAATCGTTTTCTTCTCCTTCTTCTTTTACTTCTTTTTTTTTTCTTTTTCTTCTTTTTTTTCTTCTCATTCTTTCTTTTATTTCTATTTTTTTGTTTTCTTTCTTCTTCTTCTTCTTCTTCTTTTTTTAATCGTTTTCTTCTTTTACTTCTTTTTTTCTTCTTTTTTCTTCTCATTCTTTCTTCTACTTCTATTTTTTGTTTTATTTTTTCTTCTTCTTCTTTTAATCGTTTTCTTCTCCTTCTTCTTTTACTTCTTTTTTTTTTCTTTTTCTTCTTTTTTTTCTTCTCATTCTTTCTTTTATTTCTATTTTTTTGTTTTCTTTCTTCTTCTTCTTCTTCTTCTTTTTTTAATCGTTTTCTTCTTTTACTTCTTTTTTTCTTCTTTTTTCTTCTCATTCTTTCTTCTACTTCTATTTTTGGTTCGTTTTCTTTTTCTTCTTCTTACTCTTTTTCTTCTTCTTCTTACTCTTTTTATTATTCTTCTCCTTCTTATTTTACTTCTTCTTCTTCTCATCTTTCTTCTTTTTCTTCTTCCTTTTTTGCTACGTCACCTTCCTCGACACCTACCGCAACCTTCCACTCTCTTCACTTATTGTTTCGTAATTTCCTTATTTTTCGCCCGCCTAAAAGTCAGCTCAAAATTGAAGAAATGTTTTCATAGTTCCACTCTGTTGCAAAAGACAAAAGAAGCAGATGAGCCCCCGGGGAGGTGGTGCATGGGGGTGGGGCGACGTACTCTCATCCTCGGGTGGAGAGTAGGTTAGTTACGTCTCGTCTTGAAAAGCAAGCGAAGGAAACACGGAACGAAAGAAAGTAGGTAAGGGATTTGAATAGAATACAACAATGAACCCCAAGGCTGATTGATGCAGGATGGTTTAGAACCCCGAAAATGGCGATGGTTTTACCACTATCGCTTGCGTTTGGTTTCGACTAAAGTTCCACCACAGACACGATCAACCTGAACCGTTCCTGAATCGCATGAGTCGCACGGTTTTTACCTCATTTTTTTTAGTCTTCTTTCTGCTGTCTTGTCTTTCCTAATTAATTCTGTTGCTCTTCAAAACAGACCTTTGAGTCACTTCTGGTTTCTCTTTCATTCTTTTTTTTTCATTCCTTTTCTTTTTCTTTCGTTCGTTTTTTGTCGGTCACCGCTTTTCTTCCTATCAATCTGTTGATATATTTTATTCTATGTTTGTTTGTTCCAATTCTTCTCTTTTTTTATTCTCTCGTGTTATTTGTGCTATTTTTTCTCTCTTTATTTCATTCTCTTTGTTACTTACTTATTTCATTCTCCTTCTTTCCCTTCATTCATACTCTTTCAATTTCTGTATTTTAATCATCTTTTCTTTCATATTATTATTTTTCGTCATTTAACTTTCCCATTCTCTTTCAATATTTATTTTTTTCGTCCACGTATTTTGTTTTTTTATTTCTTTATTAACTATTTTTCATTACGCTCCCTTTGTATGTTTCTTCTCATTACACTTTATTTTTCTTTCTTTAAATTTTTCTTCCCTTATTAACTTTATATCTACATTTCTTTTTATTTATTCTTTATATTATTTATTTTTAATTTCATTTTAATTTCATTCCATCTCCTTCATCATAGTACCTTTTGAGTCTGTTTATTTCATTCAATTCCTTTCCTTTTTTATCCTTGTATATCGTTCTCTTTATTTTTTCATTCCATTGTCAATTTTCCTTATTAGTTGGTTGTTATTACGCTCATTTTCTTTCTTCTCTCAACCATTATTGCCTTAAAAATCGTTTTACGATTCAAGAATATGATTTACCAACTAATAACGCTACGAATGCTCATTGTAGTAATATATCTAACATTCCCTTACATTAAAATACATATGTTAACAATGCTTGTTTGGCTATTTTTGTAGATTAAACTCGGCACTGATTACTTTATTAACAAATCAGTTCAAAATAAAACGTAACATACGATCAAATATCTCGGAACTACAGTAAAGTGTGCTTCCTATATTTTAGCACGCGTTTGTCTTTCAGGAATTGCACCCCATGCACAACTGGTCACACATAAATCCCACATCTTTTTGAAGGGCTTAATGCCGATTATGTAGACATTTTGAAACTGAAAAAATACTAGATATTGATTCAAGTCAAAAGGAAGCTGTTTTTACTGTTCATCCGGTTCCCACCGTTTCCTCACATAGGATAGAACTATAACCCATGCAATTTATAAAACTCAATGTTGTGTCTGTAATCAAAACAGAAACAACATTGAGACTAACATACTCCCTGTAGTGTTATTAATCAATCCTAAATATAAGCACTTGCCCATGACGTTAGGACCGATAAAAAATAAGGGAAGTAATTCTGTCTTTTAACTGTGCACAATTCATATCATTTATTTCCCTTTCATTACATACTTGTTTTTTGACGTTAAATTTTATGAATTAACCTAACGGTTTAATTTGATAGGACCCTCAGTATGACTTTTAAATGCACCCGGTCGTGAAGATCTAAATTGGAGAGTGTGGGGTCACTCCTTAGTTACCATTATTTACATGGTTTACTATTACCCGAAATAGTGGTACCCGTCAGAGCCTTATCTATTGATTAAGCACAACACATTTTCAAATTTTACAAATTTTCCTCAGCCAATGTCTGACAAGCTTTTTCGGGTCTACTCAAACCTATCGGCTTGAATTTATTTTTTCCCAAACTTTGCTACTATTTTCTACCTATTCTATATCCAAACCTAACCAACCACTCCTGGTCCCTAGCCGTCATAAATATGAAAAACACTGCATCTAGTGATGAAGACATAATTTGATGAATATTGTAGAGTATGGAGCCACCTCTAATTTACCATTAATCACATGTCCACTTTGACTCAGAGCGATACTAACTCTCAAATTCCCAGCTATGGGGTAAATAGAAACTGTAGTTTTCAGATAATGTGTTTGTATTTATCTAGAAAATATATTATTCTACAGAGAAATAGTGTACAAAACGTATTACGGTTTCGACAGGAAATAATCTAGAGACATGTAGTATGGGTTAAAACACAACTAGCCAATTTGATAGGCAAATACTTTTGAGTAAAAGAAAAAT
This sequence comes from Sepiola atlantica, assembly GCA_963556195.1. Classification (NCBI taxonomy): domain Eukaryota; kingdom Metazoa; phylum Mollusca; class Cephalopoda; order Sepiida; family Sepiolidae; genus Sepiola; species Sepiola atlantica. The sequence goes on along the minus strand of OY744534.1, from coordinate 55,769,578 downwards.
AATCTTACATACTACTTGAGTTGCGTATAGAAAACCTATTAAAGCCTTAATGTAAGTGAAATATTATTTCTCACTCTGTCTTTGAAGAAGAAAAAGAAGAAGAAGAAGAAGAAGAAGAAGAAGAAGAAGAAGAAGAAGAAGAAGAAGAAGAATTGTAAGATGGCGGAGAAAGAAAAAAGAGTAGAAGAAAACTAATTTGATTACGCAAAGGAAGGAGGAGGAGGAGGAGAAGAAGAAGAAGAAGAAGAAGAAGAAGAAGAAGAAGAAGAAGAAGAAGAAGAAGAAGAAGAAGAAGAAGAAGGAAAATAAGCTTGTGATGATTTAGTAGACGTAACATTTTTAAAAAATGGATCATCCAGGAGGAGAAAATTAATAAAGTTGAAAAGGAAAAAGAAAATTGGATGAAACAGATTAAAATGAAAAGAAATAGAATTTAAAGAAAAAAGCAACACTAGAAGAAGAAGAAGAAGAAGAAGAAGAAGAAGAAGAAGAAGAAGAAGAATTGCAATATGCCGGAGGAGGAGAAATAGGGGAACAAGTAGAATTGTATGACGCATGAGAAGAACACATTAGAGGACGTAGAGAAGAAGGAGATAAAGAGAGAAAACGAAGAAGAACATCTGAATCATGCAGGAGAAATAAATGAATAATAATAAGTAGAAAACGAAAAAAAAAACATTGCATGAAGAAGGATAAAAAAAAGAAAAAAAAGGAGGAGGAAGAAGATTTTAGGGAAAAGAAGAAAAGCCGTTCATATGTAGTAAAAAAGTTTCGAACACTTTGTAAAGAACCAAGAGCGGAACTATCAAAACATACCCCCTTTCCTCCAATGTGTAAAAGAATAAAGTAATGCCGGTAACATTTCTTAAGTGACGCCACAGGAACAACAGAAGGAAAACATTTACAATGAAAAAAACAAACATGTATTTTAACAAACAAAAAAAAGAAAAAAAAAACATCCAAGAATACAAGGAAATAACAGAAAAGCGATGATCAGGAGGAATAAAAAAAAATGTGTACTTTATACATAAGATACGTCCATTCTATCTGTGCGGTTAGCGGTGAAAATGATGCTTCAAATTATGCATGCAAAAACCGACTAAAATGCTATTTCAAACTATAGCATAACAAGCGTAAAAAATACTATTTCAATGTTTTGCCTTACAAGCGAATACAAATTATAATTCAAACGTAAGCATAACAGGCATCAGAAAATGCTATATCAAACTTTATCTTTACTAGCGAAACAAAATTATAATTGAAAAGAAAGCATAAAAATCAAACCTAAATGCTATTTCACACGTTAGCATGACAGGTAAACGAAAATGCTATTTCAAACTTTATCTTTACTAGCGAAACAAAATTATAATTGAAAAGAAAGCATAAAAATCAAACCTAAATGCTATTTCACACGTTAGCATGACAGGTAAACGAAAATGCTATTTCAAACTTTATCTTTACTAGCGAAACAAAATTATAATTGAAAAGAAAGCATAAAAATCAAACCTAAATGCTATTTCACACGTTAGCATGACAGGTAAACGAAAATGCTATTTCAAACTTTATCTTTACTAGCGAAACAAAATTATAATTGAAAAGAAAGCATAAAAATCAAACCAAAATGCTATTTCAAATTTTAGCATGACAGGTAAACGAAAATGCTATTTCAAACTTTATCTTTACTAGCGAAACAAAATTATAATTGAAAAGAAAGCATAAAAATCAAACCTAAATGCTATTTCACACGTTAGCATGACAGGTAAACGAAAATGCTATTTCAAACTTTATCTTTACTAGCGAAACAAAATTATAATTGAAAAGAAAGCATAAAAATCAAACCTAAATGCTATTTCACACGTTAGCATGACAGGTAAACGAAAATGCTATTTAAAACTTTATCTTTACTAGCGAAACAAAATTATAATTGAAAAGAAAGCATAAAAATAAAACCTAAATGCTATTTCACACGTTAGCATGACAGGTAAACGAAAATGCTATTTAAAACTTTATCTTTACTAGCGAAACAAAATTATAATTGAAAAGAAAGCATAAAAATCAAACCTAAATGCTATTTCACACGTTAGCATGACAGGTAAACGAAAATGCTATTTAAAACTTTATCTTTACTAGCGAAACAAAATTATAATTGAAAAGAAAGCATAAAAATAAAACCTAAATGCTATTTCACACGTTAGCATGACAGGTAAACGAAAATGCTATTTAAAACTTTATCTTTACTAGCGAAACAAAATTATAATTGAAAAGAAAGCATAAAAATACAAACCTAAATGCTATTTCACACGTTAGCATGACAGGTAAACGAAAATGCTATTTCAAACTTTATCTTTACTAGCGAAACAAAATTATAATTGAAAAGAAAGCATAAAAATACAAACCTAAATGCTATTTCACACGTTAGCATGACAGGTAAACGAAAATGCTATTTCAAACTTTATCTTTACTAGCGAAACAAAATTATAATTGAAAAGAAAGCATAAAAATCAAACCTAAATGCTATTTCAAACTTCAGCATAACAAGTAAACGAAAATGCTATTTAAAACTTTATCCTTACAAGCGAACAAAATTTATAATTCAAACATAAGCATAACAAGCAAACGAAAATTCTATGTAAAATTTTAGCATAAAAAGCAAACGAAAATGCTATTTAAAACGTTAGCATAAATGGTGAACGAAAATGCTGTTTCAGCCTTTAGCCTTACAAGCGAACAGAATACTATTTCCAACTTAAGTATCCGTAAGTTTGAAATAGTATTCTGTTCGCGCACGAAAATGTTATTTCTAACTTTAGCATAACATGCGAACAAAATTATGTTTCAAACTTAAGGATAACCAGCGAACAAAAATGCTATTTAAAATTTTAGCGTAAAAGGCGAACGAAAATGCTATTTCTTACATTGGCCGTACAAGCAAACGAAAATGATGTTTCAAACTTAAGCATGAATGGTGAACGAAAATGCTATTTCAAACTTTAGCATAACAGGCGAACGAAAATGCTAATTCAGTTTTTAGCCTTACAAGCAAACAGAATAATTGTTCAAACTTAAAAATAACAAGCGAACGAAAATGCTATTTCTACCTTTAGCATAACAGGAGAACGAAAATGATAATTCCACCTTTAGCATAACAGGCGAACGAAAATGTTATTTCAAATGTTAGCATAACAGGCGAACGAAAATGCTATTTATAATGTTAGCATAACAGGCGAACGAAAATGCTATTTCAAATTTTAGCATAACAGTCGAACGAAAATGCTATTTAAAATGTTAGCATAACAGGCGAACGAAAATGCTATTTCAAATTTTAGCATAACAGTCGAACGAAAATGCTATTTAAAATGTTAGCATAACAGACGAACAAAAATGCTATTTCAAAGTTTAGCATAACAGGCGAACGAAAATGCTATTTCAAACTTTAGCATAACAGGCGAACGAAAATGCTATTTCAAATTTTAGCATAACAGGCGAACGAAAATGCTATTTCAAATTTTAGCATACCAGGCGAACGAAAATGCTATTTCAAACTTTAGCATAACAGGCGAACGAAAATGCTATTTCAAATTTTAGCATAACAGTCGAACGAAAATGATATTTAAAACTTTAGCATAACAGGCGAACGAAAATGCTATTTCAAATTTTAGCATAACAGTCGAACGAAAATGCTATTTCAAACTTTAGCATAACAGGCGAACGAAAATGCTATTTCAAATTTTAGCATAACAGTCGAACGAAAATGCTATTTCAAACTTTAGCATAACAGGCGAACGAAAATGCTATTTCAAATTTTAGCATAACAGTCGAACGAAAATGCTATTTCAAACTTTAGCATAACAGGCGAACGAAAATGCTATTTCAAATTTTAGCATAACAGGCGAACGAAAATGCTATTTCAAATTTTAGCACACCAGGCGAACGAAAATGCTATTTCAAACTTTAGCATAACAAACGAACGAAAATGCTATTTCTAACTTTAGCATAACAAGCGAACGAAAATGCTATTTAAAATTTTAGCATAACAGGCGAACCAAAATGCTATTTCTACCTTTAGCATAACAAGCGAACGAAAATACTATTTCAAACTTTAGAATAGCAGGCTTACGAAAATGCTATTTCTTACTTTAGAATAACAAGCGAACAAAAATGATATTTCAAATTTTAACATAACTGGCGAACGAAAATGCTAGTTAAAACTTTAGCCCGTCAAATCAAGATCACACTTATTTTAACTATAATCGTTACGGGGTCAACGAACATGTTAGTTCAAACTCTAGTTTGACAGGCAACTTAACGTTAGTTTAAAACAACTAATCAACTAGCGAATATGCTATTTGAAAATTAAGCAAGACATACCAACGAAAACACCGTGTCAAGCTTAAACGTGTACGATAGACGAAAATGCTAGTTAAAATTTAAACGTGACGGAGAAACTTTAAACTTCATGGTCTTACTACAATGCTATTTTAAACTTCATGGCCTTACTACAATGCTATTTTAAACTTCATGGCCCTACTACAATGCTATTTTAAACTTCATGGCCCTACTACAATGCTATTTTAAACTTCATGGCCTTACTACAATGCTATTTTAATCTTCATGACCCTACTACAATCCTATTCTAAACTTCATGGCCTTACTACAATGCTATTTTAAACTTCATGGCCTTACTACAATGCTATTTTAAACTTAATAGTGACCGACCAAACGAAAATTCTTTTTGCAAACATAAACGAGACAGAAAATGAAAAATATTATTTACAATGTGTGACAGTATTTAAGATGTTATTTAAAACTTTATCGCGACACACATACGATAATGCTATTTAAATATTAAACGTGACCAATACAGAACAATGGCATTTCAAACTTAAGATAAACAGATTTACGAAAATGCTATTTAAATATGAAGCAGGACAGAATTATAGAAAATACTATATTAAACTTAAGCGTTACAGGCATAATAGCCTATGCAAACTAAAGCCGGACAGACAGAAAAAATATAATTTCCCATTTAAATCTGCCAGACAAACGCAAATGTTATCTCACAATAAAACGTGACAGAGAAACAACATACTCTTTTAAACTTAAGAGTGATCTACCAACGATTTACTATTTTTAAATTTGGAGAGGCAGTTTTATAAAAATGTTAAGACTAACGTGACAGACCAACAAACATCATACTTCAGACTTAAGTATGCTATTACATAACTAAAATGGTATTCAAACTAAAGCCTGACAAAACGACGAAAATTTTATTTCCTACCTAAATCTGCCAGACCAAGACCAAGGCAAATAAAACGTAACAGACCGACGAAAATTCTATTTCAAACCTACACGTAAGAGAAAGACAAAAAAACTTCAATTTAAATCATGATCGTGACAGACCAAGAAAACGCTATTTCAAACTAAAGCGTGATCTACTGAGAAAATACTATTTTAAATTTCGCTAGGCAGATCGATGGGAATGTTATTTTAAACTTTAGCGTGACAGACCAACGGACACCATATTTTAAACTGAAGTGTGTCAGACTAACGGACATTATATTTCAAACTAATGCTTGACAGACGGAAAATAGTTACTAATTTGTTTGCTGAAACAAAAAAAGGTTCTATACAAAGACGCTGTTACAATTCAAGAAATAAAAATATGTTGTTGTTGAGAAAGAGAATCAAAACACATTTTGTTTATAGTTATTTTTTATTGTAAATCTTACTTGTTGCGTCTAAAACCTATACACAGTTATTTAATGTGTGTTACCGTGTTCCATGATATATTTCGAGTTAAGTCCTCTTCATCAAATGTTGGTTGTTCAAAATTTTCTGGAAATCATGTGGACTGGTACCAGTCAACACGAATTTGAAATTTCAAACGAGTTGAAAAAAAGTTTCAAGCGATTTAAAACACTGACAATTTAATGAAGAGGTCTTACCCTGAAATATATCATCATATCACTGTGTAGAAGTTTTGACTAAACAAGTAAGATTCACTATAATTTCTTTTTAATCACTTTGTTGTGTCCTTTGTTAAACACCGACATACTGTCATTCGTTGCGTTCAAATAGCTGTTTATGACTCATATGTATACATTTTACATGCAATGCTTAGAGCAAACAACATCTCCTTATTATACATGGTAACATTTTAAAGTTAGGCTTGATAACAGAGGAACTTGTTATTTGGCCTTTAATTTGAGGGATTAAATTTTGAAAAAAGTGTTATGAAAACGCTTTTGAAAATGCTAATGTGACGGACCGACCAAATAAGATAACCTCGTCTAGAGTGGCAAACACAATTAAGATACATTCATTTATTGCCTCAATTTTGTTTTTACTAACGAGTCAGGATTTATGAAAGTCAAAAGCTAATTGCAAAAAAAATATTAATCAGATTGAATGATTGTTAGTTTAAAGACGAAGAAACTCATAAGAGGATTGAGAATGATTCATATATTATTTCGATGGAAATCGCTCAAGACAAGACCTGAAGCCACTTGATGTTAGAAACTAAAAAATATCACTTAAAAGTCAAACAAAGTGTTATATATGGATAGATTTCGAAAAAAACAGCAATTATCCCCCCTTTGTCAGAAACGTCGCTCATGAAATGTGAGGACTAAAGGGCAGTTCTAAGGGAAGCGAGAGTTATCAGGCTGCCGAAAGTAAACCCAAGATCAACTTTCTACATTCCTTGATTAATTAGAAGAACTAATTTTGATAAATTAGATTTTAAGACAAAAATCTGTTTACATTGAATTAGAAAGCGAGCATGTAGAATTCTGCAAGGAAGCAGTCTTGTGGCAATGTGATCCCCACACGGGGAGCCGTTGCAATGAAGCTCTGCTCGTGGCAATTCCTCCTGACTCTACGCACGCGGCCGAAAAAAGAGAGATGTTGTCGTTGTGGTAGAAAAAAACGGTGTATTGCCTTGGATGAATTCGGAGGAAGAAGCGCACCTTCAATGTAAATAACCATGGAGCAGAGAGAGACTAGCAACGTCTCATGTGTGAGAAATAAGGCTGTAAGGAACCGAACAGATCGTCCTCGATGAGATTTCGAAGTCGATTTTTAGATCTGTTTACGCAATGAAGAGTGCTCTAAGCAACGGCTTCCCATATGTGGCAGCAGTACGCTATTTCAGCGCATAAACAATTAAAATGTTATTTCAGAATGAAACGGGCCGATTAACCAAAAAGCTTATCTCAAACTGAAGTGTCACCGACTGACAAAAGTAGTCTTTCAAACCGAATCGTTACCACCCACGGGACATACAAAGCCGATTAGTGATGCAATTTAGCATTTAAAAAAATGTTACCAGTCATTCACATGACCCCATGTAAAAGTTTTCTGGATTGTTCGGCATTTTCTGTTTCCAAATTTCTCATGCAAGCATAACGTTCGGTCAACCTAAGACATTTTTTTTATTATCTTAATTGATTCATTTCAAGGAACATTAGATACATATTTGTATCCTTTTATATAGTGTACATCGAGCGTAAACCATTTCGTATTTCACATGATAATATTATTATCTACGCACTTTTTAATTGAATAGACAACATATTTTAAGCGTATTATATTATAATAACTCAACCTACTTGATCATGTCAGAGACACTTTTTACTTTCAGTCTTGTCTCACTGTTTTTTTTCTTCTTAGTATGTTCTTGTAATAAATTTTTAAATTAAATTACAAGATTTGGATATAATTAGTTTTACATCGTTAGCTCATTAAATGTATAAATAAGCCAAATTGTTATAAAACGATTTCGCATTTTGTTATGGCAAATTTTTACAATTATATTTATATAAAATTATCGGATTTGAATAGCTTCAAAATCTTTCAATTTTTTAAAAGGATTTGCTAAGAATTTTAAAGCAAGAAATGACTTTATATTAGACAATTACTATGCCTCTAAATTTACTTTCAAAGTGACAGCAAATAATGCATTTGTTTCAAATATTACGAGGATATTAAAATGGCCGACTTGTTTACAAGGAAAACGTAATAATTGATGGCGTAGATAATTTTGTATTTGCATTATTTTTAAATAGGATTTGTTAATTTTCGTTTCATTCTACTCGATTACATTATTGATTTCCATAAATTTCCGATCTAGAGTAAAAAAAAACTCATAATGATCCAATGTGTAATTATTATAAAAATTAAATTGATCCGGAATAAACACACACACACACATACACACACACACCCACACACACACACACACACACACACACACACCCACATGAAGATGTCAAATGTTTTTATTAATATACATTATTTTTTTCACGAAAATAATTATGTAGAAAATTTAATTTTTAAGGATAATAAAACTAAAAAAAACTATAAAATTGTATTATTAATGTTCTAATAAACATAGTTTGTTAAATCATGAAATTTTACATAAGAAATCTTAATTTCTATGAAAATAAAATAATTCAATAATTCATCATTGTACTAAATATTAGTTAATCAACACTTTGTTCTTATATGTTTTTAAAATATAAAATACATGTTTTATTTCTAGGATTAAGTTATGTTTTATAATAATTATGTAAGTATGATTGGAAGAATTCTGAGGCAGGAACAATGCAATGTTGGGTACCGGAAGATGGAATATAAGATGAACAAAAATAAATGACAAGAGACGGTAAATCTCAGATCAGTTTATTTATATTTCAAAAATTTAAATATAAAGACAATAGATTGTAAAATTGGTGGGCTTACTGCTTAATATTTACAGGCCCGGAATAGTAGACACTTTAATCATTACGAGAGTTATAACCTCTGTTTCAAAAAATATATATAAGAGGGTGCTGCTATTAAAAAAAACAAAAAAAACATGAGATTCGCAAGAAAACAAAGCTTGCAGAAAATATAATCGTTAAGATATGTAATAAAATATAAAGATTAATTCATTCAGTTAATTTAAAATATTAATATTTAGATTTAATTCATTTTTGTTGTTTTTTTGTTTTGTTTTAAATTTATTTATTATTTACTTTTTACTTTTTTTTATTAAATATGTAATATGTATGTTAGGTGTTGCAATTTTAAACATAGGATCGGATCAACAGTCAGGTAATGATTACAGGGGGGATAATTAGAGTGGTAAATAGATCAGCTCAAAGATGGCAGGAGTTATTGATGGTTAAAGGAGGGTAATTAAGTAAAGTTAATTAATGCATTTTCAGATAATAATTATGCTTTAATCGTTCTAATAAGCCGTAATTAATACTTAACTGGACGAGTATCATTTCTCTCCCTGGTTGTAAATGTATATTCCCCTTCCCCTCTGTGTTGATGTTTATTTAACACCTTTCTAATATTTTGTAATGTCTCAGTGAGCATTTAGAGACAGGATGACGTTTTTGCTAATATACATTGTGCGTACGTACACATAAAAAACGTATGTGATGGTTGTTTTGCTGTTTTGTATTACGAGATATAAACCTGTTCGGGGTGTTTAATGCCGAATCCAGTCATTTTAGTAAAGGTTTTTTTAGGCTGCAAGTTCTGTATATGTTCAAGTATTAATTCATAGTGTTTGAATGAGTGAGAAGAGGGAAGGATGAAGAGGACGTAGTGGGGGAGGAGAGGGAGGGAAATTGTTTTTTGTTTTTGATTTTCCAGAAATCGATAGTGTTTTGCGAGAAGATTAAAAAAAAACAATACCACATTAATGTTCGGTGCATTCTGCGGTAGGAAGCTGATATCTTCAGACAACCTTATCTGGTAGTACCACAAATGCATATGTTAATTAGATAGCAAAATAGAAGGTCGCTTTACTTTTATATTATGTAAAAGCATAACATGGAAGTAAATAGACTTCATATTTTAGTTATGCAAGAAGATTTAAGATATATTACTTATTATGAAATTTAAAATGTAATTTAAGTGGGACAAAAGGTTATAGTATCGGTTACCCAGTATCGGTTAGTTTGAGGTGTAATTTCAGTTGTCAAATCAAATCAAATCAAGTTTTTTTTTCAAAATCGCATAGTACAAAAATCCATCTAATGAGACAGGTAGACGTTAATTACTCTCACATTATGTCCGAATGTTTGTCCAAGCCTACGTTAAACCTAGGTATGTTAGCCATCGCCACAATCTCTACTGGCAGGTTATTTCACGGAGCAGAAACACGGACAGGGATGGGTGTATTTCTTCTATTTAGCCGGACTGGTGTAAATCTTTCACGGGTACGCGGAGATCAGTACTTTGCGTTGGAGTAGAAAACTCATAAAAAGACAGATTTACATTCCCGTTGAATATATTGTACGCCAGAATCTAGTCTCCTCGTATTTCCCGCTGCTCAAATGAGAAGAGATCTAGTCTTTGGAGTCACTCTTTGGAAGTAAGATGTCAAGATGCTGGTCGCCTACTGTTGAACACGCTATTACACCAGCCGATAGATAAAAACATGTACCTATAGGATTGTTTTCTTAGAAAATTTTGAAGCTTAAATCAAATATTTAACATTTGACAGACCGTTACTGGAAGCTTATTTTTCAGTGATAAATTTCCGTCAACTCATCGAAGGTCGTCACGTAACATTGTTCACTGAACATAAACCGTTATGTGGAGCCTTTTATAGTCAGACACCAACAATATCGGATCGACAACAACGACACTTGTCAGTACTTGCTGAATATATTGCGATATATTTTTGTTAATGCGCATCTTCTGTAAACGACTAAATGAATACCTGTACAATGTTGCATTCTTAGAGGTCACCAGGAACATTCGGACCGATTACTACTCGGAAATATTACTTTAACCGTGCATATAAAGACACAATGTTGACCGAACAGAAATAAACACATGATTTGGATTTTTTTAAATGAGTATTGATAATGTGTATCATGTGGATTATTCGTCCTACTGTTCCACTCTTCGATGTTATTATCACAACAATGTAATTTTCGAACTTCTTCAAGTTCGTATTTTCAAATTCGGGAATCTGTACGGAATTTAGACCGTGACACTTTATTTAATTTAGTTAAAAGGACACGTTAGCGCAATAAGTGCTAAGTTATAATCAGTTTTAAAAGACAGTGTTCTAGAGATCAACGGTCGAATCTTCTCTAAGGGTACTTAAGACTTTTGCCTGGACATGGCTACAGGGGGGGAGGTCGTGCTATTTATGTGGATTAATTAAAGGGTTACATTCGAAACAAAAGAAAGTTGGTTAGCAAGAATAGAGGCAACAATAGAACAGACAATTCAAATTATTTCAGTAACAGATGGAAAGACGCTGATTTTCTAATGCCATATATATAAGGCGAAAAATGTTCACAAAACTTGGGTTGTGATTATCTGTTTATCGGCTTTGAAACTTACATTATAATTCTTTAATTTATATAGATGACCTTGATTAAATAACTAGAATTGTTTGACAGTCCGACTGGAGGCGAATGTAAGTAATCACATCTGGAGTAAGAGTTACTGTGGGCAATATATTAATGATTGAAATATGCGAAAACTGGTATTATTTATATTTGGGATGTAGTTTTAATGTGAGGTCGTAATAAGATAGTATAATTTAAGCTTCAGACATACATATATACCATCGTTATCATATATATATATATATATATATATATATATATATATATATATATATATATATATACTTTTCATTTTCTCCAGCTTTTTTGTTCATTTTGACACCTTAAGATAATTCGACAAAGAACTAAAAAGTGTTCGTGAAACCTATGAGAAATTTACTATTTTCTTTTATTTGGATACACAAAAGACCACCAGAAAAAGAAAAAAAAGTATAATGAAACTGACGAATTCTGCTATTTAAAAAATGTTTGCATGAATATATATATATATATATATATATATATATATATATATATAGTAATTCCAATCACTATAGGCAAAATAACTAAAAAATCATAATTTTCATTTTTTCTTACAATTCTTTTATTTTCATATACAATTCATTTTTCTATCTTTAAGTCATGTTTTTAGGGGAATACAAACAGATAATTCGGTAAGGGAAATTATCAAAGTAATAATTTAAAAATTTTGGAAATTCCCTTAACGACATATTTGTTCGTAGTCGGCTGATGACAAAATTTAATTCTTTGAAAAGCCACGGCTGAAAGAAAAGAAAAATTAATTTATTTTATTTGAAACACCTTGTCTTGAGCAAATATGACTTAATAGATATTGTATTTTTACAATCTTTATTTTCATGTTTTACTTATCTCTCTCCCGCTATATATATATATATATATATATATATATATATGTGTGTGTGTGTGTGCGTGTGTGTTAATGTTCGATTTTATTAGGTAGTGTGTGTGTATGCATAAGTGTTTCCGATATAATGATAAGAATCTGATAGAAATTGTAGATAAAATAACATAATAAAAAGATGAAACAAATACAATATAAAAGTCAGGATCACAGGCGAAACATCAGTCCTCTATCTGGCTTATTAATGTAATCTTGTGGATTATATATTGTGTGTGTTTTTTCTTACTTTTTACATTTATATTATCTACATACACACACTACGTATGTACAGATAGAAGGGCAGAGAGAGAGAGAGAGACAGAGACAGAGAGAGTTCGTGTGAGAGAGAGGGGGCACACAGAGAAAAAAGCCTGGGAGAAAGAGAGTGCCACACATAATAAGAGCGATTGCTAAAGGTAATGATAGAGATAGAGAGGGAAATATAGAAAGTGATACAACGGTGGTGAAAAGAGAGGAATCAACAGAACGTATTAAACATATGTATAATGGATTACGATTATGAATTCTCCATAATAGCTCTATTCATTAACACAACACTTTTATTGAACACATAATAGTCTCATGTCAAAAGATTTAGCAGGTTTGTTTGTATAGTAGATTTTCATCTTGAGACTTTTATCTTCGTCTTCTGTTATTTCATTCATTTATTTTATTTTATGTATTCATTTTTTTCTAACACAGGGTCAACAACAAATACTGGGAGCGGTACCGGATGTTCCATCGACAGGAGGATGACCCATAACTCTCCCTCATGAAATATTTTTTGAATTTCCAGATTGTAAGAAATATTAGTAAGAAGACCAAATAGAACAGAATGTTGAGGGTAAACTGATGGCGAAGACACACACATACATATATATATATATATATATATATATATATATATATATATATATTATGTATATATCTCGGCCTTTTGGCCAAGATCAAAGTGTAGTATCTGTTCCGATGGATACTGCACCCCATAGACCGGTATTGTCTTGGCCTTCGGTGCTTGATTCACGCCTATCTGTGGGTTTGCCCTGTACAGTTCTCGGAGGTCTACCCTCCCAGGCTTTGCCTCCCCTCTTTGGGGAGGGGTAAGTTTATTGCTTACTGCCTGAGGCGACCCTACTGGGGAATGCTGGCGGGGCTGCCCAGGAAATTTTTTTAGGCCAGAGTGCTCACCTTCTCGGGCGCTGGCTTTTCGAATCCTTCTTTCCCGACCTCGTGTCACATCTTAACGCTGTGGGAGGTAGATAAATAATATATATATATATATATATATATATATATATATATATATATATATAAAGAAAGAGAGAGAGAGAGAGTTTGTGTGTGTGTGTGTCAGATTATGTTGAGAAGAAATCAATAAAGTGCTCGATCGCAGAAAAGTTAGAGCTAAATACAAATAATGTATTTAAAAAACTATACGTTACATATTTCAGTGTCGTACCGCGGTTTCATCCAGATGGGCTGACTTTTTAAATTAAAAAAAAAACACGTCACTAGTCCATACCGGACTCACCAGCGTCTCTATCTCGTAGATGAACCTTTTCACTGATAAATATATACCTTTCTGCAACGTCCAGCCACTACATAGCAATTACTCCACTCAAATATAGAACCCCATAAATATACTTAAAAAAACTAAAACATACAAAACTATAAATAAACACAAAATAAATAAATAAATTCAAAAAAATTAATAAATCCCACTCAGAGCCTTATCAATAACCTACGCCACACAGTAACCCCTAGAAATAAAGACACGTTCGAAGCAGTAAAACAGGCAACATCAATAATTAAATCATTTTAATAAAACTTAATTACGATTAAAACCCATATTTATATATGACCCTTACCCGGTGATTCCTTGAAAAGAAACGCTCTAGCAAAGCACCTTTTCTAACCGTCAATTCAAACGTCATCCTTATTTATTTTCGTTTCAACCCGCTGAAGGCTTCCTATGGACTATAGACAAAAATTAAAATACAAGCTTAAAATTTAAATACCAAACTATAAATAAAAAATAATTATTAAAATACTAATAATAAAATAAAAACATTTTGTTTTTGAACGCAAAACTATAAATGAATAAAAAATAAAATAAATAAAACTCATAATAAATCTAATCTAATATATAACTCTCCAAAAGGGACGCCTCAGCAATGTATCGTTTTTGAACGGTGGACCCAAACGCCATTTTCCCCTGTTGCATTGATTTGGAGACGCTGATAATTCCTTTATCAGCTATAAATGTTTTTTTTTTTTAAATTTGGATGAAACCGCGATACGAATCTGAAATATGTAACCTATAGTTTTTAAAATAAATTGTTTGTATATATATATATATATATATATATATATATATATATATATATATATATTTATACATACATATTTAATTATGAATTTTATTTTTAGTAAATTAATCTTTTCGTGCATAAAAAAGTCATGGGCACGTTTTTCTGCGTAGGACCCGTCATCAGCATGATTATCCTCGCCAGACATCGAACCCTACATATAAATGCTTTGGTTTTTACCCCTAGGCCAAAATACCCTGCAACTTTTTGCACGTTTTTATCGCCTATGATGTTACGCAGCTTTTTTGTTTTCGTTATTGTTATCGCCATATATATATAGTTATTTAATCATATATATATATATATATATATATATATATATATATATATATATATGAAGAAGAATGGAAAGGAATTAGAGAAGCAAAAGCCAAATCAAAATTCAATTCAATTGCTCAGAGCAAGGTATATTCCGCAAAAAGGCAATTTATTCAAGTTAAATTTTTCTTTAAGCCAGGCTTTTCAAAGATCAAAATCTTCTCATCAGAGGAAGTCGCTGGGATAGATAAGTTGGCAATGGCCAAGATTTAAAATTTGAAAAAGAGAAGTTGTGGCATCTGGGATTTTAACTTTGAATCCTCTCTCATTACCTATTGTGCCGTTAATGACCCACCTATCTACATTTTATTATCTCCGCTGGACTTTTCGACACCGGACTTTTTAGCAATCGGACATTTGCTTGCATTCGGGCAGAGTTTTGCCCAGCGTTTTCTTTCCCTACAACTTTTATTTCTTTTTTTCAAATTTTAAATCTTGGCCATTGCCAACTCATCTATCCCAGCGACTTCCTCTGATGATAAGATTTTGATCTTTGAAAAGCCTGGCTTAAGGAAAATTTAACTTGAATAAATTGCCTTTTTGCGGAATATACCTTGCTCTGAGCAATTGAATTGAATTTTGATTTGGCTTTTGCTTCTCTAATTCCTTTCCATTCTTCTTCATATCTACCTGCTCTATCCTGGATATTGAGCTGTATACTCTTCACAATAGGTTTTACCTCTCCTAAAAGTTCGCTTTTAGTACACCTCTTTATATATATATATATATATATATATATATATATATATACATATATATATATATATATATATATATATATATAATATTCGGTTCTGAAGAAGCGCTTGTCATTCCCTAATGATTATACTTACGTCTACAGTTCACAGAAATGTTCGATTTTTTATTGAGTATAAACAAATATCTGCCAACACTGTGTGCATACTGTAAATTTCAGAGCAACCTTAAATAAAACTAAATGAATGTTTTAAAGAAAAGTTCAGCAAATGTTTTGATTTTTTTTTTCATGTTCGGTTACTTAGTAAGATGAATACGGTAAACATCTCAAGGGTTTTTCGATAACGATGCTATTTTTTCGTTCTTTTCTATGAGCAGATAATCATAAAACCCAGAAGCAAATTAAAGAATAAACTGTTCCTTTAACTGCATGAAGACACTTTATTAGAATGTAATTGTGTATAATGAAAGGCAGCACCATTTTCTGAAATATTCTTGTACTACAAGCATTGTACCTAGCGCAAGAACTGTGTCTTATTCATTACGGATATGATCTTGATAATGCTGAACTAATATCGGTCGATTTATCGTTTATCTACATACTAGTTCATGCCACATAAATATACTGAGAGTTAACGGACATATAGTTCGCATTACATTATCACGGCTATTATACGTCAAGCATCAAATAGCTTTAAATGTTGCTTAAATGGAACAATTTTTGTTATTGATTTAAATTTCGCAATTCATTCGTTTTCGAAAAAAGGTGAAACACTGGAAACTTTTGAAATTGAATGGGGATTTGACAAAAGCGGATTAAATGAATGGAGATCCCGGATTCGTGTTGATCCCTCAAGTGGGGATTTTTGGTGGTCAAATTCTTTTCATCCTGAATTGATTTGTTTTGATTCCAAATGGAACAAAATTTGTTCGATGGAAAAAAAAGAAAAATTTTTGGATTTTTGTTTCAACGAATTTGGACAAATTTTTTTTTATGGTTTAAATGGAATTTTTTCTTTTCCGACGCTAATTGTTAAAGGTACGTCGTATTTTGTTTATTTTTTTGTATTCATGATAGGAAATGATATGCATTAATTATAAAGTATAGGGGGTCTGGGTTTTGTGCATCACTAAAAAATATTTCTCATTGGTTCTAAAGAAAATACGGGCGTGCCTCAAGTTTGTTATAGACTATGAATTTATCGAAATTTGGGGTCAATAAATTTTAACTTACTTACACTCCCTTTTACTCACTGAAATACTGAGTACTTACTCCAGCACGACCAAAAAATTTGAAAACGTAAAAATAAGATTTAAAAAGAAAATATGGTGTAATGGATTGAACTTTGACCAAGGCTGTGTATTACTGCTAATTTTTATTTATATATATATATATATATATATATATATATATATATGTGCATATTAGCTTGGCCATTCTTTACGAAGATTAAACGCAACACCTAGCTTATAATTTAATACTTTACTATATATATATATATATATATATATATATATATATATATATATATATATATATATATATATGAACTTATTATTTCATGTACACATGTATAATATTATAAAGTAATAATATATACTGTGTATACATTTTTAGTATATAATTCATCAATGCTCAATACGTTAATATATGCATATAATTATATATATATATATATATATATACATTAAAGTGAAATATTTTGAAAATCAATAATCGTGCAATTTTAAATAAAAAAATTCATTTATTTAATTTTTTCCGCCAATTTTCGTTGTAAAATACAACCTTGTCAAGCGAGACTGTCTTATAGTGTTTTTTTTTCTTTCTTTTCTTCCTCCTCATATCGGTGGTATTAACCCTGAGGAGTCGAAAATACGTCAAGATCTTACGACGTTATTTTTAGTCCTGGCGAGGTTGTATACGCTGATTGGCGCTTTATTTAAGTAAGGAAAGGAAATCAACATCTTGGAAGCACGGATTATGAGGTATTAAAGTGAAATATTTTGAAAATCATACAATCGTGCAATTTTAAATGAAAAAATTAATTAATTTACTTCTTTTTCGCGAATTTTCGTTGTAAAATACAACCTTGTCAAGCGAGACTGTCTTATAGTGTTTTTTATTCTTTTCTTCCTCCTCATATTGGTGGTATTAACCCTGAGGTTATATATATATATATATATATATATATATATATATATATATATATATATATATATATATATATATATAAATCTCTCCAGACAACGCAGGAAGTTACTTGATGTAAGTGTCTAACAAGAACGAAATACGGTTATCCCAAAGACAAGAGATGTCTATTGACCTTAGTCTTGAAAATACTAAGGCAATAGGTAGAAGGAAAACAGTCAGCAGGAAGAGAGTTTTACAGACCTGCATTTCCTGGAAAGAAGCTACTCGAATAATAAGCTGTATTACAATGAGGTGTCAGAACAGTAAATAAATGGAGACCACTTGACCAACGAGTCAAACAAGCTGGAACATAAGAAGCAGAGGATAGATCACATAATTCTGACGATCACATGCCATAATATATTTATAGAAATGAATGAGACAAGCAACATCACATTCTCTAAGAGAGGGGTTTCAGAGAAGAAATTGCAGATACGTTTCTGCACCTTATCAAGAACCTTAAAATGGGACAGCGATTTACCTTTCCAAATATCACAACAGTACTATATATATATATATAGGGTGGGCCAAAATAAGGGTCCTATCTTTAAATTTGAATAAGTTGAATTTGAATAACTTCCACAAAATAAAAGTTAAACTCACCAAACTTTATGTGTGTGTAGACTGACCCTTCCGAGACTTTTTGAAATAAACAAAACAAATTTTAGCCGAAAAACACTTCTTAAAACTTACAAAAACTAAAGTATTGTTTTTTTACACTGTTTTGAGTTTTTTAAGCAAAAATAATGTTTTCTAAATGAGGGTACGTTCCTTAGGGCTAATACGGCTCATGCTTGCTTCGGAAGGGGTCCTTTACTTATTCTAAAAAAAAAAAATTTTTAATTCAATAAATAAAAAAGTTATGAATTTTTAAAAATAGGACCCTTATTTTTGCCCACCCTGTATATATATATATATATATATATATATATATATATATATATATATATATATATATATATATATATATATATATATATAATCCAGGTAAAACATCCACAGGGTAGTTATCCAAAGAATTTAAACCGGGTTTATAAAAAGTGCTCAGTATCAAATAGAGCTTTTATATATGATTATTTGTATTTACACAGAAATTTACAAAATCTGAGAAACTGGCATGTCGATGTTATCAATCAACAGCTATTATAAACTGAGATTTCATCAGGCAGATTAAGAATCCGATCTTAACCTTAGATCATATTCAGAAAGAAATATGATCGAAGGAAAAAATCGGATGCTACCTCTGTTGAGATCTCAGTTTATAATAGCTGTTGATCGATAAAATCGACATGCCATTGTCGCAGATTTTGTACATGTTTGTGTAAATAAAAATATTCACACACACACACACATATATATATATATAGATATATATATATATATATATATATATATATATATATATTATGTATCATATATAATGCTCCCTTCTGATTTAAGATACATTTTACTTAATAATATGAACATTTTACATTCTAAAACTCATTTAAAAAAATATATAAATTACTTAAAGCTATCTTTATTAAAACTCAACAACCTACAATAACTGACATTACGCATCGAAACGAGTAACAACATTTTTGCATGTTTAACATAAATACATTTATCCTCTAGCGCTAATTCTGACGTCCCGAAATTTTAATTTTACACGTCCTTCTTGAACTGCATCGTGATGATGTTTTGACGCACAACAACTTCACATATCGAGTTATTAACTGTTTTTGAAATTCTCTGTTTATTTCCTTTTTTTTTGTAATTTGTATTTTGTCCCTTGAAGATGATTCGACGAAGAATCGAAAGTGCTAGTGATACTTATAGAAGCCTAATTAATTTTTATTTTACGCAAAAATATCATTAGAAAAATTGAAAACAATAAGAAATAGGTATAATCAAGCATGGAATTATGTCATGATTTACAATGTTTACTTATACATAAACACACACACACACACACACACATACATATATATATATATATATATATATAGGGGATGACTTGAATGCCGACTAGACACCTACCTCGGGTGTCTTCGGTCTCTCTGTACAGGGTTTGTCAGAGACTCTGACATGAGGATACTTTTTACTTGAAGTAAACCCTGACCAAATATTCAAAACAAATGATGTGCTGTCTCCTCAAGCCATCCAGCACGTCTCCAGAATTGCAGACGGGGACACCCCCTCTACTCATAGAGGGCAGCTTCGAATAAACAATTAGAATCCGTTGACAATGAAGAAATGAATAATAAAAAATATGAATAAAAACAAAAATAAATACTGGTAGGCCGGCACCCAGGATAAAAAGGGCCTATCAACCCGTTCATACACCAGACGTGAAGATGTAAGCAATGGTGTAAACCTTCCGGCCTCTGGAAATGGTGCGCCAGTCAATACAGAGGCCAACCAGGGTCAGTCATCAGGCCTTGAGACAAAATGTCCTGGCCCCTTATCTCAATCAAATGCAGTAACCAAAAAAAACAACATAAGAGGCTTAAAAGCCCAACCATGGACTGTTGCACAAAAGAAGATGCTATTGTTTTGTTACCCCTACTCAAAGTTTGAAAAGTGGAGCAACACATCCAATGAGATTCTAGCTGAAAAGATCTAAGAATATATGCTCCCCATAGATATATATATATATATATATATATATATATATATATATGTAGAAGGATGAAAAGGAATTAGAAAAGCAAAAGTCAAATCTTTTTTCAATTCAGTTTCTCATAGCAAGGTATATTCTGCAAAAGGCAATTTATTCAAGTTACATTTTTCCTTAAGCCAGGCATTTCAAAGATCAAAATCTTATCATCAGAGGAAATCGCTGGGATAGATAAGTTGGCAAAGGCCAAGATTTAAAATTTGAAAAAGTAAAATAAAGATTGTAGGGGAAAAAACACAACGCAAAAATCTGCCCGAATGCAAGCAAATGTCCGATTGCAAAAAAGTATATATATATATATATATATATATATATATATATATATACATATATATATATATATATATATATACATATATATATATTAGTAGTAAGTTTTTGAAAGGCTGTGGGCAATGCAATTCCGGGTAAGATGCAAGTTGAAAGGAAAGGAACAAAAACAATAAAAATAAATCGAATACGATATAAGACTTACTATTTATTTTTCCTTTTTTTTCCTTTTTTTTTTTTTTTCTTACATAACAGCAAGAGTGTTTTAGCTGTCCGGGTGATTAAAAATCACTATTTGATATTTCGGGAAAAGACATCCCTTTTTCAAAAATAATTAGACCAGAAGAAGAATAATATTTTATTCTTCTCCGACTGTGTAGAGAATAATACAAAACAAAATGGCTGCCAGATATAGACCGCAGCAAAAAACAGTTTCACAGGGAATATAAATTAAGTTAAGTTTTATTTTAATATTATGTTAAATATATGATTGGTGTTTAGAATATTAGTGTAATGTTGGTTAGGTGTATGGTGTTCGATAAACTGTTATTTTTGATAATATATATTGTATCATTTTTTTATATTTTTTTTTTTTTTTATATTTGAATATTTACTTTGTTTTATCTTCGTATTTTTATTTTGTTTATCTTTCTATCGTAATTTAAGAATTTTAATATAAATTAAAGTAATTAGTCTCATATTTTAAATATTCTAGATCTATCTACTTATCGATTTCGATTATCATCTATTAAAGAAGTGTTATTAATTACTAATTGTGAGTTTCGTCAAATTAGATTAACGAATTAACTTATTAACTTGAGATATTTATTATAAGATAAAGGGGAGTAACTCTGGATTTTTTAAAATATTTTTTTTTATAATTAATTTTTTAATTTTTTTTTTTTAATTTTTTAATTTTAAAAAATTTTTTTTTTTTTTGGTGGAGATCTGTATAACAATATTAGTATATATATACAACATATATACACAAATGCATATATACATATATATATACATATCTATGTATTATTGTTTGTTTAATTGTTTATCTATATATATTCATCAATTTCTTTACATATTTGTTTGTTTGTTTTTTTTTTTTTTTTTTTTTTTTTTTTGTTTTGTTTTTTTTATTTATTTATTTATTTTTTTTTTATTATTATTATTTACTTGTTTAATTTATTTTATGAATTATTTATTTAATATTTGCATGTTATTTGTATACATTCTATATGTGTTTGGATTTATTAATTAATAATGCTAGGTTATGGAGTGACTTATTTTGGTGGGTTAGACGAGTATGCTGAATATGGTTTTTGGTTTGTGGTTGAAAGTGTGTAAGGATGGAAGTTCATATGGGGAGGGGCCTGTTTGATTGTTTGGGTGTATGGTGAGTTTATTATGGGAGGTGAGTAATGATTGAAGTGGTGGAAACGGACTCTGTTAAGTGTTAGATATGGGGGTTGGTTGGTGGATGGGGGGTAGATATTATAGAATGAAAGGTGAGTAGAGCTCGTGACGTTGATTGAGTGAGGGGTTTAATCTGGAGATGAGGATTGATTCTGTGATTCTATGATTCTATGATTCTCCACCAAAAAAAAAAAAAATTTTTTAAAATTAAAAAATTAAAAAAAAAAAATTAAAAAATTAATTATAAAAAAAAATATTTTAAAAAATCCAGAGTTACTCCCCTTTATCTTATAATAAATATCTCAAGTTAATAAGTTAATTCGTTAATCTAATTTGACGAAACTCACAATTAGTAATTAATAACACTTCTTTAATAGATGATAATCGAAATCGATAAGTAGATAGATCTAGAATATTTAAAATATGAGACTAATTACTTTAATTTATATTAAAATTCTTAAATTACGATAGAAAGATAAACAAAATAAAAATACGAAGATAAAACAAAGTAAATATTCAAATATAAAAAAAAAAAAAAAATATAAAAAAATGATACAATATATATTATCAAAAATAACAGTTTATCGAACACCATACACCTAACCAACATTACACTAATATTCTAAACACCAATCATATATTTAACATAATATTAAAATAAAACTTAACTTAATTTATATTCCCTGTGAAACTGTTTTTTGCTGCGGTCTATATCTGGCAGCCATTTTGTTTTGTATTATTCTCTACACAGTCGGAGAAGAATAAAATATTATTCTTCTTCTGGTCTAATTATTTTTGAAAAAGGGATGTCTTTTCCCGAAATATCAAATAGTGATTTTTAATCACCCGGACAGCTAAAACACTCTTGCTGTTATGTAAGAAAAAAAAAAAAAAGGAAAAAAAAGGAAAAATAAATAGTAAGTCTTATATCGTATTCGATTTATTTTTATTGTTTTTGTTCCTTTCCTTTCAACTTGCATCTTACCCGGAATTGCATTGCCCACAGCCTTTCAAAAACTTACTACTACTATACCCAGCAATGCTTCAAGCAAACTACCATTCTCTACTAATATATATATATATATATATATATATATACATATATATATATATATATATACATATATATATATATATATATATATATATATACATATATATATATATATATATATATATATATATATATATATATATATATATATATATATATATATATATATATAAACTCCGTAGAATAAAAATCTTTAGGACATGATTAGTAACGTTCATTGGAATCGTATGATTACATGTTTTGGGAACATTTACAAAATACTTGGATATTTGTAATAATTAAAATTGCCAACTCTAAGTGAAATTTAGAGGCCGCTTAAGCTGCTGAACATTTTCACTATTCACTGTGTGTTCTCTTTTCTTAATTCATTTGCATATTCTTCATTTTAAAACCGTTCCGCTTTTCGTAACTGGTCTCTACGTTTTCTTTTTCTCTGCGTTCATATCTACGTTTTTTTCTTCTTCTCTGCGTTCATCTTAACACTTTTTACTCTCTTTCTGTTTTCTCATTTTAATGATTTTTGCGGCTTTGTTTATTCTTTCAGTGTTAACTGTTTTGTTCATTTCCACTTGGCGAATCCCGTGTGTGGTTTTGAAGATCTTACGAACGAAGGGCCGAAACACCCGGCCTTTCTACTCAACAAAAAACACTGCTATCCCCTGCAGTCTAACCCTCCACCCCGCCCATTTCGCCGTCGGCCGGCCCGTCGCGGCTCGACAGCATCGTTTCATATTCCCGTCAACCCTGGAATAGCATATTACTACTACTACTACTACTACTACTACTACTACTACTACTAATAATAATAATGATAATAATGATTATAATGATTATAATGATTATAATAATATTAATAATAATAATAATAAAAATACTACTACTACTACTACTACTACTACTACTAATAATAATAATAATAATAATAATAATAATAATAATAATAATAATAATAATAATAATAATAATAATAATAATAATACGAGACTAAAAATAGGAAACAAAACTCAGTCAAAAAAATGCACCAAGAAAGCCTGGTTGGGAAACCAGATTTAAAACTCAGATAAAAAAAAAACTACAAACAAAAGCTTAAGATGAAGATTCAGCGAAAGAGAATATGACTTAAAATGAAGAAAGTCTAGACAAGAAACGTGAAGAACTAAAACAAACGATAATATCAGATGAGGGAAGACTAAAATTATAGGGGTACACATCTAAACAGTTCCAACACAATAATACATTTGAAAAAGTGATAGCCATTTTTACCAAAACGGTAGAAGACCAAAAGTAAAAAGATCGACCCGATAGAAACCAAAAAATTGTGGGCAATATATGGGAAAACTTACAAAAGCACAACAGAAATGCCGAATGGCTGAAAAACATGAAAGTAGACCATGAGGAAATTAAAAGAAAATGAAACCGAAATTAATGAACAAATCCTCAATATGTCCCTATAAAACATGATAAACTAGATAGCGCCAGGCCACTGCGGAATCTATAATATATATATATATATATATATATATATATATATATATATATATATATATATATATATATATATATACTGCTTTAATGAAACAACTACAACATGCATGAAATGCTAACGTCAAACCCGTGAAGATATATACACAAAAAGACCCACTAGAGTGGATGACCAAAGAACATGAATACAAAAAGTCAGCGAGAACGAAAGCCCCCCACGCAATTACAGACCATCGCTATCGTTCTTATTATCGTTAGCGCTCGACTAAGCCTAAATCTATGGCTCCTCTCTAAAGAATTCACAAAAACCTGTCTAGTTACAACCACTGTCAATACTATTCCTTTATGTCTGTGTGTACCTACAACTAAACAGAATTTCCACGAGCGAAATTTATTTCCTAGAACGACATGTCTGTGGAATACAATACCTCGGAGATGCTTCCCAGCTGACTACAACATTGTTTTACAATCCAAAGTAAACGAATTCTTTTTAAGCCGTCCTCTTAAATAGTCAAATTCGCAACTATCGTACCAATCATCACAGTATTGTCTCGTCAGACTGACAAACTCTTTCATCCTTATCCTCGAGTAGACTTTTGGTCTTGATAAGCGTTGATGGATTAGTAAAAAAATCTTTGCCAAGCATCCGCCAATTTAATGGCACAACTGAGAGATCAGATCTACTACTCCCTTAATAACAGTCTATTGGGAACTATGCAAATGTCTGCACTTTCAAACATGCAGATATATAGTACAAACACACCTGAACCAGTATTGGACAATGAAACACACAAGATCTTCTTGTACATAGAGGTAAAAATAGGCAAACTAAACTAAGCAAGGAAACAAGAGACGATGATAACAGTGAATAATAAAAAAAGATCCGTCAAAATGTAGATTCTGTCATACCAGGATATCACAGAAAAACAATGCAAATGCATCGAATTTGTAAGATAACTGAACCGAATGTGAAATATTAAGAAAATAACGATAATATCAATAATTGTGGCAACATTCGTGTAAAAACTAGAAATATTAGTACGAGAAATTGGCATCAATGGGAAGATTGAGATTACACAACAAACGAACATGATTAAGAAAAGCTGGCAGCTTAAGGAAAACATTTGAATGTGGAAACCTAATAATTGCTACAGTTAAGTAGAAATAGAACAAAAAGATGTACATCACATGAGCTCGAAGAAGTGGAAGTACCAGAAATCAAATAAACTGACATATAGTATCAATATATAAAAGGCCATTTGTTTTGTTTGTTTGACGTCAAATTACCCATTTACTTTCTTGCTTGTCGGTATCGATTATATGACTCGTAAGCCCCCATTTTTTTATTCACATGTTGTGTTAATCCCGGTCTACAGCAGGCGCAACAAAAATAAATATTTGTCACCATATGGTACGGTCACAAGCTTGGTCCGGGTGAAGGCCAGGTTTATAAAGATAATTGTGCAGTGTTCCGCATCCCTCGTTGTTTGTAAGCACACGGAGCTCTACAAAGCTTCCTCACAAGAGTCCAGTAGATCTTCGACTTTAGACGGTCTCTGATCTTGCGGTAACAGAGTATGTCGGTGAAGATGATCTATTTAAGCAGCCTCATACTGATGCACACAGCGTCTTCATCGAGGATATTGTCGTCATCGCCAACAGTCGAGCCGATATACTTAAATGCGTGTGTTTGAGGAAAATATTGTGTGTTGGCATGAATGGTGTCGTATTCGGTGTTATCGGTGGTCTCTATCGTTTAGCTTATTCAAGATCAAGTCTTGTGCGATCTGTTACATCTATTAATACTTTTAGCTGAGTACAGAAGCATGTATAGGACGTATTGTCCCACTTTACCCTTTCACGCATAATTATCTTACAAATAATCACCGTAATTGATCTAACCTGTTCTTGGACGACCTGTTCTTGGACTACATGTTCTTGGACTACGTGCCGTCAAGTTGAGTGTACTTTCGAATAAACAGGTAACGACTTATTATTGAAGCAAAACGTATTTCTCTCACAAAAACAAGTATACTTTTTCAAATCCAAATTTATAATAATATATAACACATTTAGTATTTTTGATATGAATCTACAGTATGCTTTAAGAGTTAATTTTGAAATGTGTCTGCAGTACCCGACGCTTAAATTTAGATTAAAAATCGCATTTCATATACGTTCACGAATTAAGGTAATTAATTTATCTGTATTCTACCGTTTACTGTTACCTTATGTTCAAATAGTACTTTGGAAAGGTTATAATTATTGTGTCTGGAATACAGCCGCAAAGAAAATACTCACACTGGATG
>OY744534.1:55547553-55740053 GCA_963556195.1 Sepiola atlantica | reverse complement strand
GATATATGTATATATATATATATATGTATATAGATATATGTATATATATATATACGCATATATAAATATATATATATACAGGGTGTTTCAAAAGTCTTGGGAACATAACGATTTTTAATAACTCAAAAACTATTAGGAGTTGAAAAATGAAATTGGTACCGTTGGAAAGGTTAAAGTTTCAAGTTTTGTGGGGAATCTTCAAAGTTGCTCAATATGAGCACAATTCGTCACACGGCAGACATCTAGTCGATAGTCCATTTCCTGCCAAACGCGTTCCAGCATCTTGACGTCAATGGTTCCCACAACTGCCGTTACTCGAGCCTTTAGTTCGTCAATATCTCTTGGAAGGGGCGGCACATAGACTTGTTGCTTGACAAAGCCCCAAAGGAAAAAGTCACACGGGGTAAGATCTGGAGACCTAGGAGGCCAGGGCATGAGAACGTCATCACCTCGCCCAGATCTCCCAATCCATCTACCAGGCAGCCTTGTGTTAAGAAACTGCCTAACTCTAAGACTCCAGTGTGGTGGTGCACCATCTTGTTGAAAAATGAAGTCATCAGATTCTGCTTGTTCCAACTGAGCCATTAACCAGTCTTCCAGCATGTTGAGATAGGATTCACCAGTGATAGTTGCCTCTTCAAAGAAGAACGGTCCATAGACACCTTTCTTGGAAATTGCACAAAACACGTTCACTTTTGGTGAATCTCGCTCGTGCTCAAGAAGTTCATGAGGATTCTCAGTACCCCATATGCGAGTGTTATGCTTGTTAACTTTGCCATTCAGATGGAAGGTCGCCCCATCGCTAAAAACAAGCCGGTCATCAAAGCCGTTATCTTCCAACTTCTCTTGCATTGCAATGCAAAAGTCACGGCGAAGTGGCTTATCAGTGTCCTTCAACTTTTGGACCAACTTGAGCTTGTAAGGTACCATTTGCAGTCGTTTCCTTAAGACACGCCAGACAGTTGCTGGAGCAAGCTGAAGTTCCCTGCTGGCTCTTCTCACTGATTTACGGGGGCTCCGCTGAAAGGCTGTCCGAACTTGCTCAACTGCATCTTCTGAAGTTGAAGGGCGACCTGTTCGCTTACTTGGGCACAAACACCCATCTTTCACAAATTTAGCATGCCATCTGACAATGGATTTCCTTTCAGGGGCTTCTTGTTTAAATTTCCTGCGAAATGCACGCTGAACACATGTCCACGATTCAGTCTTTGCAAATTGGAGGACGCAAAATGCCTTGTCTTGTTTAGAGAACGCCATTACTGCACCTGGAAAGATAACACGAAAATCATTAGGATGACCAAAAACTTGATTAAGCAAGCTTTAAAATGGCACCGGTTTCATTTTTCTACCTGGAATAGTTCATGAGATATACGCATTTGTAATGTTCCCAAGACTTTTGAAACACCCTGTATATATACATGTATATTTATATTGATATCTATACAATGATATATATATATATATATATATATATATATATATATATATGTAATTTATTCGTTTTTATCATCATCAGAATGCTTCTTACGTTTTATTTTAAGGGGCGTAGGTTGTTATGTTTTTGGTTTCTCATTTTGTTTGCTTTTAAGTATTAAAAGGGAATAGAACAATCGGAAATATTGTCTAAGGAGCGGGGTTTCTATGCTCAAATTGTATAAGCAAACAAAACAGAAAAAATAAATAAACAACGACAACAGTTTACGACGTCTCAATTTAACGAGATTTTCCATGCAACACTTCAATCATATATATATATATATATATATATATATATATATATATATATATATATAATATTATATATATACATCTCTCTATGTTTAACCTCTTATTCTATATACTAACCATTCCACTATTTTGCGAAAATGTATCTCTTGTATCAATCTTCATATGTGTGTTTCTTTCGTGCGTGCGTGTGTATAAACAGCGTCGACTGTCCTTCGATCTAAAACATTAAGAAAGACATATTTTAAAATAATAAAACACTTAGTATCCTCATAAAGTATGTTGAATTCCATTTAGTTTTTGTTTTATATAATAAAATTAACCTTGAACAATACGGCAATATAGCTATTTCAATACTAGAAATTGCTTGGGAGTGCGCAGCTCAATTAAAGTAGTAATATACAGATAAATCAATATCCTCGTTATTATAACAGATAAGAGAAATATTGTGAGACAACTGAATCAAAGAAGTAAGATACAGATAAATAAATGCCCCATATCATAACGGATGAGAGGTATATTGTGATGTAGCCCCATTAAAGTATAAAGATACACGTAAATAAATGGGCCCCTTATTATAACGGATGAAAGAAATATTGTGAGACAACTCAATTAAAGTAGTAAGATACAGATATATAAATGCCCCCCCCCCCCCTATCATAAGGGATGAGAGATATATTGTGAGGTAGCTCAATTAAAGTATAAAGATACATATAAATAAATGGGCCCCCTTATCATAACGGATGAAGGAAATATCGTGAGCCAACTCAATTGAAGTAGTAAGACACAGATAAATAAATGCCCCCTATCATAAGGGATGAGAGATATATTGTGAGGTAGCTCAATTAAAGTATAAAGATACAAATAAATAAATGGGCCCCCTTTATTATAACGGATGAAGGAAATAGTGTGAGACAACTCAATTGGTAGTAAGATACAGATAAATAAATGCCGTCCTATCATAACGGATGAGAGATATATTGTGAGGTTGCTCAATATAAATATAACGATACAGATAAATAAATTGGGCCCCTTATTATAACGGATGAAAGAAATATTGTGAGACAACTCAATTAAAGTAGTAGGGTACAGATAAATAAATGCCGCCCTATCATAACGGATGAGAGATATATTGTGAGGTAGCTCAATTAAAGTATAAAGATACACGTAAATAAATGGGGCCCCTTATTATAACGGATGAGATAAATAGTGTGAGACAACTGAATTAAAGTAGTAAGATATGGATAAACAAATGGCCCCCTATTATAACGGATGATAGAAACATTGTGAGACTGCCCAATTAATGAATTAAGGTTTAGATAAATAAATGGCGCCCTATCATAACGGATAGGAGAAATATTGTGAGACAACTGATATAAAGTAATAAGATACCGATAAATAAATGCCTCCTTATAACGGATGAGAGAAATACTGTGAAGCAGATCAATTAAAGTAATAATGTAAAGATAAATAAATGGCCTCATATTATAACGGATGAGAGAAATATTGTGAGGCAGATCAATTTAAGAAGTAATATATAAATAAATAAATCTCCCACTATAAAAACGGATTATAAAAATATTGTTAGACTCTCAATTAAAGTAGTAAGATACTTATAAATAAATGGCCATCGATATAACGGATGTGTTAAATATTGTGAGACAGATTGATTAAAGTAATAAGATACAGATAAATAAATGGGGCCCTTATTATAGCATACGAGAAACATATTGTGAGGCAACTCAATTAAAGTAATAAGATACAGATAAATTTACGACCTCCTATTATAACAGATAAGATAAATATTGTGGGGCAACTCAATTAAAGTTGTAAGATACAGATAAATAAATGGTGTTCTTATTATAACATACGAGAAATATATTGTGAGGCAACTCAATTAAAGTAATAAGATACAGATAAATTTACGACCTCCTATTATAACAGATAAGATAAATATTGTGGGGCAACTCAATTAAAGTTGTAAGATACAGATAAATAAATGGCCCCTTATTATAACGGATGAGAGAAACATTGTGAAGCTGAGGGGGCATATTCTGCTAGATTGATCAATAAAATCAAGAAATGAGCTAATAAAAAAAGAAGTTGGCAAGTTGTTTTAACCATGAGTTAATATTGCTAATTCGAGAGGATAAGGTGTTAGATAATATGCAGCACTTATGGTAGCAATATAGTCATACCGTATCAGACACCTACTCCACTACGACGACGGAGAAATGCAGCCTATGCGAAATTTACTGTATGTAGATAAAATTACATACATTCCTCCTCAATGCATTTTTAGGTATATTTTCTTATAGACTACGGTGTATTTTTCTGAAAACAATAACTAGGTTCAACTGGACTACCATTTGCTATATTTACAATTACCGGTGCGTGTATGAACCGTTATATACCCAGGTTTTCACCAGAAACTCGGGTTCTTGACTTTCTGCGAATACAATCACTGACGCCAATGTTTAGTTTTTAATGAAAATGTCTTACAAATAAAAGAACAGGCACAGAAAAAAACATCAGAGAGATAGGCCGCTTGTGTACGCGAGAGAGACAGAGAGAAAGATAGAGAGAGCCATACAGATAGATATATAGCTTGCAAGGGCTTATATAAATTATTATACATGCATGTTGTGATCGGAAACCCAGGTTCCTGTTTGTCTTTGGATACAGTCACTCGGACGCCGATGTTTTGTTTTTAATAAATGGTTATGACAAAAGAGAAAAACAGTCGCATAAAAAATCAGAGAGGCAGGTTACTTTCGTACGCTTAGGAGAGAGATAAAGAGAGAGATAGCTTATAACACTGCATTTAGTTTGAATGTATCTCCCATCCATTAAGTATGCCACCATGTACATATTTGCTTGAAGTCTCGCCAGCTAAGACACAGAAACTCTCCGTCTGGAAGTCACGTGGTTACGGTCACACTTCTGGCGCCATCTCTGTCACTCAACATTTTGTTTCAAACAACGGTCTTCGTTTTGTAACACGCGTATGGGGACGTACATATGCATAGTGATGGTTGATAAACGAGTCTAGCTTAATAGAGCCGGGTGCAAGGCTGGCTGCGCCCTTGAAAGACTACAGATGATGATGATGATGATGATGATGATGATGATGATGATGATTGTACACCTACACCCGCCAATATGTAATAGAATCATCTCCACAGTCGGCCCTTTCGAGGGATTCACATTTCAACAATGCAATGAATAAAAAATAATAGCTACACAAGCCACACGGACGGTGACATGTTTTATCAAAGTGGCATTCCTCACAGCAAGCTAGGTTGCAAAATGAATTGAAAAACGTACCCGCTGGGGCTTATACTATTGTATCTTCGGAAATTGTCGAATTGTTGTTTGACCTCTGACATGTCGCCCCTTCCTCTCCCCCACCTGACCTTCGACTGGCAGCAAAATTCGTAGTTTTTGGAGTTAATGAAATAATCGTCAGTGATGAAAAGGAAATGACAACAGCGACGACATAACTGCTATAAAAAAGAGAACAACACTTTGCAGCAAAAGCATAACTTGATACATTTTTGTCAGAAATTCGCCGTGTATTTTTTTCTTTTCATTTATGTTTATTTAGGCAGCGGGTGTTCATTTAGGCAAATGTTATTAAATAACACGAAGTGTTTTTATCTGATGTGCCTTTTCATTTTTTGTAACTTTTTGAATAGCCTATTTAGTATTTCGGTCATGTTGGTATATATAAATTCCGTGGGTTACTTGTTCCATTTTCTTTTTTTTCGCGAGTATTATTGATTTGATTAATCAAATCAATAATAAGGAGGGTTTAGTCTATCATTTTTTTTACTGCTAAGTTTTTTTAACGGCTAACAATTTATTTTACTAAAATGAGCGTATGTAGTTATGAGATGTTGCGAACGTGTTTACGTGCGAACGTGTTTACGTACGAACGTGTTTACGTGCGAAGCGCGTGCAGAATTAAAAAAATGATTATTGTTTAGACACCACGTTCAATATCATTGATTATTATACTAAATGTCAGTTCATCAACATTTGTTTTCCTTAGTCAGTTTTATCATATATATTTTAATAACACAGAATGCATGCTAAAATACAGTTTACTTCTGGGATTCTGTTGCGTTTTTAACAAATTGTGTTTTCATTTATGAATAATTTTACATGTCACTATCCTCTTTTCTCTTATGTATCGATTTCACTTGCCCACTTGCATTCTATGTTGATTCAATCACTTTCTTATAGATCCTATTAACGTTGCATACGTATAGCTCTACAAACATGTGTGTACATTAGAAAGCAAAATAATAAGTATATTTACAAACACACGTATCTCACCCCCACACATATATATATATATATATATATATATATATATATATATATATATATTATGTTTATTTATTTTATTTTCTTATCTCTCTTTAAATCATATCCGGTTTAAATCTCGACTGTTACTTTTCAAACCTTATTAAACCTTCCTTACACTAAATTAAAAAAACAAACATACATAACCCTCTAAGCAAATAACGCGTCCAAACGAGAGTGACACGTGACTTCATAATTCCGGATCAGATGACAACAGAAGCTGAAGAGAGCCGGATGGCTAAGTCCTTCTGTGCTTGAAACCGACGGTTCGAATGTTGTACTTAGTTTTCTGTACCAATATATATATATATATATATATATATATATATATATATATATATATATATATTTTTTTTTTTTTCAAGAAGATCGGCCCAACATGTAATGAGGATCACTTCTATATATTTTTCTCTACGCTCATAACATACTATTACTTTTTTATACTGTCCCCTCGCCCAGTTTCGTCTCCTAATATAGTCGGAAAAAGCTGAAATATTGGTAAACTCTCTAGATTAGTGTCTTATACCTATAATTTAAATTTAAGTAAATGCAGATATACCTATTTGAAGTGTTAAGTAGGGGGCTGTCCGCATGGATAATTTAGATGTGGGGGAACGTAGAAGATAACGTAGAGATTGAATACCACTTCCATTATCTTCCTTGGAGAATGGTATACATGTTATATTAATTCAATCAAACTATGATATATTTAAAGTGTTAAAGCAATAGCTCCCAAAGGTTAGGAGGGCACTTCGAGATTCAGGACCCCTTCCATTGTGTGCCCCAGAGAATTGTATACATATGATTTAAATTTGATAAAATATAGGATAAATGTTAAGTTTTAAAGAGTATGTCCTCACAACTCTCTTAGAGTGCACTTCGAGATTCGGGAACACTTCCATTGTCTTCCCTTGGAAATTTAACATAGGAATACACTTTTAGATATGATGTAGATTCTCTGACCTATCTTTCTGATATGGAACACACAAATACTACACAGACACCTGTACACAGACAATGAGTTTTATATATAGATATGTATATCTTATATATGTATATTATATAATAACGAATAATATTAATAGTTACAATAATTATACTATATATATATATATATATATATATATATATATATATATATATATATATGTTAATATTAGCAAGAAAGTCCGACGAACACGTAATGAGGATCACTTCTATGTATTTTGTCACTACTGTCATAGCACCGTATTCCTTTTGTGATAATAATAATAATAATAATAATAATAATAATAATAATAATAATAATAATAATAATAATAATAATAATAATAATAATAATAATAACAATAATACTACCACTAATAATAATATAGATGTAAACTATGCAATATCAATGTCTTAAAAGATATGTGGCAAGTTATGAACTTTCGAATTTTAATTATAAGAATAAATAGTGGGTGTATTTGTTATCCAACAGACCACGGTTTCGTCTAGCGAGTGCATAAGTTTACCTGTTTTACAGCAACAGTTATTTACTGTTAAAATACATTGTCTAATGTAGACGACTAATTGTAGACAATGTATCGACCGCAATTGACTAATTTATCCATACTTAAGGGAGTATTGCGTCCATACTTTACCCAAGATATCTAAAGTTAAGCATTTGTACATGTGTTACATTATGAGGGGCCTTATATTTTTGAAAAGAAGTACTTTAGCTAGAATGGATTGTGATCTAGCTGGGTGCCTGTCAGACTGGCACACACTTTGGGAAAACAGATCTGTTTTCCCACGATTTAGTGACAGACATGTTACCTTAAAATCAGAGAAACAAAGGATGTGGGGTCAGTAGGGATGATTGTAGACCGATAAATCGAGTGCGATGACATGTCTTGTTTGTCGGGAGCAAAGAAATGATGACGTTACCTTTGTGAAAGTGAGAGAACACGATAGTTTTAACTAGTGTTGTTATGGAGTTCGAGACAGATAGATGTGAAACCTATGGGTTTAAAGTTTAAGATAAGTCTCGAATGAGACGAAAATGAGCCAACACTCTCCCTCGCCCAAGTCAGGAATTGTGAGAAATTAGCTAATTCAGAAACTTAGAAGAATATACTAATTCATCTAGAAAACAGCAATTTCTCTCCCGGACATTGTCACAACGTTGAATAAAACTTTTAATATTCGATAATAGATTTTTTAAGATAAAGAAAGATATCTAATCTACTTTCGATTCTAAAAAAACAACAAATTAATCAGAAAGTCTAACTATTTGCCTTTTTAAATTAAAATTTAAGATATTTTCTTTAATTTAATTAAGTTTAAAGATCGGTGTAATTGTAGAAAAGACAGGACAGGCGGGACAGTTATAAAAGTGGGGGGAGGGGTTCTACTAAAAAGTGTGTGTGTGGGGGTATAAACACATGCATATCAACTTAATAATTGATGACCATAAAGTGGTGGGACCAAGTTAAAAAGTGAGCCCCCCCCCCCTGCGCCCCGGTGCCTTGTCCATTGAATAGGGACCACTGTTTTCTTTCGCTCATTTCGCTTGGTATTCACCCAAATTGAGAATGTTACTGATTGTTGGTCTTAAAAATTCTCATTTACTTTTTAAAGTGTTGAGAATCTAACTTTAATTCCAGGTGTTAATCGCTAGCGGCCATGTTGGGTTATATTGTTTTTTTCCTTGGACTAAATATATGTTTTCCTTGGACTCAAGATATTTTTTACTGCTTTAACATTTTATTACACAAAAAAAAACTTTGAAAAATTATATTTACCAAAGAAAGATCTAAAGGAATTCAACGAATTTAAAAGCAAACATGAAAACGTTAAAACATACTAGTCGTGAATTTAAGAATAACAAAAAATGTCGCCGAAAAGACGACGGGTAATAAAGAACTTTTATGTTCAATTTGATATATGCTTTTTAGCATATATCAAATTGAACTTTTATGCCACATTTTTATCCGTATAATTTTTTGTCATGGCAAAATGTACCACTTCACCCCAAAAATCGATTTTATCGAAAATTTGGGTGAATACCGAGCGAAATGAGCGAGAAAATCTAACGGCCCCTAAACTATAATTGAACCTAAAATTCATTATTTACAAACACGAATTAAAAGAAAAATTGGCTCATTTATTCAATCAGCAATAAACATACCTGTCTTAAATACAAAAAAGTTCAAATCTATAAGAAAATAACTTCAAAGACATCTATAGACTCACTGGCGCATTTAAAGACATAAGGTGCCAAATTGTCTCTCTTCTGCCTTCAGCATACTGTCCCATCAAAAATTTAACACATAGATGTAAAAATCTGAGAACTTCAAATGTTCTCCTTCTTTCTCCCTCCCTCTCATTCTTTCTCTCTCCCTATCTCATATACATTTACCAGATATAATTTTTTGAAATAACTCAGAGTAAACTCTGAGACTTTCTTTTCTTTTCCTTTTTATTGCTGAATAAAAAAACAAATGTTTAAAAGAAAGAAAAATATTTTTTGGGGCGAGGAGCGCGGAGCGATAAGACCAACGCTCTTTAGTCCAAAATGGAGTTGCTCCCGCCCCACTGCCGCTGAATATAAAATGAGCCATCCTCTCCTTCGCTCCAGCAAAAAGGAGCGTGCTCCTGGAGCGCGCTTATTTTTGGAGGGCTCCATAACGCCTTGTATATATATATATATATATATATATATATATATATATATATATATATATATATATATATATATATATATATATATATATATATATATATATGAGTTTTTACCAAACATGTATATAAGTATATACGCTTTAGAGTGTCCGAAAATGTTCCAAATTGCAAGTTTAATAAAGTTGTATTACAAGCTGCGAGGCATATATATTGTATAGTTGAATTTCACATCTATACCTTCCATCTGTTTTTTCACTTTCTTTATCTTCATATATTAGCAAATATCTATAATTTATATCTGGCTTAGCAAGCAAAGTCATTTTTAATGTATTTATATTTAATTTATTTATGTTTATTTCTTTCTAAATTAAATAGGTCGTCTTCATCTTACGAGCGTTTGACAGCAAACTCACGATAAATACATATTCTTCATCTCCGTTGATCATCAGATAACATTGTTGATTCAATAGTAATAAGAAAACACATCATGAGAAAGGAAGATGTGAACAGTTCAAAAGAGCTGTTGCCAATGGTAACGGAAGATCGAAATACATGAACAAAATTCACATGAAAACTGATAAGAAAAATCGTCCCCAAAGAAAATGTTATTCCAAAAACATAAAACGTCTCTTCAAACTGCCTATTATAACCAAGTTCTATTATTTCATGTATCCACATATAATATAATAAGGAGATATGATATAGTGTGTAGAGATTTTCAGTATTTGCTGAAACATTACTTAATATGTAAGTAGAGCTTAGTAGTAAGTTATGAAAATATATTTATGATAAATAAGCTGCACCGAGGCGTCCGCGTTTCATTCCCATAGGGAATCGTCTGGTTAAAGTGCATAGAATTCGTGTAACACGAATGTCATGCACTTCAGCCTAACAATTCATAACAGGAATAAAACACGGACGCCCGCGTGTTGCGTAATTGCCATACCTATATTTCCATTAGTTGCTATATATATATATATATATATATATATATATATATATATATATATATATATATATATATATGTGTGTGTATATTAAGGGATGCAAGTGTATGTGTAGCAACCAATAACAGATATGGCCGAAAGATTGCTAACAGAAACGCAAGAGCAGATTCAGTAAAATATGATATTAATGATTAATATATAGAACAAAATGTGTTATACCTAAAGAGATTAATATCCTATAATTTAACTACGGATCTTTTCAGAATGATTTTTTTCTCACTGCGACTTCGGACATGTTTTCTCTACTATTCCACAATCACATCGAGCGTCACTCGTAATGACGTCATTATCTGCTTCGTAAAACTTGACTCCTATTGTTTTCACTGAGAACTCCTAACTATGACTATTAATTTATATGACCAATAAACAAATCAAAAATATCCCCTTTCATATATACTAGCTGACCAGGTGGGACTTCTACAGTTGTTTTCTTAATTGCATCTTTTAAACCGTTAACATACTATGAAATAAATCTTAGATAAGAGTAACTTTGTATAATACAAATAAAACATTAAATTGTTGCTTCATTTTTATTAATTATTTTTCTATGAATTCTAGTTAATAACAATTTTTACATAGGATTTTAAGAATTTAAATTGATGTTAGAAGAATCAGTTACCGTTTACTTACTGTTTATATATATCAAATAAGTTATACTAATACTACTACTGCGTCGAGTTTAGATAAATTGTTTCTCTTTGATTTGGCGCATGCGTATTGGTAAGGTGACGGTCGTGCTAACTATTTAAGCCAGGGTAAACAATATAAAAAATATAGATAGACAGATTTATTTACATTGCATTGTGCATGGTATGTGTGTATGTATGTGCGGTGTGTGATGTGCGTGTGTGGATGCTTCTTCTGCAGGGTGCCTGTTTATACCATAATCGTCTATTTGGATAACACCCTGCAGAGTAATCAACCCCTCTAGTCCTCCTCACCCTACCCGACGGTCCTCCCTGTGTCTTCCGCTGACGACTTTTGCACACGTTTTAACAAAGGCTCCACGATGAGTTTCCCACTTTTGTTTTTCTCATTCATTCTTTCTGCAGAAGAGTCATGTGTTCAATAGGGATATATTTAATTATCGGACCGATATGCAGAGGAGTAAGAAATTGATAGGGTCGAGATTGTCATGTTGATAGGGCAATATAGAAAAATATATAGAGAGAGAAACAGGGAAACAAAAATAAAGAAGTACACGACAATATATATATATATATATATATATATATATTTATATATATATATAATATGAAACTAAACGTATACTTTTAGAAGATATAACCTATAGTCAAATAGTGTAAGCTCAATATAAGAGATAGAGCAATTATAAAGATAAATGAAGGACGAGAGATAAATATGTACGAATGACAAATCTATTTCAACTTCAGTTGTTGTTCAATATTTTTAAACGCACACTCTTACTCTCCATTACTTTATATTTTTTCAAATTTTGAATTTTGGCTTATCCACTGCCAACTTATCCATCTATGTAATTCCTCTGATGATAAGATTTGAATCTTTGAAAAGCCTTGGCTTAAGAAAAGAAAAATAAACATGTTTTACCGAGTACACCTTGCATTGAACAATCGAAGTTGAAATAGATTTGTCATTCGTACATAGTTATTTCTCTTCTTTCATTTAATAAAAATAAAAAGTTGTTACCTAAAGGTTCTATATATAGTTTAATAACACAAAATACATACCAGGAATAGACGTTCTGTGATGTACATGTTTGAATAAAAAATGTTTACTTCCTTTAATTACATATAATTTGTAATGAATTAGCTATCTATGTATTTCTCTACCACTCACTGAGTTTATTCTTATGCAACCAATCTCTAATATTTTACGGCCTCCTTGATTGTTTATAGATAGAGTGACAACGTTTCTTATTAGTCACTTTAATCTAATGTACATAATATGTACGTAGTAACCCTAAATCTCTATGTCAATTATATAGCAAATTAATAAGTCTATTTACATCTGTATTTTCTTTAATTATTATATAGGTACCGAAACTTGTCAATTTTCAATTATAAAAGAAGGATGTTTCAAAAGATGTATTATTAATTTTCGACTGAAACTAAAGTGAAATAAACAGTTGTAGTGATTGTGATTAAACGCGTCACGTGTATTGGAGTGTATAACCTTCCACGTGCTTGCGTGATTTCATACGAGAGAGGAAAAAAAAAACAACATCCCACTCGCCGGCTCACACCAACAGAAGCGGGCTTTCCAATTACATCGGAATTTTCAACTACAATGAATAAGCTAATTTTATTAGCGAAATATCTGTATAACTATAAACTACATACATACTTAATGTTAGTTTATAAAAAGAGGAAAAAAAAAATCGTCTTCGATTTGTCTTTTCTTTTTTGTAAAATACATATTGCATCTATAACAAGCTTTGATGGTATTTATTTACCACACTTCTTTTTTACTAAATTTCAAACGGATGCTTATTAAAAAAAAAAGTATGAACCTTTAAACTATATATATATATATATATATATATATATATATATATATATATATATATATAGTCTAAAGAAGCTTTGAGTCATTTTAAACAAAAGTTTAAATAAAAGAAAAAAAGAAAAGAAAATCACTTTAAATTCCCAGAGAAACTAACTAAATCCAAGATATTGCAGACTTAACATTCGTTGGAAAATTCATAAATAAAAATAATAATAATAAGTAAATAACATAAAAAGGATGGTTAAGTATCTAACTGTGAAACAAACACAGGAGTCCTTAACTTAAGCGTCTAATATTAACACGGGAATCATCAGCTGTTTACCATGTAACTGCTTCGGAGATTTAAAAACAGGCCAGTTATAATATTCATGGCTACCATTTTCCCAATAATCAAGTGCAGAAATAATTCTTAAAT
The DNA here is from genome assembly GCA_963556195.1 of Sepiola atlantica. Classification (NCBI taxonomy): domain Eukaryota; kingdom Metazoa; phylum Mollusca; class Cephalopoda; order Sepiida; family Sepiolidae; genus Sepiola; species Sepiola atlantica. Next base: position 55,726,403 of record OY744534.1, on the reverse strand, counting down.
TTCACTAATATATACATAAATAATAATAATAATAATAATAATAATAATAATAATAATAATAATAATAATAATAATAATAATAATAATAATAATAATACATAGAAGCACAAGACAACAGTACCGGGGAAAATACAACCGCACGAGAGAGGCGCAAGCATGGGCTAACGCCACGAAAATTATGGACAGAGGGTCGAGGAGGGAAAGCGCAAACAAGACCTCCACTGGAAGAGCGCGGACAGCTCTGGGACCTTGGGGAGGCTTGTTGCCACTCGAGCCCCAGAGGGGACCAATGGCCCTTATCAGCGGGAAATCGTTGGTTAGTGGCTGTTGCGATTACCGCAAGGTCATCAGCGGTGATGAACGAAAAGAGGTGGAGCATACTGGAAGTCTGAGGAGACTTGTTGTCACTCAGACTCCAGGGAATACCACAGGTTGTCGGCAGTGGGCGATCACTGACGATGACCAGTGTGATAACTCCTAGTGAGTAAATAATGATATATTACCTTTAAGACTAATATATATATATATATATATATATATATATATATATATATATATATTAAAAATATAATACCGCACCAGTTTCAATTTTGTTTATACTGATTCTCATATTTATTGACACGCGTAGTTTGTATATATATACGGTGTTATGGCTATGCTTTTCTGTTATTAAGAGCGGTATTAGAAGAGTGTTTAATCAGTAAAGTCATGAAATAATTAGTTTTTATGACCTTATTCATTTATTGGTGATGTATTTTTCTTCTGTGTCAAAGGTATGTGTGTGTGTGTTCACTTGTGCTTGTGCGTTTATTTCATTTCGTGCGTATGTATATACTTTTTATTTGTATCTTGCTTAATGTGTTTATATGTGTATCTGTGTAGGCGAATGCGTGTGTGTTTTGCCTGTTTTGCTCGGTATATATTTCGATGTGGTTTCCTGCTTGTTGTAATGTATGGGCATTTGTCGCTGTGCGTGTGTAAGAAAATAGATGGCGTGTTTTTCTTGATAAATTGTATGTATGTTTCTGTTTGATTTTTATATGCATATGGGTTGTGTATGTATGAGTCTGTAGTGGCTGGCTTCATTAATGACTGTCTATATATGTTCTCTACGTTTATATACTAAACTTATATAAAGGAATCGTTCTGGAGTATATGTGCATTTTGTGAAACCGATGACAACTTTTGACAATGCTGTAATAAAGAGGGGCATACTACTGTTATTATATATATATATATATATATATATATATATATATATATATATATATATATATATATATATATATATATATATATATATATACATATATTATACTCTGATATTTAGTTCAAAGCTGTAAGGAAAATCTATGCATCTATACTTGTCTAAAATACATTAGTGAAACGGGTGCATTACTTCCGACAGACCACGTATATGTCACGCCAAACACACATTCCCTGATCGGAACCACTGAAGCACGTCATATTTAAATATATACATAATATAAATATAATAAAGTGATAGTCAAAGCTATTTCTTTTCTGTTTTATTTCATCGTCAGTATATAACTTTTATATGGAAATTTCATAGAAAATTTGGTTTGTCTTGTTTTAATTTATTTGTTAACCAATGAAGGTGTCTCTATTATTTGATATTAACCGACGCAACTGTTTTCGCAAAGGTGGACAATATAATTATACACTTAAATATAAAGTAATTTTGTATTTCTGTATTCAGTAGTAGTAACACCCCCCCCCCCCACTAAACGCCAACCTATCCTCAGCCTGGCTTGGACGGTGGCGTGTGGTGTTTTCACAGCTACCCGGCTAATAGGATTCTGGTAAGAATTCAGGAATATTCGATATCAGGATTCGCCGTTTTCTGGTCTTCTCTCACTCAATAGAATGGAAATGGAAACGTTTCTTCTGAGCCATGTGTTTGTGTCCTGTGACAAACCTTATCAGATTTTGCATGCAACTGTTGCGCCTTGCTGTTCTCGGTAGCAGTGTAAACACATGTAATCTTACATGTTAAGGCATAGCTGTGACCAACGAGTAAAACTTCATGAAAATCAGACACTCCTGTGGCACAATCTTCGTGAGCTCTATGCAGTCTGACTCTCTTAAAAACAATAGCAACAACACTAACTGTGTAGTTTTCTATGGTCTAAAGAACGCTCAAGTTAAAACAACATATTAAAACAATCAAATACAGGGTGGGCCAAAATAAGGGTCCTATCTTTAAATTTGAATAACTTGAATTTGAATAACTTCCACAAAATAAAAGTCAAACTCACCAAACTTTATGTGTGTGTAGACTGACCCTTCCGAGATTTTTTGAAATAAACAAAACAAATTTTAGCCGAAAAACACTTCTTAAAACTTACAAAAACTAAAGTATTGTTTTTTACACTGTTTTGAGTTTTTTAAGCAAAAATAATGTTTTCTAAATGAGGGTACGTTCCTTAGGGCTAATACGGCTCATGCTTGCTTCGGAAGGGGTCCTTTACTTATTCTAAAAAAAAAAATTTTTTAAATCAATAAATAAAAAAGTTATGAATTTTTGAAAATAGGACCCTTATTTTTGCCCACCCTGTATAATTCTTTTTTTATAGCTGTTTCATTGATTACTAAACAATCCATGAACCGGTGTGACTACATAGGTACTTTTCACATTGGTGTATTCATGTTCTGCCCGTACGCAATTTGGGAAATTGATAAATAGATATTTTAAAAGTGCACCAAGAGAGTTAGAGAATGAAGTGACATCTGCTACGACACTTAGCCGTAACTCTATTCATAGTCTATGAAAAAGTCAACTTACACCCGAAATAGAGTAGATCAACATCACACCATGACACTAATAAAATAAACGGAACGTACACCACAGAATATCTAATAAAAACTACATCCACAAAGATGATATAGCCTGTTGTTGTATTCACGTTAGAAGTTAACAACATTGATTAGTCCATCCGCTGTTTAACACGTTGCCGCAAGATTGTTTTCCTGAAGACTACAACTATGGCCAACTCTCATTTTAATAAACACTTGTCATAAAGCGTACTAATATTTCATCAGATTCTATTCATTCCAATCTATGATTTTCAATCCTCTCATAATATTAATCATAATTCAACTACAACTATTTTCATTTCATTACACTTTATCCCCATGTTGCTATGAGCATCGGTAACTCATCATGAAAATTTAGTGTTTAGATAAGATATCCACATATGAAAATTGGTTGGAATATTAAATAACTAACGTATAGTGTTGATATGCGTTCACAATTGATCATGACGACAATGTGCTTTTGATTTTCATGGCGTTACAACGGTACTAAAATCATATAGTTTTAGGTTGATTCAGAAAGATTCTGCAAGTTATAAGGGGTAATACTGTAGCACTAAATTGGAACAATTATTCCCTATTCGTTACAAACATCGCACATAGAATGTAAGAATAAGCGGAGTCACAGCGTAATTATCGGTTCCTCTTATGTTTTCCTTTAGTTTTCACATTTCATGAGGGACCTTTCTCATGAATGAGAAAACAATTACACTTTCTGGCCGGCTGTTGTGTTGTTCTGCTCATTGTAATCATACTCATTAATCTACTAAAAGAAATAACACTTACTAGTGAAATCAGTTGATACAGTTCGGCGACAGATTGGAAAGCTGGTGTCAAACGCTAGCGCTTACAACGAATTATAACAATGACTATATGCTATAAAATTTAAATTATGTAGAAATTATATTTCAGTAACAACTTACGTGTGCTTTATAATAGAGATTTACTTTCCAACCAGCCTGTATACAATTTGTAATTAAAAAAAAGGAATCCTTATATACCATCATTCATCATTGGATATTCAGGTAGCTGAGGCTTCATCCCTGGAACCATACTACTTTAACGTTGACGAATCTATCATGTGTCGCGTTCGTATGTTCGCACCAAATATAAATGGAATGTAAATTAGTAATTCAGCAGTGAATACTATCATATATACATAAATAAGTGTTTTAATCCTTATAATATTAACTATACTATAAGTTTAGTTGAGAGTTTTCGACTTCGACTTTTTGTAACAAATGTTGTATATCCGTTGGTTGTATATCTTTTTTTCTGGTGGTGTTTCATACAACCTTCGCTGCATAATTCAACATGGTTGACTTCAAACCCAATATCAACAACTGATTACCATAAACCTTCCTCATAATTAATCTAATTCTGTTCATTCATCATTTTTAAATGTCTACTAATATTCCATGATACATGCCAGTATACTTAAATCATATGCCCTTAATAGGGTTCAGATGAAAATTCATATACACTAAATGTACAAAAGCAAGGAAATTCCCAAATGTTTACACTTTTATTGTCATTAAGGGTATGACTACATATCAACCAAACTATTTCATTATCACATCACTACAGTATAAATCTCTATGCATGAGTGGATGAAGTGTGTGAGGTGCGCTGAAGAAAAATTCCTACAAGTAAAATACATAGCCCTGTTGTGCTCGCATACCTTAATGACAATAAAAGTGTAAAAATTTGGGAATTTCCTTGCTTTTGTACATTTAGTGTATATGAATTTTCATCTTAACCCTATTAAATACATATTATTTCAGTATAATGGCATTTATCATGGAATGTCACTACTTTTGTAAAGGCTATGCCCCAATACAATGGTCATTTTTAAGGTTTTTTGGAATGTTCAGGAAAACTAAGGAATATGGTGAACTGAAATTAAAATGCCATCAACTAGACCCTAGAACCTCTATCTATGCAAAAAATCGGCTGAATCCATCAACTAGTTGATGAGATACAGGGTGGCACATACGTACGTACGTACGTACGTACACACAGATAACATGATTTCATGATTGAACTTTCTGGATCTCTGAGTTGCCTTGACTAATGATGTTTAAATTGTACACACTTATAGAACCTATCAAATAAAAATGTTGTGCAAACTTTTAACTAATTTGGTTTATTGGTTTTTGAGTTATGATTGATCAAAGAAATGAGATTTCCAGCATAGGCCATTCGTGTGTCTATTAAGGGATAGAGCGTTCTCGCGCCTACCTTGATAAGCAAACATTGTTAAAAATAACATAATTCGTCTATTTAATTATACCTTTTTATTTTTCAATTTTTCTGGTGGTTGTTTTTGTATTAAAATCGAGAAAAATAATAAAGGGCGTTTAGGTTAGACCAATGTTTGCGAATTTTCGTCAGAAAATACTCATGTGTCTTAAAGCAAATGAACAAATATGCTTAAGAAAGAAGATCATTTTTAAAGACAGCAGAGAAACACACAGAGAATATTTTCGCATTGTTTTAGGAAATACGTAGACAGTTTAAATTTAGCAACCCTGGAGTGGAATAAGAGAATGCAATCGCATTACGTTAATCATTTAAAACTGTTGCCACTGATTGCATACATGACGTTATTTATTTAAGTTTGTTGCGTTTTTGTTAGATAGCTTCCGGTATTTCTAATGAAAAACATATGAAACCAGTGGAAACATTTTTTAATTAATAGAATATATTCGTACATGAATAAGGAGACGACGACTAGTTAGTTTTAAATATACGTTATTAATACTCAATATGGGTATCCTTATTTGTTAATAGTTTATTTTGGCTATCTTCTGAGGGGAATGCGACGCATCTACACGCAATTATCTTGATTTTGCATAATATTAGTTGGTGATATATTAAAGTAAAATAACGACAATCGTCTTCATATTCCTCTCCAGCTATGGGAAATGTATTTCAAGATCGTAACGTGGTCCACATGTGGAGCCCAGATGAAAGCCACTAAAAATGCTATGTCGACAGATGATATCAATATGCCGGTCAGTAGTTGCAGCCGCTTTCGACAGACGGTATGTATTAACGACACTGATCAGCCCATCTTCATCGTGATTAAAGTCGGCCCACCCTGATCCGAGATTGACGGGTGGTAAGAGCTAACGTCTTTTGCAGAGCACATGCGCTCACCAGCTCCTAAGACAAACGTGTTACCTACATTGCCGGCAACTGCTCTAACATCAATTCCAGACAAGCTGCACGCGGACGAGCCTCACATTCAGCCATCTTGAGTTTATTTCATATAAGAGAAAAAGGGAAAGTCCTGTAACATTCAAAACATAAAGGCACTTATAGAAGAGACGGTTGCGTTTATTGTGTGTTTTAATTTGCTTTATTCGCTCTTTTTTTCAGCGCAGGGTTTTCTCTTTAAAATAATGAAAAATGCAACGTTAGATAGGAAGGAATGGGTACAAAATTACAAAAAAATACAAAGACAAAAACGACAAAATCACAAACCTATGAAACACACAAGTGGGTTACCCAAACCGATTAAAACCTCTAATTTTAAGTAAAAATCATAAGTGGTTGCAATTGTAGGATTCACTTGTTTTTTTAAATCAGTGTATAGCTATTCAAGAGACAAAAATTACAAAAAGGCCGCTGTGAAGGTTCGCTGATTGAGTATATATGTTTCACGATAGAAAATTCTATAACATACAAGATTAAGCGTGACAAACTACATGACGAATCAAACGACCCACTGACGTGACAGACAGACAAAAATGCGATTTTGAAAGTGTGACAGACCGACCGGAAGATAGAACGACACAAAGGGGAACTTGAACGCATCTAAATAATACATTGTAGTGTTTGGATTATTTAAACTAGTGTTGTCATCTTGGATGTTATCTTCACAACCTTTCCGCCGATGTTACATCCGGCCTTCTTCGGGTGAGTCTTGTCAAACTCAGGAATCCGAATTTCGAACAGAAACCTTTATTTAATAAGCGGGGTAGACTGCCCTTCTTCCATCAGCTATGACCGGGTAGAAGTTTTAAGTCATTTTTAATTATATTCTTAAAACCACCTTAAAAAATACGGAGGTTACACCGGCCGAACAGTAGCCCGACTACTGCAAATACTCTAACTAAGCAATACTCATATTAAAAAAAGTCCGAAACATTAATAAAATATGTCCGTACGATCTGCGCGCTTATCGATGACATTTATTTTACTAAAACGTGACAGACCGACGACGAAATCAACCGTACGACATGACAGATCGACAAAATTTCAAGATGTAGTATGACAGACTGACTGAAATACTGAAAGACAGAGAATCGTAGAGATATGCTTGGAGGAATCCCAAACAACATGTATCCGTACATTTTGCGCGTTGATCGATGACACTTATTTTATGAAACGTGACAGACCAACGTGAGTACAAACCGACCGACCGACCGACGTGACAGGCTGACAAACTAATATTTCAAGCTGAATTTTGGCAGACTATCTTAAAAGCAGAGAGGCAATCTGAGATCTTTAGGCGCATCTAAAATTACATGTTTCCTACAATATGCGCTATTATGTGACATTAATTTTTTTAATAAACCGTGACAGACTGACGGGAGAACCAATTGACCAACATGACAGACCGAAAAAAATGCTATCTCAAAATTCAGTGTCACAGACACAAGGAAAGATATATATTATTATAGAGATTTTTAAGTGGATCTTAAATAATACCTACCCGTTCAAACTGTGCGTTTATCGCTGAGGATTTGAGATATAAATAAATCTTTACTTATTGATGTATGGACTGACGAGCAAAACCATGTAGAAAGACGTGTGAACACATAGAAAACTCAATGCGATAAGTTCTGCTGTCACCGTTAGCCGTTTTATCCGGTGCTATTACATTTCATTTGTGTTGGAAGTAGGTATATTTACATGTTAGCGTTTTCGTGCTAAAATATGAATTCTGAAAATCTTACGCTTACGAAATAAACCGATATTAAGATAAAAGAATATTCCGATATGGGAAGATTGTAAAGTCATAAATAAAGCATTGCCTAATTAATGAACTGTAAATTGCAAAAGGAAATATATTGCTTATAAATGAATATGGACGAACTAGTTTGTAATTGTTACGAATTGTTTTTTTTAGTATGGCATTATGTCACCAACATAAAGCCTACGCCTCCCACATTCTCAAAATAACATGTTTAGTTTTTTTCTTGGTAATCTGTCCATTTTTATGTAACCAAGCAGATAAACACACCAGCAAACACATGTCGAGTGCTGTAAACCGTACATCCACTTTAGGGGAGATAACATATCGAGAAAGAAAGAAAACTATAGGATGAATAGAAGATGTATAATAGAGTATTGCAGACATCATACAAAAAATAAACTAGGAGGCTGAAGTTTGTTTCATGGTTTGTGATGTAGCTGGTACTGTTGGAAATATATATACAAAACACTTCTCTTATAAATAGCAGATGTTTTACCTACCTAGGCCAATAACATAATAATTAACAACACTATAAACAAAACAAATTCCAACAACACAAACTACATCACAAACCATGAAACAAACACTAAAGAAACAACACATTTTATGTTAAAAACACATTTCATAAAAGAATATAAACTGACCCATGCAATAATAGCAATCAGATATACGTTGGTCAAACTCAACGGTGACTTAGGAAAAGACTACGTGAACATGAAAGAGATATAAAAATTAACAATTCCCTAGATACACTATTGTCTCATTCATGAAAACACGTGACCTTCCAATCTTTAATTTTGAATTTCGTTTTCTTTTCGTTTATTTTCCTTTTTTCCAATATCATTCTTTCAAAATATGACCTAGAGGAATGATCAGATTATTATTCTGCCCGATGAGATCTCAGCTTTTAACAACTGTTGATCAAAAACATTGACATATATAGATACAAGGGCTTTCTAAAACGCATCCGACCTTAGGTCAGAAAAAAAAAATTAGAAATACGTGACGGGGTTAGGACCCCAATTCCCTTCAAAGTTGGCCCTTTCTGCTTGCACACACTTAGCCCACCGATCCATCCACTGTTAGGAACAACTCAGGAAGTCTTCTTTTGGAATGGTGCTCACCTCCGCCGTCGCGTTCCGCATAATCTTGTTTCGCCCCCTCTCAACAACAGCTGAACTCTGAGCAGTTTGGGACCTGCCAGAACGCTAGTCACTCACCGCTGGTGCCGTCCATATTTGAATCGGTTGAACCACTCCTTAATGTGTGTTACACAAATTGCCTCTTCTAAACACCTGCTGTATCTAACGCGACGACGGAGAAAAACACCATTCTAAAAGAAGACTTCCAGAGGTGTTTCCGGCAGTGGATGGATCGGTCTACTAAGTGTGCGCAAGCACAAGAGGCCTACTTTTAAGAGGATTACGATCTCAATTCCGTCACCGTATTTAAAATAATTTTCCTGGCCAAAGGTCAGGTACTTTTCTACACAGACTTTGTATATATATATATATATATATATATATATATATATATATATATAGAGAGAGAGAGAGAGAGAGAGAGAGAGAGAGAGAGAGAGAGAGAGAAAATTGGTGTTTGGTAAATATGCATTTAAGTTGTATATCAAATAGATTATATAACTACGATTTTTACAGAAAAATACAATGTTACAAATCCTAAAAATACAAATAAATAATGTGCTGACTTAGAGATTGATATACTTCTCATTTTTTTCCTAGCTATTGAAGGGATAATAAATTGAAATCTTAGAAACATATATACCCACGAACAAATATTGTTGGTGTTTTGTTTAATTTTTCGGAACATGAGATTTACAGACTATTGATTATGTCATGAATTGTGTATTATACCTAACTATAACACACACACATATATATATATATATATATATATATATATATAGAGAGAGAGAGAGAGAGAGAGAGAGGGGGAGAGAGAAAGAATTTGTTTAGGCCACCTTTATAATTTATTCTACTTTGAAGTAAATGTATATAAAGTTAACTATGAATTTCAAGACTTTAAATTATTACATTGGAGCTGATCAATTTTTAAAAAATATGTAAACGTATTACCATCGAAAGACGCCCATTACGTGGAAAAATTATTTAATATATAAGTTATTATTTTAATTTACTTCCATAAACTGTACTTTCGGATTTCATCTTACGCTTTCATATTAATTATTACGACAATAATTATCTACCTTAATATCGAATTTTAATTAACCAACAACTATTTAACCAAGGTTTTTCTTCCATGATAAGTTAGTGTACTTTTTGTAACAATTTACAAACGGAGCAGTTTTACGATTTCAAAATGGCGGTCTGATTGGTATTTTGTCATCCTATCAGTGACGGGACCTATTATTAGTGTTATCTGCTTTCTGTATGTTTTTTTTCTGTGTGTTTCGTTTCTTTCTATACGAACTCTGTGCTTGATGTGGCACTTTATAGATGTCGTTCATTTAGGCATCTGAGAAATAGCGAGTAAATGAGGTTAATTACTGCAGTTTACTCGTTGGGACACAATTGTAACAACAAAACCAATTCGGCACAGAAAAATAAAAATAAAAATAAAATAAATAGTTTAATTAAGGACTGAATGTATTCATCATTTGAATATAAACAATCACTATATCTATCTATCTATCTATCTATCTATCTATCTATCTCTCTCTCTCTCTCTCTCTTTCTCTCTCTCTCTCTATATATATATATATATATATATATATATATATATATATATATATATATGGCGGCTGTTTATTTGATTTTGAATATGACTACTTTCAGTGTATCGATGTGATATTAGTGTAAAAGTTCTCATTGAGAGGCGCGGATATGGCTTTTAAAGTATGCCTAACTTTTACAGACCTGCCACAGAGGTGGCAGGTGACGTAATGATCTGAGTGGATGTCATAAATGAAATCTCTATTTGTCCTGATTTTGCAAAACATGCACTCATCGGTAATAGTTACCAAATAGCAAGCTGTACATTTTAGGTGTTTCCCGTTTTCTCCGTATGCTGAAAGTGTCTCGTCTCTTCCTCGCTGCACCTTTTCGCTACTGGTGTTTCATCCTATTCTTTTCATAATGTTTGTTGCTTTCAAAAATCGCTTTTCTTCACCTTGACAATCTTTGAATGGCGTAAGTGGTTTGTGCTGTGGACGAGTATTTCCAGTTAGTTCCCCATTAATCACCTGCTTCGGCAGTATGTCATGAGTCCGAGAAATAAGATGGCCAGCCAAACGAAATCTGCGTTTAGTTACACGAGACTCGATGCTTGGAACAGCAGCTCGTTCGAACACTTCGGTCTCAAAAAAAGCTATCTCAACGGATGTTAAGCAAGTGCAAAAGGCAATGTTGCTAAAAACGTTCTAGCAGCCGAATATACTTTGGAAGTGGTCATGTATATAACATAGTATATAACAAAGTCTCATACACATAGATATTAGTTTCCAGCCTGATATCTCGTGGTACTCACACCCGCTTCTCTGAATCACTAAAAAGTCACACCACTCCGTTAAATACGTCTATTCATCTCAGCATCTAACGACTCGTTCATCGGAATAACACTACCCAGATACATAAACCTATCCATCACAGACAATATCTGGCCTTTAAAAAATGTATCCGTTTCTTGATACGCACTGCCAGGGTCTAGGAAAAAACCTTTTTCTTGCCCAGGCTTATTGTGAGACCCATGCATCTACATACCCAAACAAAGCGATCCATGATATCATCTATGTCATTATGTGAGTGAGCTACGAGATCCACATCATCTACATAGTCAAATCACGAACAACATGTGGGAATGCCCTCGACAAAGACTTATAACACTGTAAGTTATACAGCCGATCCGGTGTGCGAAATCGAGAATACACACCTCTGTCACAGTTAGTGAAAGCTAGTGACAGAGTTACAACAAACTAGATGGAAAACAAAGTACGGTGCAGGTATATCACCTTATTTAACAGCATTGCCAACTACAACGAGTTCAGACGTAAAACCATTGCAGTTGACACCTGCTTTCATATTGTCATGCAACTCACGAAGGCGTCTAACAAAGTTGAGAGGACATCCCAACTTACCCAATATTTTCCACAGCGCATCACTATAGACTGTATCGGTCTCTTTTCTCAGATCATCAAAAGCCTGATATAGGTTTTGACGATGTTCAATACGCTGTTCCTGCATTTGACGTGCCGTAAACATCATATCTAAAACCACATAGACTCTCAAAAAACATAAAAAATACAGATGAAGACATTTAGGCTATTTAACAGGATTCTCTTAAATACCTTTCTTGTACTATTCAAAAGAGAGATGCTTCGATAATTGTCGCACTCATTTGTCCTCACTTTGCCCTTGTACAAATGATCCATGATGGAGTCACGCCAATCTTGTTAAACATTCCCGTCAAATCAGATGTAGTCAATCAACGCTTTATTTTTAACAGTCAGCGCTCTTCTACCACAGCGAAGGACTAACACATGTATACAATCTCAACCAGGTTATCCGGATCTAAACTGCCATATAGCCACCTCCACTTCCTTGAGGGAAGGAACAGACCTCATTTCGACAATGGTAGCCCTCTGAGGAAAGCTGTCTATCACGTGAGTACTGCCTATCGACGGATGAGTGAACATATTAGTGTAATGCTCTGCCCATCTATTAAATAACTTAATTCGATCCCTAATCAACCCTGTGCCCTCTCTGCATTTTAATGAGGTTACACTAAAATAGCTAGGGTAATAGACTCTCTTCATCAGGCCATACATTTATTAACTGTCCTTAACATCAGCTGCATGCTGAATATCACAAGCCTTCTGTCAGCACTATTAATACTTCATCCGTATAAGTTCTTTCTGCAACTCTGATTAAATAGCTAAGTATGACTGTTCCACAGACTTCAGATCCTGAGGTGACAAGCCGCTATAAATCCGCGTTTGATGAAGTTCATGCTTTTCTTCTGTAGCAGTTGTGCGATGTGAGCATTATTGTCATCAAACCAGTATTGATGCTTTCTCTTCGTTAACCCAAGAACATCTACTGCTTTTTCATAAACACACTTTTTAAAAACATTTTCACATATTATCAAACCCTATCTGCTCAAGTCCATTCTGTAAGTCTAGAGTCGTTTTCACATCCGTCAGCTTTGCAACATTTATACTACGAGGACACTTTACGTTGCCGCATCGCCTCTTCGGCCTAATAACGAACCACATGTAAGCACACACCAGACGATGATCTGTCCAGCACTCGGCATTCCTTTTGACTCGAACTTTGCTGACGTTTTTTAAAATTTAGTCCACGGGTGATGACGTAATCGATCAAATGTCATTGCTTGGATCGTCGATGCATTCATTTGTTCTTATAATTTGGGTTCAGGTATAAAACATGATAGTTAACTCTAAATCCAGCTCCGAACGCACTTGCAGTTAACGCAACTCGCTCTTATTTATACTTTCAACTCCATAAAGTCCGAGTGTGCGCCACGTTTGATATTCCCTACCCACCCTCGCATTGAAATCTTCCAACAAGACAATTTTATCATCTCGCGGAGCAGTAAGGATTACCCTTTTGAGATCTTCATAAAAGGATAGTACTAGCTTAAGTGGGCTGTATATATATATATATATATATATATATATATACATATATATATATGTATATATATATATATTATGTTTTTCTGATTGCATAATATTAATATTTAACACATATACGTTGTCTTCTTTAAATTATGATATTTTTTTAAATATACATATAACAATAATAAACGCCGAATATGTTTTGTTTTAGATTAATTACTATTAGTATGTAGTTTTGCTAAATTATGTGATGTGTTTATGAAGAGCAAAATGTAAAATTGCAGTGATTTTACTAAAACTACCTTCTTTTAAGAAAGGATTCATTGTTTTCGGGTAGCGTAATGAGTAGAAAAGTAGTAGCGATAAAAAAGATGCCATCTTTTCTTTGAAACGTTTCTTTTCGGAGAGTCTGGTAATCAGTGGAAAATATTATCAATATTGAAATGAAGACCAAATGAATGTATGGTTTCTGGAAACATTAATAAGGGTTTTGCCTAATTAGATGGCAGAATAGATTAACATATGTAGGTATCGGTTATTATCCTATTATCCTATGTAGAAGAGAAAATCGACTTTACATTTTTATATAGATAATATATTATTTCATAATATATATATATATATATATATATATATATATTAAATTGACACACACACACATATATATATATATTACATTAAACCAGAAAATACCAGTAAATTAATTTTCTTTCTTCCTCGCCCTTTTAAAAACTGACTGGTTTTCATAACAATGTGTTTCCGATCCCTAAATAAGAAATTATTGTAATTAAGATTTTAGAAGTTAGAGGAAGATCGAATTTAATTTATTGTCTGGTATTTCTTTTGGGTTATCTCCTGTGTTCATAAATGTTTCCCAGTGCAATTTGTAAACATACAGTTTAATATAATTTTATGTATTACGTAGACTAACGTTATTTAGGGATTTCTTGTAACTACTCATGATGCCAAGTATCAAGAATTGTTTGTAAATCTCGATTTACTTGGTACCTGTCAGCACTTTTAGCAGTTAATCAGTTTTGGGGGCAGCATTTTCCTCCAGTAGTCATCATCATATTTGGGTTGAACTCTTTTTAACTTGAACAAAATGAAGACTCGACTGAGAAAGATTTTAGGTAATTTACTTTCATTGATAGTATTCACATTTACTTTTCTATAAAACGAATCGCTACTGGACTTACCTCCTGAAAAAATTCAGCACAAGACGACCTCGCTTTTCAATAACAATGTTTACTCCCCACTGTTTTCAATCAGTGTACCGTATTATCAAAATAGGTAATTATTTTTAAGTAATCCTGATTAAACAACACGCACAACGAGTCGCAGTGTTAGGGGATGAGAAACTTGTTAGATATCGCCATTTCATTACAGGGTTCCTGCATCTGTGTCCATTTTCATGATCTTTTTTGAAATGAGGTATAAAGGTGATTTATTTTCTACAATTTAAATCAGTTTTAGTAACCCTGACGTTCAATAAAAACACGTCAACAAATTGGAAACCCCGACGTGATAAAAACACGTAGATTTCTGATTCCAACAAAATAAATTGGTAAATTTGACGTGACATAAAACCAGAACAATGACAAACACATGAACTCAATTCCATTTGTATTGAACGTACATGTCGGTGGAATAAACCTGTATTATATTCATAATTCTTTCCGGACTATGTTTTGTTCTGACGAAACTGTTGAATAAAATTGCTGTAAATTGTGAAGAGGTGTGTTCATTTAACCTGAAACTTGGTGACCTTTTCTCTTTATTAAAAACAGGGCTTGTATGATGGATAAACACTGACCGACCCTGCAACAAAATGGCGATCTACAACAAGCTGATCATAACCCGTTCTACAGACTGAAAGACAAATGAATTGCTATTTCAAACGTACACGTAAGATACTAATTGAATTACATTCATATACGTGTCAGTTACAGACTGACAAAAAGGCTATTTCAAACTAGAGGTTTACAGATCGATAAAAATGTTTTTAATGCATATGTTAGGTAGATCAACAAAAATATTAATTGCACTTAAGAGTGACCAACGGACGAAAATCGTATTTAAAAATAAAGCTAAAGAATCAACGACAATGCTATATAAACAGTAAGTGTAATAGACGACTCACTGAACGGAACTACTTATAGCGATTTTTGTACACATCAAAAATAATATTAAAAAAATGTGACCTATTGTGCCATCCAATGACATCGAGTAACATATTTTGAATCACGAAAATTTAAGTTTGAAAAGCCAGTTGAATTTTAAAAATAAAATTACAAAATCCAAGAGTAATAATTTCTGTTCGCGATATCTCCTCTTCTCTTTACATTTCTTGCTGTCTTTTTTATCTTTGTCTCTTCGCGTACGGATTAAATACTATTACTGTTGTCGTTATATTTCCATTTATTTATAAGGACTATACCGATTTAATCGTTGGGTTTATAACCTTGGATTGTTAATAAACTGAAAGAAGAGAGAAGAAATATAGGGAGAGGGAGAGACGTGAGCGATACCTTCCGCTTCTTTTGGCTAAGATCAAGGTGTAGTATCTGTTCCGATGGATACTGCACGCCTGTCCTGTGCAGTTCTAGGAGGTCCACCCTCCCAGGCTTTGCCTCCCCTCTTTGGGGAGGAGTAAGTTTATTGCTTACTGTATGAGGCGCCCCTACCGGGGAATGCCGACGGGGCTGCCCAGGCAATTTTCAAATGGCCAGAGTGCTCACCTCTCGAGCGCTGGCTTTTCAAACCCCACTTTCTCGACCCGATCTTAGGTCACATCTTACTTGTGGGAGTAAAATAAAACTGGCCTTGTGCCTAACTCCTGGGGAGGAGTAAATAAACCCTTCCGCTTACCTGTCTTCGCGCAAGGATCAAAGTGTAGTATCTTTTCTGTCCTCGGTCAGAAGTGGATACATCATTTAATACCTCCATTTTTTATATTTTTCTCAATCTAGAGTGTACTTTCTGAGGAGCTAGACATTTACTATTGTAAAAACCGACCTTATGTCAAATTTTGCCCATGTAAGGAGAGAGGCAAATAGCGACACTGTATAAAATAGGAAAATGAGTCAAATAACGTGCAATGAGAGAATATGGCTGATAGGTCGTACATAGTATATGAGGGGTCATTCGATGAATTACTTGCAAATATGGCATGTCTTGTAAATGCAATTGAATCGAAAAATTAACGAATATTTTAGCATCTATTTTGTGTGATTAAAATATAGATGAAAAAAGCCTTAGAGAGACAAATGTTGATCAGCTCAACTTTTTCAATGTAAAAGTACTTCTCGGAAACCGTCTACTTAAGTAATCATACGTTGGTCATTAAAACGCACCATGTTCAATCCTCTTATACTATTCTTCATCGTTATCTTGACCCTTCATACATCTCGTTAACTTGTTCTCAAGTGATTTTTGGCTTTGATAAATTATGACATAAGTAAATAAAAAAATTAAAACATGAAACTTTACTCATTCCACCTATCAATATAAATCCTCTCATAATATTATTCACCATTCAACTGGCAATCTATAAAAAAACGGTTGATACTAATCCTCGAGTGGCGTTTGTCTTTAATAAGTGGTGAATCATTAGTAAAAAAAGAATAACAAATAACGTAATAGATGCGTCCATTCAATCTGCAGGTTTAGTGATGACAATGCTATTTTAAAGTGAAGCATGAAAACCAGCAAACATTTTTTTTTAAAGTGAAGTATGACAGACATAGCCTCTACGAGAGATGCGAAGACGCATGGAAAAGCTAAACGTCTGCGTTAGAAAAAAAGCTATGTAGGACGAACGCTTGTTGCGCAGGATCCTTCTTTCAACATACTCTTTTCACTGTTTTTTTTTTTTCCAGTTTTCATTTAAACAGGGTGGCGGGTGATAACAAATAAGAATTGCAAGAGTGTACCCTCATGGCTGTCATATTTCATTCTCTTAACTTCTCCCCTGCCCCTCTTTTCTTTCTCCCCTCCCTCTCCCTCTCTCTCTCTCTCTCTCTCTCTCTCTCTCTCTCTCTTTCTCTCTAGTCAGATGCAGTGCCTTCAATCTACGCCCCTCATTTCTCACCACTGATTGATTTCAGATTTGGATGTTGTGACAATGAGGAGGGGTTCGAGCCTTCTCGGCGGTGGAAACGAGTCGGCCTGGAGCCAAATGAATTAAAATTGTGTTTGGGGACCGTTAATAAAACCAACATGCAAGAGTAGACATCATTTGAATACTTTGCTGTCTATGTAACAAACACACATACACACACGGGGCAGGGAATAGAAAAACAACGAGAAATAATTGTGAGGTTAATGCACTCACTTCGCCTAGCCACACTGATGAATCTTCTAAAGACAAAAGAGCTGTGTGGGTAACTGTATATATATATATACATATATATATATATATATATATATATATATATATATATATATATATATATATATATACATACATACATACATATATATATATATTACTATATATATATATATATATATATATATATATATATATATATATATATATATATATATATTAATAAAGATAGGGATGAAATGATCCAACGTAATGGAAATGAAAAAGGAAAGGTAAACCACTATATTATTTATGTATTCATCAACAGTTCGTTTTTACTGTCAGACTTCCTCAGGATGAAGAAAAATAGAGGCAAAATAATCATACGATTCATTCAATTTAATAATTGTATGATTATATTTCTGCATTTTTCTTCATCCTTAGAAAGTCCCACAATAAAGACGAAACGTTGATGAATACATAACTAATATAGTTTTTTGGCTTTCTTTTTTCATTTTAGATATATATATATATATATATATATATATATGTGTGTGTGTGTGTGTGTGTGTGTGTGTTAAGAGAATACAAATGGAAAACAGGTTGCATGCAGGAGAAAAACAAAAACAATATATTTGATCGGTTTTGTTCGTATTAACGAACGTCTTCTGAAGATGTTCGTTAATACGAACGAAGCCGGTCAAATCTCTTGTTTTTTTTATCCTGCATTTTTACCTGTTTTCCTTTTTTTTACACAATTTGTCTACCACGGCATTTCATTTTCATGACTTATAGTGTACCTTACCCAATATATACACACACATACACACACACACACATATATATATATATATATAAATATATATATATATATATATATATATATATATATATATATATTTTGGTACAGAAAAATTAGTACAACATTGGTATCGTCGGTTTCAAGCACAGACGGACTTAGCCATCCTTCTTTATTCAGCTTCTGTTGTCATATGTTACGGAAATGTGAAATCACGTGTCACTCTCGTTTTGACGCGTTATTTGCTTAGAGTGTTATGTTTATATATATATATATATATATATATATATATATATATATATATATATATATATTATTTTTCATGTTTAATTTATTCCACAATAGTATTAAAGTTAACATGGTCACAAATGAGTCTAACTCTTGCCCTGGTGCTGCATTCATCTGAGTTGGTTGAGTAAGCATCCTCTACAAAAATGAAGTTTGTAGGAAATATTAAAATCACAAGCAGTCCACAGTCGCACGTATATCCTTGCGAGTATGTGTCGACATTCTGCCGCATACAGCACCTAGTATATTCGAATGGTCAAATCGTGTACTTATCATGCATGACGTCACTTAACATCAGTGGTCTAACGAAATCCGGTTTGTCAACATGATTATATCGTCAATAGATAGACCCGATAGAGATTGAACAAAAGAACATGTCTAATCACGCAACCTCCTCTGACCAGAATGATACTATTTTGTATTCCATGTACATTAAGCTGTATTATTTACAGTTCTGTCACTTTTTGTTTATTTTTGTGTTCATTGTACTTCAATGTAAAGTTTCAGAAATCAAGGGGCTCTATCCTGGGGCTAACACTTTATCTCTATATGAAACATTTGATTTCTATATAAAAAATATAGATATTCTAGTGTTCAACTAAAGTTCCTGGTTACCTTTCAAACGTGTAGTTAGTAAATAAGTGAAGAGCAGAATATTCTCTCACCCCTTTTAATAAGTTAACTATGTTAAAGTGTATCTTTCTTGTGGTCTATTGGTCTTATCAGATTCAAAGACAATAATTAATCTCATATGGTTGAGTATCTTGCTAAGTTACTTGGGGTCACATAACTTTGGAAAGGTGAACCATTCCTCGTATAAGTCAGTTGGGGATTGCCATACAGATGAGATCTTATTTGGTATATTGAATATTTTGTAAGGGTTTACTTGCTAGGTCATTATCCTCATGTCAAACACCTGGTACAGAGAGACCGAAAAACTTGAGGATGGTGTCTAGTAGGTAATCAAAACTCTGCTAATATGAAGTTTCAGTTCAATAATACATTTAAAGTACACTTTTAATGTTCAATGACCTGTGTGGCCATAGATGTTTATATGCAGCTTAAGACCACCTACACGTATACAGTAAAATGGATTAAGGTCAGAATAATATTGCGAACTGTTTTCATGAAACCTCATGTGGGTAAACAGATTTTCGTTTGAAAAATAAGCACGATTGCACACACACAAAACGCGCGCACACACGCACACGTGTATATATATATATATATATATATATATATATATATATATATATATATATACATAAAGTAAAGCATGTGTAATAATTTATAGATACAAATCGATATATATATATATATATATATATATATATATATATATATATATATATATATATAAAGAAGAAGAGAGAGAGAGGAGAGAGACAGACAGACAGAGAGAGAGAGGGGGGTTACTATCATGAAGTTTTTAATATATATTCTAAAAATTACGGAACATTATTTTTCTTGTAAATGGTTACATTTAGGGGCTCGATATATATATATATATATATATATATATATATATATATATATATATATATATATATATATATATATATATATATATATATAATAATGGTAATAATCCAGGTGAAAAATATCCACAGGGTGGTAATCCAGAGAATTTTAACCGGGTTTATAAAAAGTGCTCAATATCAAAATAGAGCTTTATATATGATAGTTTTATTTACACAGACATGTACAAAATCTGCGACACTGGCATGTCGATGTTATCGATCAACAGTTACTATAAACTGAGATCTCATCAGGCAGAGTTAGAATCCGATCTTAACCTCAGATCATATTTGGAGAGAATGAAGTGGAGGGGTAGAGACAGAGAAGAAGAAGGAAAGAAATTTAACATTTCAAAAATTAAAGCCGTTAAAAAATTAAAATTAAAATTAAAAATTAAAAATTAAAAATTAAAAATTAAAAATTAAAAAATCTAAAAATCTAAGGTCTAGAATCTGAAACAGACAGGGCAAATAAATAAATAAATAAATAAATAAAAAAATAAGAATATATGGTGGAAAGAGGAACAAATAATGATGAGGGGAGAGACACATAGAGGAAAAAAGAAAAAGAAGAAGAAGAAGGAGAGAGAGAGAGAGGGCGTCTGTTGATTTAGGTCGGGAGGGAAGGAGGGGGGTAGTAGACATGCACGAATTAGGTGTCAAAAAACCGTCGAGTTTATAAATGTCTTTTTCCAAGTGAACTGTAGTATGCGTGCGTGCAAACTGGGCTGATTGTTATATTGGTTGGGGCGGTGATAAAATGTGTCGCGGTTCCGGGTCTTTATATTGTCTTTATAATTTGTCTGGAGTTAATTTGAATAAATAAGTATATTCGTTAAATGTAACAGGAATAGTAGTAGTAGTAGTAATAATAATAATAATAATAATAATAATAATAATAATAATAATAATAATAATAATAATAATAATAATAATAATAATAATAATAATAATAGTAGATACCATTAATAATTGAGGTGAAATAATGAAAATAATAATAAATGAAGTATAATAAAAATACTAAAAAATACCAAAAAATATTAAAAAATATAACTAAAAGAATGACTGGAAAATGCTGGCGTTATTAATTATTAATAATAATAGTAATAATAATAATAATAATAATAATAATAATAATAATAATAATAATAATAAAAATAATAATAATAATGGTAATAATAATAATAATAAAAATAATAATAGTGGTCAATAATATTTTAGAGTTTATAAAAATAATAGTTTAGGAAAGAAATAGAATAATTAAGGAATATTAGGAATCCTAGGGGGTAGTGATTATCATAATAATATTAAATAATGATAATGATTAGATAATGTTTGCCGATATTATGATATGGGTTAATGGTTGCAATAATGCTGATCATATAAAAATAGTGGTTTAACAGACAACAGTAATCAGAGTGGTAATCCCAGAAATCTTAACAATAGTAGTGATGATAGTGAAAAATTATAGAAGTAGTCATAATGGTTGCAATAACAGTAGTAGTAGTAATAATAATAATAATAATAATAATAATAATAATAATAATAGATACCCCTAATAATTGAGGTGAAATAATGAAAATAATAATAAATGAAGTATAATAAAAATACTAAAAAATACTAAAAAATATTAAAAAATATTAAAAATATATAACTAAAAGAATAACTGGAAAATGCTGGCGTTATTAATTATTAATAATAATAGTAATAATAATAATAATAATAATAATAATAATAATAATAATAATAATAATAATGATAATAATAATGGTAATGATAATAATAATAAAAATAATAGTTTAGGAAAGAAATAGAATAATTAAGGAATATTAGGAATCCTAGGGGGTAGTGATTATCATAATAATATTAGATAATGATAAGATAATGTTTGCCGATATTATGGTATGGGTTAATGGTTGCAATAATGCTGATCATATAAAAATAGTGGTTTAACGGACAACAGTAATCAGAGTGGTAATCCCAGTAATCTTAACAATAGTAATGATGATAGTGAAAAATTATAGAAGTAGTCATAATGGTGGCAATAACAACAATAATAATAATAATAATAATAATAATAATAATAATAATAATAATAATAATAATAATAATAATAATAATAATAATAATAATAATAATGATAATAAAGATAATAAAAATGGCAGTGGAGGCAAAAGTAAGGTAACGGTAAAACATGGCAATATTATTAATAATAGTGCTACTGTTAATTTCATTGCTGCAAATAACAATAACTATGATAGTAACGTCGGACATGGTGTCACCACTGATAACAATAATTATCTTGATAAAAAGTACAGAAATGAAAAAATGAAAAAATGAAAAAATGAAAAAATGAAAAAATGAAAAAGTGAAAAAAGTGAAAAAATGAAAAGAATGAAGAAAATGATTCAATGACAAATAGTTAAGTTTAAGATATTAATAATAGTAGTAATAAATAATTGATAATGATAATCTAAAAAATATATAATCTAAAAAATAATCTAAGAAATATAGAAATATTAATCAAAGAATGGATAAGCATAAAAGGGGGGTATTTAAGAGTAAAGAAAAATACAGAAGATGACCATTAGTGTTAATCGTTGTGGGTATGATAATAATAATAATAATAATAATAATGATAATAATAATAATAATAATAATAACAACAATAATAATACCAACCAATACTACCGCTTACAGTACTACTACAAATGATACTACAAACAAACAAGCTACTACTAATAGAGATAAAAATAATAATAATTAATAAAAGGTATAAGATGATAGTTGTGTTGACAAAATTTTCAGTTGGTGGGGAGGTGTTTTTTTTTTGTTTTTTTTTTTATATATAATAGCAGCCTAAGGGGTTATGAGTGGATTACTAAGAAAGTGTAATCTGTTATGCCTACAGTTAATTGATGTTTCTTGTTTTTTGTTTAGAAGTTTGCCCCTATCGCTGAATTTAATTATTTCAATTTTAATTTTAATTTTTGAAATGTTAAATTTCTTTCCTTCTTCTTCTCTGTCTCTACCCCTCCACTTCATTCTCTCCAAATATGATCTGAGGTTAAGATCGGATTCTAACTCTGCCTGATGAGATCTCAGTTTATAGTAACTGTTGATCGATAACATCGACATGCCAGTGTCGCAGATTTTGTACATGTCTGTGTAAATAAAACTATCATATATATATATATATATATATATATATATATATATATATATATATATATATATATATATATATATACATTTTAAAAAGAATAATTTTTTCATGAACCTATAATTATTAATATTGGAATATATATTCTCAGTGACACAGTTAGAAACATGGGGACCTTTTTTTTAACGATATCATTTAAGAAGTGCACTTAGCCTTACTCGCCCCGTTCCCAAAAGCATTTAAAATAACTTAGATACAAAAAAAATAATGAATGAAACACACAAATAGATCAGTGTAAAAAAACAAACAATTACACACAGACGACTCACTCACAGAACAACTAACTCGATACCATTTCTAGACATACTTATGAGACAATCCAACACTAATCGAAGTTTCAATGTGCATCGCAAAACTATACGCAGATATGACTACATACATTTTTTACTCACACAATTAGATTAAAATAAAAACAGGCATGCTTATCAGGTTCTACTTACGTGCATTTAGAATATGAGGACGAAGAATGGAAATACATCACAAATTCACCCGAAACATTGCAATATCCCATATATTGCATATTAAATACCAAGAAAAATCTACAAATATTTTTGAGAAACATTAAGCAAAATGATATGCACTCTTATACACAGACATCTTCTTTTATCTGCCCACGCCAATAATACAATTATGTACATAACTGTAAATAAAGTAAAAAATACTAACTACATCAACTAATAATTAAAAAATACTAACTACATCAGAAACTTAAAAATACAAAAATGTAAAACAAACATAAAAACAAATCTAATGCAGGTATATATAGTGCCCCATGCAATAATTGGTATAAGATATACGCTGGTGAAAAACAACGGGAACGAAAGGCAAGGATTGGTGAACATAAAAGAGATAACAAATTACAATTCTTTTAATGCATTACAACATTCATTCTTTTAACTTTAAACAGGTTAGACGCATTAAATTCAGTTTAAATAAATAGCGGCGAAGTTGTGGGGGATGCTAACGCATTCTATTCCTCTTAAATATGGTAGAAAGACGAGCAAGAAAACGCCAACATTCCACACAAATGAAGGAGAAACAAGATATTCAATATTCAAACATTTACATTAACAAAAACAATTTATTTTGTATTTCCACACATAAAATTATATTCCATGTTTTGCGAAGGTCTTTCAACGTCTTTTGAATAAATGTCTCTTTGACGACTTGAAAGAAATAAGTGTCCTTTCGTTATTTAAAACAATGTCTCTTTAAATAAGTTTGTATGGAGAAAAAAAGGACGCACGTGTGTGTGTGTGCGTGTGTGTGTGTGTGTGCGTGTAATTGAAAAAGGGTGAAGGAAAATGTCAATCTTACTGTGAGTGTCCAGCAGTCAGAAAAAAAGGGGAGAGAAGGAAAGATTCTCCGTGGCTGGTAGTCGTCGCATAACTTGCGAGTGGCCGATGGAGCGAAACAATTCTTCCTGTCGTGTCTGAAGAAATCTGGAACCAAGAGACCGGATCTGTCACTAACGACGTTTATATATGTCCTAATCAGCAGGGGCAGTGACCGGAAACATATGATCCCTATTTTGGCGTTTTCTGCGGGGTGTTGAAAAAAACTCCTGTCGACTGCTGTTGAAAGGTGAATTCCATAAAACCCCCCTCAGATTGAAAAATATTGAAAGAAAAAAAATATTTTCAATATGTAACATATTGTTTTAAGTTGGCAGGCCAATTTACTCTCCTGCCGGATTTTGTCCTTAGCTTCGGTGTAGGTGGTGTGCTGCTTATTGTAGTATCTTGTTCGCACACGTCAGTGTCTTGTGAAAGTGTGAGGTGTTCCGACACGCTATTTCTCGATAGGTCCAAATATGCCGGTTTTAACCTGTCTATGGCAACCGTATCTTGTTTTTCATTTTTCATAATAGTGAAATACTTTGATTTCCTCTCGACTACTTTGAAAGGTCCTGAATATGTAGCACAAAGAGGTTTTTTTACTGCATCTATGCGTACAAAAACATATTCGCAGTTGTTGAGGTCTTTTGGGATGTAAATTTCTTTTGTCTGGGTCCTTGTAGGTGTAAAAACCAAATCATTCATCCTTTGCTTAAAATTTTGAACAAAGTTTGTAGTTGGTTGAAAATGACTTGTTTTCTCACAAAATTGGCCAGGCAATGTCAGTGTGGTCCCAAAAACCATTTCGGATGATGTGCACCCTAAATCTTGTTTCAACACATTTCTGATGGACAACAAAACCAAAGGGATGTTTTCTAACCATGTTCCGGAATCGTTATTTGCTGTCAGAGCTGCTTTCAGTTGTCTATGGAAACGCTCGACCATTCCGTTCGCACAAGGATGATAAGCCGTAGTGGTTATGTGTTTCACTCCCAAAAGTTTTGTGAACTCTTCGAAAAGTGTTGATTGAAATTGTGCGCCGCGATCTGTTGTTATTACGGATGGACAACCGAAATTAGCTATCCAATCCTGCAATATTGCTTTCGCGACGGAATGTGCGGATGTATCACGCAAAGGAGTTACGACAGGCCATCTGGTAAATCTGTCGATTATTGTCAGTAGATATTGGTGGCCCTTTGCTTCTGGTAGTGGTCCAACTATGTCGATGTGCAAGTTGGTGAATCTACCATCTGGGTGAATAAATTGTCCAGGAGGAGATTTTGTATGTCTGCCTACCTTGCTAGTTTGGCATTTTAAACATACTTTAGTCCAGTCAGTTATGTCTCTATGCATTTTAGGCCATACAAAACGATCACTAATTAATTTTTTTGTAGCTCGTCTGCCTGGGTGTGACAAGTTGTGAAAATGTTGGAAAACTTTTTGTCTTAGTGAAGGTGGTATGTATGGTCTGGAATAGCCTGTGCTCGTGTCGCATAGAAATGTTTCTGATCCGAAAGGGACTGGTTGTGCCTTTAATTTTAAGGAAGTGTTCTTTTTTACTTCGTCTAATGTCACATCATTTCGCTGTTCTACTGCGATTAGATCGAAGTTGAGTGTTTCCGATTTTATGGCATGAATAGTGGAACGTGACAAAGTATCTGCTACAATGTTATCTGTACCCTTGATGTATTGAATATCCGATGTAAATTGGGCTATATAGTCCAGTTGTCGGGTATCTCGTGGTGTATATCTTTCCATGCTTGTGTGTAAGGCGTATGTGAGGGGTTTGTGGTCTGTGAAAACTGTAAAGTCTCGACCCTCGAGAAGATGCCGAAAATGTTTGATCGAGAGATAGATCGCAAGTAATTCCCTGGAGAAAGCGCTGTATTTTTGCTGTGCGTTATTCAATTTCACAGAAAAGAAAGAAATTGGTCTTTCTGTACCGTTTTGAAACTGGTGTAGAACTGATCCAATCGAATCTGAAGAAGCGTCCGTAGTCAGAGTGAGTAGTGAATTATCCTCATCACGGATGTAGGAAAGCTTTGTGAAATCTGCTAGTGCTTTCTTCGAGTTTTTAAATGCGATCAATGCTTCCCCTTCTACTGCAATTGTTGCATTTTTCTTTTTTTGTTTGCGCAGTAAATTTGTGAGTGGGGTTAATATCTTTGCGCAACCTGGAATAAATCTGCGGTAATAATTGATAAGACCGAGGTATCTTCTCAGTTGTCGTAATGTTGTTGGTTGTGGAAACTGTTGTATCGCTCCCACCTTTTCTGGTATTGGCGCAATACCTTGCTCATCGACTACATGCCCCAAGAATGTCAGTTGAGGAACTGTAAAAACACATTTGTTCACGTTGATTTTTAAACCAAAATGTGCCAGTCTCTCAAAAACCTGTTCTAGGTGTTCGTGATGTTCCTGCATACTTCGGCTACCGATGAGAACATCATCGATGTATGCAAAAGCAAATGGTAATCCTCTCAAAACTTCGTCGATTAGTCTCTGGAAACTTTGAGCTGCGTTACGTAATCCAAAAGGCATTCTTGTGAATTCGTATAGGCCGAAAGGAGTAGTGATTGCTGTTTTTTTTATGTCATCTTCCGCCACTGGAATCTGATAGTATGCTTTGACCAAATCAAGTTTGGTAAAAAGTTTAGTTCCTTGCAGACCCATGGCAAAATCGTGGATATGTGGAATAGGATATCTGTCAGGAACTGTTTTAGCATTGAGGTGTCGAAAATCTCCACAAGGCCGCCAAGCCCCTGAATCTGGTTTTGGTACCATGTGTAGTGGCGAAGAGTATGGGCTACTTGATGGGCGGATGATTCCTAACTTTAGCATGTGTTGAAATTCGTCCTTTGCTATTTTGCACTTATCCGGGCGTAGTCTGCGTGGAGATGCATGAGTTGGTGGTCCGGTAGTCTTAATGTGGTGTTTAGCAGAATGGCGAATTTCATCCGTGTGCTTCAAAGGAGTCATTATGGATGGAAATTTTTTAAACAATTCCTGTAAATCACTGTTAGTTGGTAAAGTACAGCTGATTCCTGTTGATTTGTACACTGATGTTATTCCTTTCATCGACAACTGTGTTTCGTTGTCGATGAGACAGTGTGTATACATGTTTACTGATAGACGAAAATGAGATAAAAAGTCTGCCCCGAGAATGGGTGTTTTTACTTGGGCTCGTGTAAAAATCCATGAAAAAGGTCGTCGCAGTCCCAAATTTAATGTTAGTGATGTCTCACCGAAGGTTTGGATTTTTGATCCGTTTGCTGCTTGCAACGTGTATTCTGATGGTGTAGACTTGCTGTTGGGTTCTGGTGGTATTACACTTATTTGTGCACCCGTGTCGACTAAAAAATGATATCCGGTATTTCTATCCCGGATGTAAAATAGACGACTAATTTGTTTGATTCCAGCAGTTAATGTCGTCTTTAATCGCTGCTGGAACGTCCGTTTCCCGCCTGAGTCTGGTCAGCATTGAAATTGCATGGTTTTATGCATTTTCTCGCTTTTTTTCCAAAATTGAGATGATACCAGCAGGTATCGTGCGTTTGTCCCCATCTGTAGGAGGAATTTGACCGGCTCCGGCGATTCCTATGTGGAGAATAGGAATTGTCTCTGAAACGTCTCCGAGGTCGGTAAAATTGTTCTTGGTTGTTAAGGAGACTCTGGACCTTGAGCGTTAATTCTGACATGTTTTTTTCAAGCCTGGCTACAATGTCAGGTGTGTCTGTTTTTAGTATCGGCACTGAAGACGCATACACGTTCTTTTCTGGGTTGTTACTTTCGTGTATTTTGTCAGCTACTTCTGCAAGTTTCTCCAAATTTAAGTCGTCCGGTAGTGATGCCAAAATTTGTGTAGTGTGGGCCTGGAGCTTGTCTGTCCATAACTTTTTTAGAACCGTGTCGGACATTGTATTTGATCCCAACAATGTGCGCATTTTTCTTAAAAGTTGAGATGGTTTCATGTCTCCTAAATTTAGGTTGTTGAAAAGGTCATGGAGTCGCCTTTCGTTCGATTTGCCTGTTCGTCTTATTATGGCATCCTTCAAAATGTCGTATGGCTTTTCCAGCGGCATGTGGTCTAAAAGGTCTACAACTTCTGTAGCTACGTCTGCTGGTAGTTTTTCTACCACGTACACGTATTTTGAATTTTGCGAAGTAATCTTTTTCGCCGTAAAAATTGCATTCAGCTGAGAAAACCACGTTTGTACGTTTGTAGGGTTGTATGTTGGCAAATTAACAGTCAGTGAACATTCTGTAGGGTCGCTAAAAGCCATTGCTGTTTGAATACTGGAATCTTATTAAATAAATGTTCAACGGGGTCACCAAATTGTGGGGGATGCTAACGCATTCTATTCCTCTTAAATATGGTAGAAAGACGAGCAAGAAAACGCCAACATTCCACACAAATGAAGGAGAAACAAGATATTCAATATTCAAACATTTACATTAACAAAAACAATTTATTTTGTATTTCCACACATAAAATTATATTCCATGTTTTGCGAAGGTCTTTCAACGTCTTTTGAATAAATGTCTCTTTGACGACTTGAAAGAAATAAGTGTCCTTTCGTTATTTAAAACAATGTCTCTTTAAATAAGTTTGTATGGAGAAAAAAAGGACGCACGTGTGTGTGTGTGCGTGTGTGTGTGTGTGTGCGTGTAATTGAAAAAGGGTGAAGGAAAATGTCAATCTTACTGTGAGTGTCCAGCAGTCAGAAAAAAAGGGGAGAGAAGGAAAGATTCTCCGTGGCTGGTAGTCGTCGCATAACTTGCGAGTGGCCGATGGAGCGAAACAATTCTTCCTGTCGTGTCTGAAGAAATCTGGAACCAAGAGACCGGATCTGTCACTAACGACGTTTATATATGTCCTAATCAGCAGGGGCAGTGACCGGAAACATATGATCCCTATTTTGGCGTTTTCTGCGGGGTGTTGAAAAAAACTCCTGTCGACTGCTGTTGAAAGGTGAATTCCATAAAGTCTTAATGAATTAGCATTCATTATGAACTCTAAGATAATCAAACAACACAACAGTTTCTAAAATGTGTCTCTTTTAATCAGAAACTTCAATTTAGAACAAGTCTAGAGATTTTACACCACATTCTAAAAAAAACACTGTACGTAACATTGATGAAAAACAAAAAATAAACAAACAAACTAAAAACACTCATTCCATTCCATAAACGCATGCGACATTATAATTCAAACGGCTATGCATCGTTCGAAATAAAGCACGAACACATTCTTTCACGTTATAATCGCACTACATTTTTTGATTTCTAACGACAATGTTTCGTTTCAAAAAAGAAAAAAAACTTGTTTCCACGCAAAAAATTTCAAATATATATGTTATTTCTTCAAATCAATAATTTTGAAAAAGTCTTCACATGAGGAATAAACGTTGATAGATAAAATATGATTTGTGTTTTCTTTTTTTCATTTTCCAGCACGTTGTAATATGATTTTCATGATTTTAATTATATATATATATATATATATATATATATATATATAGAGAGAGAGAGAGAGAGAGAGAGAGAGAAAGAGACAGACAGACAGACAGATAGCCAGAGAGAGAGAGAGAGAGAGAGAAGGAGAGATATAGATTAAGAATAGTCTTTTTGTTGAATTCCCAAAGAAAATCATAGACATTTCATTGTTAATGTTTACTGTTTTAAGATTATTTTATTCCTGCACTTAAACGCAATATAAGATCTCTCGCCTTCTTACGAAACAATGCACAAAAAATGTATTTTCTTCGAAAAGAAATCATATGTATTTTTTAAAGTGTAAATATTTTTAATAATATATTTACACTTTAAAAAATACATAATCAATTTTCAAATATTTTTACCGTACTATTTTACCATTCAAATCCTGAGAATCTGTAGTTGTTATGAAATTAAAATAAAAACGTGCAATATATATATATATATATATATATATATATATATATATATATATATATATATATATATATATATATTAAACACCGTCAGAGATCGTCCGACTTCGGCACTTCATGTTGTAAGTCGACAATGAGGAAAAAAACGAAACAATTAATTAATATAATTCATAGACAAATGCCTGGGTTGGCCGAACTATTAGATTTATTTGTATACAAAAATCTTTGCCATCGAATTTGTTTTTAAACAAATATAATTTTCATTCTGTGATGTATTTCGATGTAGAAATATTGTATTTACTATCTACACACGCTATGTGTCTCTCAACACATAGCTAGACATTTACCACAATCTCCATTTAACACTGGAGGAGATTACTCGTCTTTAGCACTTGCTGTTGTTTGTCGACAATGAGGGAACATGACAAAGGAAACGAACACGATTTATAAAGTATTTATAAATACCTGTGTTGCCCGAAATATTTGATTCATATTCATAAAATAGATACATTTTTGGCACGGAATTTGGTTTCTATGATATTTCTACATCTTCTGCCAGATCGATTCTAATCGAAATGAACCTAAATCAATATGATAACAGATAACTTCTACAACTTTGAGTCCGTCTTCCTCCTCCTTCTCCTCCTTATTTGTGTAATTCCTTTTAAATTACTATTAATCTTCCTTCCCCACTTTATTAACTTATAGCGTTTCCGATCGGCGTTTATATGCTAACTGCTGATTTTTTTCTTTATTTATTTTTCTTTTTTAACATTTCTTTCTTTCTTTCTTTCTCCCTTTCTACTGTTTATTACACGTGACTATTTTTCCAAATTGCGTTCTTTCGATAAATTTGAACACTGTTCTGTGTTTAATTAAAGTTCTGCTACCAACTGATGATGACTATATTTTAACAATTGAAATATTTTGGTAGAACAGTTAAATATGTGTTTTTGAGTCTATTTCTGCTAGTTGTTGATTTGCTTATCCTTTATTAAATTTTTATTTTTACATTTTGTCTGAAACATTGTTTCTTTTATTCTTCATATATATATATATATATATATATATATATTATAATGTATTACTATTTCATATATATATATATTTCACATACACGTATATATTTTGTTAGAACAAAGTGTTGATGATGCATCTAAAATGCTATTAATCACTTACAACTGACCAACCAACAGAGCGTCGTATATAGATGCTTTGACGCATTAAATACATGTCAAGAAGCCATGCAGAGTAAGAATTGTATCGAACTTTTAGCTTAAGTACCAACAGGAACAACTATGTGATCTGACAGCCAGTGTTGAACGAATATACGCTAAAAAACAATTTCAATTCAGCGCTTCTTCTTCTCAGCTGAGTAATTCGGATACACCTACGTGTATGCATGTGCGCGTACGTATGTTTTCTGGAAACTCGGTAGAGTTATTCATCAGTGTTATCGGACTAATAGACTAAAAAGGCTAAGGAAAATACGCCAAGTTTCTTCTCATGTTGCATATTTGGATGATCAGTCAGTTTTGTCGTTTTCCTTTCTTTTGTTATAGTCCAGATGTTGTAGCATTAGGTTACGATATGCATGATATTGATGGTGTAAACATCTGCAATGCTGCATGTTTAGGGGAAGACATGTTTGCAATGCATCCGAAGAACATGCTGGATGTGCAAGAATTATTTAACTGCAATGAGGCATACAACCTAATAAAAAAGAAATATGTTTGGTTTAGATTTTCACAACCGAATATTTGATTTCTGCACGTCCGAAAGTTATTGCCTATTTAAACGAGGGTTTATGTTGAGAAAACGTTCTCGAAAAAGTTATATTCTTCAGATACGAGGTTTCCTGCTGTAATTATATACCACTTGAGGTTGGTGGACTTCGTGATCAAGCTAATTTTGATGTCCATATAATGGCAGCTGATAAAGTGGACAAGTAGTCTTTCATGCGTGGTCCAAGTGATATCGCTCTCTCTCTCTCTCTCTCTCTCTCTCTCTCTATATATATATATATATATATATATATATATATATATATATATATATATATATATATATAGTTATATATTCCAGAAGAGAAGCAGAGGAGGTCATTAAGTTTTCTGTGAGTCTTACATATAGATGGGCATTTGAAGTCCAAACTGAAGAACTGTGTTCGGTTGGACTTGGGGTTCTAATCTGTCAGGCTAACAGTTTTCATTTCAAAGTTTGTAGTTCAGTAGAAGAAAATAAGTATCATTGCAACCTTTGAAAATTAACTTTGTTACTTGTTTAAACTAGAGTTGTTATTTTGTTTGAAGAGAGAATCCTTCGGTTGCAGCGTTGACTGAGGCTACACAATCAACTAGCACAGACGTCCAGCCAGTACAACGAGACGACGATCACGGCTTGTGCAGCGAACTCACATAATGTGATAATGATATAATCTACCCATGTTTTCCAACTTCTTCTAACAACCGCGTTTTGTGAGTGTCGTTCCCTGTTACATAGATTTATAGACAAACATGTACGTATTAATAATATTACAAATATATACACAACGGTTGTTATTGCATATAGTTACACACCAAGGCCGTGACACCTGCATATGTCTCCTGTTTGATCTGGTTGGATTCGACACACCCCTTCTAGACCACGCCACCATGACATGAACAGATCACATTTACAGACGTCTGCCGTTTTATCTGGTTGGCATTGACACATCTCTTCTAAAACACGTCAACATGACATAAAAATGCTTATACATTGAACTCTAATGAAATACTACAAACTAAAAGAAAGAGTATTATTTACATTTTTGTAGTGCATACCCATTCTTATATGTAAATAATTAAGCTTATATGTAAAATTATCAATTTACTTATTTCTTTCTTATGTTGCACGTTTACTTACCTATTTGTGTATACACCATCATACACACATGTCGTTGTCGTGAACCCAGGCTCTTTTTGATTTACTAATTAACTCACTTAAGCACCGAGGCTTATATAAAACGTGCATTAAAAGACGACGCACAGAAAGACATCACAAAGACAACTTGTATACGCATGTCTGATAGAGAGAGAAAGACAGGCAGATACACAAACGGATATCCCGCACTGCTACACGCAGATACAATGCGCGTGTTGTACCCATTCATGAGAACACCCAGACGAGTCATATCTCCCCAAAACGTATATTTTTCGACCGCATGTCATGTTGCTTCGTTGATTTCCGCTCTGGGGACAATTACAATTACATTTTTAAAGTGTTATTCAAAACCTTCCTTTTGAAGACGGTACTCATTACGTAACATTTACGGCCAGACTTCCGAATCTTTACAATGCCACAGCGAGGCGGTACGCCTCACTTTGGGATCATTGATTGATATTGTTCGTGCTATCAAAATCTATTGCTGGGAGTAAGCTTGTTCGTCCTTATACTTTGGGTCAAGTTGACGATATTTTTCGACTCTCGGGAAGGTAGCTGGAAAATGTTTATCTATCATACCTTTGTCTGACAGAATATGTGTTTACATTTTACAAACCCATTTCCTTTACTATGGCTTAAAATGTTATTATCGCCATCGTTGTATGAGTGTACCTATGGCGCAAGAACTTACATTACGAGGAGTCTATTAATAGTAATGAGTCACAAACCAACATCTGTGACATCTATACCACGCGTCATATTTAGTGGATTGCATAGTTCCAATGCATGCTAATGGCAGCCCTGCTGCAAGTAGAACATATTTTACTAAGAAAGAAGAAATCACCTAAGATATAGAAAGTATCTCTGATTTTGGATTTCACCACGCAGAATTGGATTTCTCCTTAAGAGAAGTAAGTATATCTTTAAACGGAAGTTCTCCGCTATAGTTATGACTCACTCAGGACTTTTAATAGTTAATGAGTGTCTATATACAGGAACTCTAGGCAGAGTTTTATTATGTTCATAGATTGGCAGCATATTGAATTTTCCAAGTTGATGCATGCTAGCTATTATCTCAAGTGGTCTTTCTTGTGTGTTTCCGGTGATATCCATATATATTTGAGCAAATGGGCAGAGGATGAGTGTTAGTCATCTGTACATCTCATGGGCATTTTGTTTTCTGGATGTATGAAATTCAATTAAGTAGTGTGCCTCTTGGAGAGGGAGAAAAAGGAGCCATTTCGCTGTAAACTATTAGACATGTGCTTTTATTTGGCCAAGCTAAGATTTTTTATTTGCAAGTCTGTAATTCAGAAGAAAAAACGAGCACCATTATAATCTCAAAAAGAATTAAACTTTGCTTGTTTACAACCGGACTTGCGATTTTATTTTGTGGAGATTTTTCCTTTGCAGCACTGACTGCGAGCACCGAATTGACACTACGACCGGTGTTACAATTGAACAAGGAGTTTGCGCACAAGCGACAAGCAACCGATAACGGGCTCTGCAGTTAACGCACATAGCACTTTTAAGGACATTCGTGATCCAGATCTTGATGATGATGTATCTTTTCACCTGGAGAACGTCGAGCAATAAGGAAAACGTAGCTTTCTACATTAAATACTTCTACAACCATTCAACAATCACCACGAACGCTCGGATTACCAAATTTTACCTCAGTTGAAATATATTCACCATATGTTTGAGGAAGCCACTTGCTTTGATTATTTACTAGGACTGATTTTCATTCAAGACATCAAATATGTTGCTTAAGTACCAAGTTTGTAAGGTTTAAAGTGAACATGTCTACTTTATGATGGCTTCAAGTTTGGAAATCAGAATTGACACGCAGTGTTTATCAAAAACCGTCCCTCATAATTTTATATACCGCATACATGTTGACGGAGTTTTTAATTTAACTAGGTTGTAAACTTTTTGTCAAGGGAGTTAACCACTTTTTTACCAATAACTTTAAGTCCGAGTTAGAAAATCGTAAAACTACACGTGATCGCTTAAAAAAGTAGAATAATAAACCAAAAAGTTAGATTTAATTATGTGTAATAATAAACATTCCAATTATAAAAAAAATGTTTTTATATTTAAAATAAAAATTATGGAAACAAATTATTAATTGCCCCTCCCCCCAAGCAATAACATTCGACCTAAAATATAATGGATAATTTTATTTTATTTTATAAACACCACTTGTCAATTTCCAATTTCTAAACCGGAAGCTGTCAGCAAGTAGACTTTTTCACTTTAAATTTTAAAATGTTCCGCTCTTTATTTTCACATTTTTGCAAAGTAGTAGAACTGAAGAATTATATAGAAAATTGACAAAACTAGGTATCATCCACATATCGGTGGTGCTTCCCAGCAACAATCAACGACTGTTGCCTCCACTTTACTCGCCAGTTTTGCAACCTTCTGACTTTCATCAATGTCCAAACATAAAGATTAATCTGTCAATATGTCGCTCATCAGAGATAACATGGGTATAGAGGCTGTGGACACCCACCTACATTATGAGTTATAGAATAAATGGTTCAAAACTGTCTAGAAACAATAGATGTGCATGCACTCAACTTAGCTTCAATATTTTCCCCACCCCCTTGTAAGATATTTACAGCTAAAACTTTTCTTCTACCACAACTGATAATGAATTTCCTGTTTTCCATCGTGTGCATTGCGTCAACCAGAATTCCCATTAACACATTTTGTTTTAAGTACTCCCATTTCTGAATTCTATTAGCACTGAAATCCACATCTTTAACTCTATTATTCACATATAAAAAGTTATGTTGTAATATCTTTATTATATCAACTTTTATATGCAAAACATAAGTTAAATAGGTGTTTCTCTTTGAAAGATTGTGAGTGAAAAACAAATATGTATAAATTAAATAAGTGTTATATGATTTTTTTCGCCTCAGTAATGAATTTTTAAACACTTATGAAACCTCCTCATGAACATCGGTGATATTTTGTATATCATAGAAATATATGTTCTTGCGAAGAACATAAACAGTTGTTTGTAAATGAAAGTGTTTTTGAAAGAACATATGGAATTTTTTCTCTGTATAAATATGCTATACAAGATGTGCAACTAAGAGCTCTAGTCATACACCATTGAGCTTCAACATGAAACTTTAAAAGAAATCTATATATAATATATGTATATATATATATATATATATATATATATATATATATATATATATATAATATGTACATATATATATATATATATATATATATATATATGTAGTGTGCATATTACAATGAGTTCGATGAAAATCCAAGTAAGAGACCTCAATGTACATTTAAACAGAGCATGAATAAATTTAAAAAGGGACAAACACTAAACACACATTCAGGTTGTACACATTATAACATATTTCGACCTAGATCGGTCTCATCAGATGTATAACCAACCGCATTTGAACATGTCTAAATAAGTTATGATGTGTACAACCCGAATGTGCGTCTAGTTCGTTCCCTTTAACATGTTTAAACATATATATATATATATATATATATATATATATATATATATATATATATATATTTCAAGGGATACGCGAGAGCGCTCTATCCCTTAATAGACATGCGAATGGCCTACGCTGGGAATCTCATTTTTTTGATTAATCATAACTCAAAAACCAATCAACCAAATTAGTTAAAACTTTGCACAAACATTTTATTTGATAGGTTCTATAAGTGTGTAGAATTTCAGCATAACTAGTCAAGGCAACACAGAAATCCAGAACGTTCAATCATGAAATACTGTTATCTGTGTGTACGTACGTATGTGCCACCCTGTTTCCCATCAACTATTTGATGGATTCCGCTGATTTTTGGCAGAGCTAGAGGTTCTAGGGTCTAGTTGATGGCATTTTAATTTCAGTTTACCATATACCTTAGTTTTCCAGAAAATCAAAAAAAACTTATAATAACCAGTATTCATACACTTTATTCTATATCTTATCTACGATTTGATGGATTCAGCTGATTTTTGGCAAAGATAGAGGTACTAGTGTCTAGTTGATGTCATTTTAATTTCAGTTTACCATATACCTTGATTAGTCAAACTACCAACTATATCAGTTATGAGAAGGCATTGTATTGAGGCATAGCCTTTACAAAAGTAGTGACATTCCATGACAAATGCCAGTATACTGAAATCATATTCCCTTAATAGGGTTAAGATAAAAATTCATATATACTAAATGTACAAAAGCATGGAAATTCCCAAATGTTTACACTGTTAATGTCATTAAGGGTATGCGAGCACAACAGGGCTATGTATTTTACAAGTAAGATTTTTTCTTCAGCGCACCTCACACACTTCATCCACTCATGAATAGAGAGTTATACTGTAGTGATGTGATAATGAAATGGTTTGGTTGATATGTAGTCATACACTTAATGATAATAAAAGTGTAAGCATTTGGGAATTTCCTTGCTTTTGTACATTTAGTGTATATGAATTTTCATCTTAAGGGCATATGATTTCAGTATACCGGCATTTTTCATGGAATATATATACATATATATATATATATATATATATATATATATATATATATATATAATATTTATGAATAAATATTAATTATTTATTACCTACAGACATCGATATTTCATGCTTACGCAATCTTCAGTACAGGCAGCTAATTTCCAATGATCTACGGGCGCGAACTCCGATCACAAATCCCCACTGATTCGCAGCCAGGAGAGTTTCCAGTTGTCCTCTAGAAATAAGCTTAGAATTTTAGGGGAAATTTAACTATGTATATACCAAGTTGACGAATATACATATATATAATTATATATATATATATATATATATATATATGCATATATATAATATATATATATATACATATATATATACATATATACATAAGTATATGGTAAAATGAAAAAGGAAAACCAAAAACTGGATGTTTTTTTATGTGTACATCAACGTTTCGTCTTTATTTATAAGACTTCATCAGGATGATGATATAAGGAAAAGATATCATGCAAGCACGGATACATGTAGGGTAGACATGTTGGGAAGAAAAATAAAATAAAATGAAAAATAATGGCAGCGTCTAGCTGGACGTCCGTACTTGTTAGAGAATGAAAAATGAGTGGGAGAAAAAAGGGGAAGGGTGGAGGGAGCAAGGACTACTGTGGATGGCGATGAGAGAAAGAGGTGGGGGATGAGCAGGGGTAAAATGGATGGCAGAGAGAGATTGGAGGAAGAGGGGGAGGGGGTGTTTGACCAGATGGCTGTGGTCGAGATTGAAGGGGAAGAGTGAGTTGGAATGTTTGTGTGTGTGGGGTGTATGCAGGGAAATGGGGATGGGTAGAGAGGGAGGGGGGGGCTGTGATTTTGGTGGATGGGCGAAAGTTATAGTCTTAGAGAGCGTTTGAAGAAAATAAGGGAATTTAAGAAGAGGTATGGGAGAAAATGGATGAGAGGGGGAAGAGGGAGGATTTGTCGTGATAGGGTGTGAAATATTTGAAATATTTGGAAAATGATAGCAATGAGTGAGGGATTGGAGTGGGTGGGGGAGGGGGGTGATTGAAAGGGTGGGTGAGGAATATATTTGAAATATTTGGAACATGAGAAAGTTTATTTGGACTGTAGTATTAAAAATGTGAGGGAAAAAAAATGAGGAAAAATAAGAGAAGATTCAGGGAGAAAAGGGAAGGGTGTGGGTGAATGGAAGAGTGTCATAAGGTTAGAGATGAAAATAAAAGTTAGCCATGATCAGGCAAAAGACTTTGTTCTGTGAGGATGATCTTGCTTATTAAGGGTGATAGGTTAAAGAAACCATTTCGCTGCTTGATAGTAGTGGAGGATGTGATGAGTGCAGTTTCCAATAATCTTCGCCGAGATTTGTTGTGGATGTGTTTAGTGATTTTGGCTTGTTCAAATTTGAATGCATGACCATATTCTAGAGCATGGGAGAAAAGTGCACTAAGAGGGTTGTTGTTTTTTATATCCCTTTTATGTTCATTTAATCGTTTCTTTAATTCACGTTGTGTTTCTCCCACGTAGAATTGATGGCAATCATTACAAGGGACAGTGTATAAGCCGGCATGGGATGTGGGTGTTTTTTGGAAATGTCTGGATGTGTTTAAAGTTTGTTTTATGGATTGAGAAGTGGTTTGTACTATTGGAATGCCTAGTTTGTTGAGCGTGTTGCATATGGATGTGTTATTGGAATGCGTGGGTAGGAGAAGGGGTCTGTCTATGAGAGAGGTGTTAGGGGTTTGATTTTTTTGTGTGGTGTTTCTGGAGAATATTTGGAAGGCTTTTTTCTTGGCATTTAATATGAAATGTGTGGGGTATTGCAATGTTTTTAGGGAATTAAAAATGTATTTTATTTCTTCATCTATGTGTGGGGGGCTACATATTCTAAGGGCGCGTAGGAAGAAGCCTATAATTATACCTGTTTTGATCTTGCTATGATGGTGGGAGTAGAAATGTATGTAGTCATTTTTGTGAGTGTTTTTGCGGTGTACCTTAAATTCTAGTTTATTGTTGGACTTAATTATAAGAGTATCAAGGAAGGGAATAGAGCCGTTTATTTCAGTCTCATGGGTGAATTTTATGGAGGGTTCTACTGTGTTGAGTTTATCCTTAACATGAATGATTTGTGTGTCTGTGGGGAGGAAAATTAAAATATCATCTATGTATCTAAAGTATTCGATGTTAGGAGGTAGTCTATATTTGAAAGGACCGGATTCTAAGAATTCTAAAAAGAGGCAGGCCAATACACCGCTAAGGGGGTTGCCCATGGGGAGTCCAAATTTTTGTTTGTAGAATACTTCGTTAAATTGGAAATATGTTATGTCAGTGATGAGTCTAATTATTTCTATAAAAGTGTTGGGGGGAAAAGGTAGGTCGGTTTTTGTTTTCTTTATATGTGTGTGAAGTAAGTGTAGGCATTTTTTTACAGGTACGTTAGTGTAGAGCGAAGTTACATCTAGGCTGTGTATATTTTTATTTTCTACGTTGATGTTTTTTATTCTGCTAAGAAGGTCGCCTGAATTTTTTATGTGGAAGGGACTGATGGTACCCATTAGTGGAGTGAGGATGTTAGCTATGGCCCGTGCGATTTTGTGTGTGGTGCTACCTATGCTTGATACAATTGGACGCATGGGGGTGTCAGGTTTGTGGGTTTTGGGGAGCCCGTATAATGTGGGAATGATAGGGTGATACTCAATGTTTGATGCCCATTTTTTGTTGTTCTTAATTAGGTGTTTGAAAGATTTGTTAAAATGTTCTATGTTTTTATCTATAGTTTTTTGGTCAGTTTTAGTGTATGTGTTTTCGTCGGATAATAGAGTAGATATTTTTTTGATATATGAATTTTTGTCCATGATTACTATGCCCCCTCCTTTGTCAGATGGTGATATGAGTATGTTGTTGTTGTTAGCTAGGTGTTTAAGAGTGTCTATGTATCTCTTGGGTAAGACGGGGTCATTAGGGAGAGTGGTGGTAGTTGAGATTATGCCTTGAATGAAGCCTTTGGTGAAATCTGTGTCAGTGTGTCTGTAATTTTTTAGAACTGTGTTGGTGGTGGTGTTAGAGTGTATTCCAGTGGCGAATTTTAAACCGAAACTGAGAGCTTCAGTTTCTTCCCAACATGTCTACCCTACATGTATCCGTGCTTGCATGATATCTTTTCTTTATATCATCATCCTGATGAAGTCTTATAAATAAAGACGAAACGTTGATGTACACATAAAAAAACATCCAGTTTTTGGTTTTCCTTTTTCATTTTACCATCACGTCGGATTACCTTCATCCTTCTCTTCCCATTTTGTCGAAATGGAAAACCAAACCTTCCAGCAGAAGCTACGAAAATATAAGAACACACTATTCGCAGCCAACTCCCACAACAACAGGAGAAACTTTCTGCTGAGATGCATCGAAGAAAAGGTCATACCCGCAAGTACATTTACATTTCTAAAGCAATCGCACCACATTTTTCCTGACTACATTCAAACATATTTAACATCATCTGCAAACCTACTAAAACACAAGAGTTCACACCTTTTCCACGAGGCCAGAACATTGGGCATCAACCTCAAAAATAATAAAACAATACTGCCCAACACTATCGATAACATCACTAAATCCATCAAAAGATTCAATACACAACATACAACCAGACTAAACAACAAACTCAACAAACTTATCCAAAACAGCAAATGGAAAACTCTAGGACGTCCGGAACTCATAAACAACCTCACCACCTATAAACTTTCTAACATAGAAACTGAAGCTCTCAGTTTCGGTTTAAAATTCGCCACTGGAATACACTCTAACACCACCACCAACACAGTTCTAAAAAATTACAGACACACTGACACAGATTTCACCAAAGGCTTCATTCAAGGCATAATCTCAACTACCACCACTCTCCCTAATGACCCCGTCTTACCCAAGAGATACATAGACACTCTTAAACACCTAGCTAACAACAACAACATACTCATATCACCATCTGACAAAGGAGGGGACATAGTAATCATGGACAAACATTCATATATCAAAAAAATATCTACTCTATTATCCGACGAAAACACATACACTAAAACTGACCAAAAAACTATAGATAAAAACATAGAACATTTTAACAAATCTTTCAAACACCTAATTAAGAACAACAAAAAATGGGCATCAAACATTGAGTATCACCCTATCATTCCCACATTATACGGGCTCCCCAAAACCCACAAACCTGACACCCCCATGCGTCCAATTGTATCAAGCATAGGTAGCACCACACACAAAATCGCACGGGCCATAGCTAACATCCTCACTCCACTAATGGGTACCATCAGTCCCTCCCACATAAAAAATTCAGGCGACCTTCTTAGCAGAATAAAAAACATCAACGTAGAAAATAAAAATATACACAGCCTAGATGTAACTTCGCTCTACACTAACGTACCTGTAAAAAAATGCCTACACTTACTTCACACACATATAAAGAAAACAAAAACCGACCTACCTTTTCCCCCCAACACTTTTATAGAAATAATTAGACTCATCACTGACATAACATATTTCCAATTTAACGAAGTATTCTACAAACAAAAATTTGGACTCCCCATGGGCAACCCCCTTAGCGGTGTATTGGCCTGCCTCTTTTTAGAATTCTTAGAATCCGGTCCTTTCAAATATAGACTACCTCCTAACATCGAATACTTTAGATACATAGATGATATTTTAATTTTCCTCCCCACAGACACACAAATCATTCATGTTAAGGATAAACTCAACACAGTAGAACCCTCCATAAAATTCACCCATGAGACTGAAATAAACGGCTCTATTCCCTTCCTTGATACTCTTATAATTAAGTCCAACAATAAACTAGAATTTAAGGTACACCGCAAAAACACTCACAAAAATGACTACATACATTTCTACTCCCACCATCATAGCAAGATCAAAACAGGTATAATTATAGGCTTCTTCCTACGCGCCCTTAGAATATGTAGCCCCCCACACATAGATGAAGAAATAAAATACATTTTTAATTCCCTAAAAACATTGCAATACCCCACACATTTCATATTAAATGCCAAGAAAAAAGCCTTCCAAATATTCTCCAGAAACACCACACAAAAAAATCAAACCCCTAACACCTCTCTCATAGACAGACCCCTTCTCCTACCCACGCATTCCAATAACACATCCATATGCAACACGCTCAACAAACTAGGCATTCCAATAGTACAAACCACTTCTCAATCCATAAAACAAACTTTAAAC
Source organism: Sepiola atlantica (assembly GCA_963556195.1). Taxonomy (NCBI): domain Eukaryota; kingdom Metazoa; phylum Mollusca; class Cephalopoda; order Sepiida; family Sepiolidae; genus Sepiola; species Sepiola atlantica. The sequence goes on along the minus strand of OY744534.1, from coordinate 55,682,864 downwards.
ACATCCAGACATTTCCAAAAAACACCCACATCCCATGCCGGCTTATACACTGTCCCTTGTAATGATTGCCATCAATTCTACGTGGGAGAAACACAACGTGAATTAAAGAAACGATTAAATGAACATAAAAGGGATATAAAAAACAACAACCCTCTTAGTGCACTTTTCTCCCATGCTCTAGAATATGGTCATGCATTCAAATTTGAACAAGCCAAAATCACTAAACACATCCACAACAAATCTCGGCGAAGATTATTGGAAACTGCACTCATCACATCCTCCACTACTATCAAGCAGCGAAATGGTTTCTTTAACCTATCACCCTTAATAAGCAAGATCATCCTCACAGAACAAAGTCTTTTGCCTGATCATGGCTAACTTTTATTTTCATCTCTAACCTTATGACACTCTTCCATTCACCCACACCCTTCCCTTTTCTCCCTGAATCTTCTCTTATTTTTCCTCATTTTTTTTCCCTCACATTTTTAATACTACAGTCCAAATAAACTTTCTCATGTTCCAAATATTTCAAATATATTCCTCACCCACCCTTTCAATCACCCCCCTCCCCCACCCACTCCAATCCCTCACTCATTGCTATCATTTTCCAAATATTTCAAATATTTCACACCCTATCACGACAAATCCTCCCTCTTCCCCCTCTCATCCATTTTCTCCTATACCTCTTCTTAAATTCCCTTATTTTCTTCAAACGCTCTCTAAGACTATAACTTTCGCCCATCCACCAAAATCACAGCCCCCCTCCCTCTCTACCCATCCCCATTTCCCTGCATACACCCCACACACACAAACATTCCAACTCACTCTTCCCCTTCAATCTCGACCACAGCCATCTGGTCAAACACCCCCTCCCCCTCTTCCTCCAATCTCTCTCTGCCATCCATTTTACCCCTGCTCATCCCCCACCTCTTTCTCTCATCGCCATCCACAGTAGTCCTTGCTCCCTCCACCCTTCCCCTTTTTTCTCCCACTCATTTTTCATTCTCTAACAAGTACGGACGTCCAGCTAGACGCTGCCATTATTTTTCATTTTATTTTATTTTTCTTCCCAACATGTCTACCCTACATGTATCCGTGCTTGCATGATATCTTTTCCTTATATCATCATCCTGATGAAGTCTTATAAATAAAGACGAAACGTTGATGTACACATAAAAAAACATCCAGTTTTTGGTTTTCCTTTTTCATTTTACCATCACGTCGGATTACCTTCATCCTTCTCTTCCCACATAAGTATATATATGTATATATATATATATATATATATATATATATATATATATATATATATATATATATATATATATATATATAAACTAATGACTCAAAACTAAGCAAAACCGAAGGTCACTCCACTCGAGGATGAATGTTAAAAGAATTGTCAGTGAGATGAAGACAATATTATGAGAGGAGTAGAAGTGATGAATGGAATGGCCAGTATTTGGTTAGAACAGCTCGGCGTGCATTTGTTAACATTGGTCTTGAAGACAAATATATTGTAAACATCTGAGGGGCCATCTCCCTGTTTGTGTTAAAGAAATAGGAAGTTCTTTAAAATAATCTCTTAGCAGTGGTTGTAACTAAACTAGTGTTGGCTGCAACTGTTGCACAGATCATTAGTAGTGATTGGAGTTCAGTCGAACACCTAGCATGAACGTCAGGATAGAGTATTGCACGTGTTCTCAACCTTTTTTTTAGCCCGAGAACCATTTTATAATGTATAAGAATAATATTTGCATACTTTAAAAGAATGGCTGAGTAAATATTTACATTAACACCAGCAATAATCACTAATACTAAAATAATAGCATTTAATACAAACGCTATCGGAAAAAAATCCAACATTACCTTTTAGTAAGGTTTGTTGATATACACGCTGTTTTTGTGGCACTAGGTCCAGTTTTTGTCTGCTAATCTGTAGTGCAAATCCTACCCCACGAAACCATGACATCTTCCAGAGTACCGAAAAAAATAAAATGTTGAGCAAATACATTCTAAAAATAGACATTCTTTCCAGCATATTGGATTTTTGGCTATAAATTCTTTATCCAATAAAAATGTAACCTACTCCACGTAAATCCTTGTGTTCAAAAACCCCATTTTAGCACTTCAAATCACTCAATTATGACATCTAAATGCGGAGATATGGCAAATTATCGAAAATTGGCGGCCATCTTGGATTTATGCAAATTAGACATATTTCCTCAACGTTGATTTCTTAGGACTTTTAGTATGATGTTCTAGACACCTCATGGGAATGCCTGGTGGTGAAAAAAATTCTGTTGCAATTTGTTCCAATTTGGGCCCTAAAATGTGCTATATTGCCTGGACTAGAAGGGCTACTTCTCTGGTAGAAATTTACTGGGGTAGCTAAAAACGAGCAACGCGTCTTCTGTACTAAAAGTGGCTGTAGAGAACAGAAGTTGTAATTTCCCAGTAGATTGTGAAGTCTTAAGACTATGTAAACACAGTAAAAAGTGGCATCAGTTACACCTCTCCATATGTGGCAGCAGTTACACCTCTCCATATGTGGCATCAGTTACACCTCTCTATATGTGGCAGCAGTTACACCTCTCTATATGTGGCATCAGTTACACCTCTCCATATGTGGCAGCAGTTACACCTCTCCATATGTGGCAGCAGTTACACCTCTCTATATGTGGCAGCAGTTACACCTCTCTATATGTGGCAGCAGTTACACCTCTCCATATGTGGCATCAGTTACACCTCTCCATATGTGGCAGCAGTTACACCTCTCTATATGTGGCAGCAGTTACACCTCTCCATATGTGGCAGCAGTTACACCTCGCTATATGTGGCAGCAGTTACACCTCTCTATATGTGGCAGCAGTTACACCTCTCCATATGTGGCAGCAGTTACACCTCTCTATATGTGGCAGCAGCATACAAACTTACTACAAGAGTAATAGTGTTTAAGAATACACTTATAATTTAGTACCCGTCGGACATTAGTCTTTCAGCTAGTATAAACTGTACTTGTATTTCTTCTTCTTTTTTTTTCTTTTGAAAGGGGCACATGATTTTGTTTTCATGTGACATTGAGGTCGGTATCATAATTTGGTAAATTAGTTATGGCATCTTCGGTTTACTGTGCCGGAAAACCCCCTGACACCATATCTTCGTTCGCGTGTGGGTTGGGGAACGGGGCGAGTGTAAGGGTGTTGATAGGACACCCGGCACTAAGAGAGGCTTTTTTTAGGTTGCGAGCGATACAGAGTTACACACTAAGTGAAAAGAAAGAAAGGAAAAACATGTGGACAGACAGAAACCTGCAGGCAGTTCCATCCGAAACCCAAAATCACACGATATGCATTCCAGTAGCTGAATGCACCCTTCCCTTCCTAAATAAATTAATAAATAAAAAATAATATATTTCGGAATTTTTGAGATGAGGATTAATAATTTGTATTATTCGGTCTACTATTCTCATCTCGCTTGTTATAGTCACAACGTTTGTCTGTCGAATTTATTGACCTTGCTTACATCGAAAGGGGGCGTAAGAGGTAATGACGTAAACAATCACTGCTAAGTGACAGTGTTCTGGGTGTGAAAGTTCAATCCGATCTACAGGCCACAGACATTTAGAATGACATAAAATGAACACTTCTAATGATAGAATTAGAACACTCTACCCGCATAAATTCCGTATAAGGTGCTGAGTTAGACATAACTTTTCTCAATGTTTCTGAATTTTTTAAATGCGGATTGATCATTTGCATATTTTGAATATTCGGACTACTTTTCTCATCTTGAGTATTATTATCACAACGTTTCGGCCGCTGTAACATTCGACCTTCTTTCAGGTGTATCTATTCGAACTCGGGAAGATTTCCGTCGAAATTCCGTCCAGATTCCTGAGTTCGATAGAAATATTCCCGAGTTTGAAAATGATACACCGGAAGAAGGCCAGAGGTTACAGTGGTTGAAACGTTGTGATAAAAACACTCGAGATGAGAACAGTAGTCTGAAGAATCTAAATTATACAAATCTTTTTCAAGTTCAGGCCAAAGGTTCCCAATTTCAATAAAATTCACTTCAAGAAGGTCGGAGGTTACATCGGCTTAAATATTGTGAATATAAAAACAAAGATTAGATTAGAATTCTGAATAGAAGGTACTCTTATTTTCATTTCATCCGAAATATGATGACTGGTGCAATTCTAGCCTGTAGTGAGAGAGTATATGCATGATTTCAAAACGTACTCGTAACCCGTTCGATCACAACCGTTAGTATTATTTATTCCAGTTTGGTTTTATTCGAGCATTCATAAATGATGACATATCTGTTAAAACAGTGTTCTTGCATGAGTAAAGATTTGTCTCTTTGTTTCGGTACCATTATAATTATAATTATTATTATTATTATTATTATTATTATTATTATTATTATTATTATTATTATTATTATTATTATTATCATTATTATTATTATTATTATTATGATCATCATCATAATCATCATTATTATCATCATCATAATTATTATTATTATTATTATTACTTTTATTATTATTATTATTATGATCATCATCATAATCATCATTATTATTATTATCATTATTATTATTATCATTATTATTATCATTATTATTATCATTATTATTATGATGATGATGATGGATATGATGATGATGATGATCATCATCATCATCATCATCATCATCATCATCATCATCATTATTATTATTATTATTATTATTATTATTATTATTATTATTATTATTATTGCCAGCATCATCATCATTTAATAGTAGTCTCATCTCTTGGGTGTTTTTAGTTGGAGTTTTTTAAACATCAAGTCTATTCCCTTTACTTAAGACATTCATGTTGTACCTTAACACGTTCTCTGTTCGTAACAAGCAAATATTTTGCAGAATATGGACAACATTGTCTCGTAAATCTGTTTAAGCCATTTATGGTGGCTTTTCGTTATGGTTCCAAGCGTTCAAATTACAACTGGAATCACCTTTTTTTCTGTTCAGTTGAATAGTTTTACTAATTCACATTTTTGAACTTGATATTTATTTATTTGTTCGTGTTCTTTCTCCTGCACTCTGGTATGGAAATGGCAGGCTATATCAATAATTAAGCAATATCTCTTTAGTTTGTTTAGAAAGATTAAGTCGGGTTTTTAATGTTCAAGAACCTAATCAGTTTGTATGCGCATGCCCCAGAGAAGTTTTACATTGTAGTTCTCTTGTACTAATTCTGGCTTATGCTCATACCACTTCTTATTGTTGTCAAATTCATAAAGTGTGCATACATTACAGTGTAGTACCTGAGCGACTTTGTCGTGTCTTCATTTTTTATACTGATGTTGTGCTAGCATTGACCATTCAGATACAATATGCGCTTCCGTTTCATTACACAATCAGCATATCGGTGATTCTGCAGTTTGGTCAATGTAATGTTTGATTGACCTAGTGCAAGTTGCTTATACTTGGGCTGCCATTTAGACGCTCTAAGTAGATTTTTCTAGATAATTCCTGACCAACCAATTCCAGCTGTCATTATCTCTCAAAGTAAGTATTCTTAAAGAACCCACTGTGTAGTTTCTTTCCAACCTCTCTTGTAACCTTTGATTCTTTTTCACCACAGTTTTTAGTATTTCCTCTCTTTTTGTTTCACAAAGAAGAATCTCATTACCTTTAGAAATATATTTATACAAACACGCTTCTATATTCACAACATCTTATACACTAAGTAGACTTCGACCACACTCCTTTCTATGTGCATATCCTTTCTTGGCAAAAGCTCCATAAATTGTAAGCATGTTCCGTGTTCTAGTATGAAAACATTTTAGTTACTCTACATTTTAGTCAAGTTTACCGGCAGTATATCGAATGATAGCTACTGGTCTGACATTGATAACATATATTGTATTTCGACTGTTGAGGTGGTATTCAAGAATAATCCTTATTCTTCGATTGTACTAAGCTGTGACCTGGTTTTTCATTTTCTTTGTTTTCAATCTTATCTGCCTTGATTATTTCAAAGTATGTGTAGCCCCTCTCACTGTCTACATTCTTTATCATATATGTTGTTGTGAGTTCAAGACCATCTGAGTAGACAAGTTTACCACTTTTTACAACAAAAATGACATATTTAGTGATGCTAAATTCCATTCGTATGTCGTCACTAAATCATTTAACCGTATTCATTATCGTATCAAGTTGTGTTTCATACATTCCAAAAACTTTAAGGTCATCCATGAATAGTAAGTGGTTGAATGTAGGAAGTCCATATCCTGCCTTCACATTACGTAAGAGAAGTGTCATTGGGATCAAACTAATAACAAAAAGCAAAGGGGAAAGACTATCAGCCTGGGACATCCCTCTCCTGTTTTTCACTTTTCCTAATTCAACACCCCCTGAAGTTAAATTGGTGTCCAAATACTTCATGCTATTCTTACAAGCTGTTTGAATGTTCGGTGCTATTCGAAAAATGTCAAGGCATGTGTGTATCCATGAATGAGGGGCCATGTAAAATGCTTTCTTATAATCAACCCACCCCATAGCAAGGTTAGTAGTTCTTTGTGTGCAGTTTATCAGGATTATTTTATCTTTTGTGCCATGTGCTCTTTTTCGGCAGCTTTTCTGTTGCTCAGGCAGCAAATTGTTTTGGTCCAAATGACCATAATTATTTCAGACAATATGCTAGTGAAAAGTTTCTACATAACTAAGAGGCAAGTGATTAGTCTACATTTTGTCACTTTACCCCCTTTTGTTTTATCTCTTATGATCAATAATGTGGTGTCCTTTGTCAGCCATTCAGGGAAGCTACTTGTCGGCAAACAGCCATTAATCATTTCTGCAAGACGTGGGTAAAGAGCCGGAAGGTTTTTAAACCAGTATACCTCAGTATCAGGTGCTTCCAATTCCAAAGCTTTTTAACCCTCCCCTTCAGCATCTCAACAGTGACTCTTATATTTATTTGCCGGGGTACTCTGGAGGGCACCTCCCTTTCAATATATTGATGATTTTCTTCCTTTTCCGAAATGCCTCTCGTCGTCGCTATTATTGTTGTTGTTGTTGTTATTACTACTACTACTACTACTACTACTACTACTACTATTATTATAATTATTATTATTATGATTATGATTATTATTATTATCATCATTATTATTATTATCATCATCATTGTTATTATTATTATTATTATTATTATTATTATTATTATTTGTTTTCACTAAGAGTTCTCACACAGGTCATCATCAGTGATGGCTCACACACAAAAACCGCCGATATTCCCTGGAGTATGTGGGTTTATTATTATTTACTCACTAGGAGTTATCACACTGGTCATCGTCAGTGGTCACCCACTGCCGACAACCTGTGGTATCCCCTGGAGTCCGAGTGACAACAAGTCTCCTCAGGCCTCCAGTATGCTCCACCTCTTTTCGTTTATCACCGCCGATGACCTTGCGGTAATCGCAACAGCCACCTACCAACGATTTCCCGCTGATAAGGGCCATTGGTCCCCTCTGGGGCTCGAGTGGCAACAAGCCTTCCCAAGGTCCCAGAGCTGTCCGCGCTCTTCCAGTGGAGGTCTGGTTTTGCGCTTTCCCTCCTCGACCCTCTGTCCATAATTTTCGTGGCGTCAGCCTATGCTTGCGCCTCTCTCGTGCGGTTGTATTTTCCCCGGTTCTGTTGTTTTGTGCTTCCATGTGTTTGTTCTCCATTCGTTGCTTATGTGGGTTGGTTTCCGCATTCGAGGACATTTCTCAGGATTGTAGCTGTTTTGATCATTACTGTCCTTTGTATGGTCTCAGTTATCCCTTTGATTCTTATTTCTCCTAGTCTTTTCTCCATGTTTTGGGGGACTGTTCCTAGTGCTCCTATGATTATTGGTGTTATACTGACTTTCTTCATGTTCCATATTCCTTTCAATTCTCTGGCAAGTTCAGTATATTTGCTTCTCTTTTCCGTCTCATTGATCTTCACTCTGTTGTCTGCTGGAACGGCAAAGTCCACGATTTTGCAGGATTTTTCTTCCTTGTTGATTATTATCATATCCGGTCTCCTTGCTGTTATGGGTTTGTCTGTTTGTACATTCATATCCCATATGATTTTGTGTTTTTCGTTTTCTAGTACAGTTTCTGGTTTGTGTTTGTACCGTTTTCTTGCATATTCGAATTATTATTATTATTATTATTATTATTATTATTATTATTATTATTATTATTATTATTATTATTATTTGTTTTTACTAAGAGTTCTCACACAGGTCATCATCAGTGATGGCTCACCGAAAACAACCGCCGATATTCCCTGGAGTATGTGGGTTTATTATTATTATATATATGCATACTTAATGTTATACAAATGCAGCCACAGAATGCTAAAGTGTACAAAATGTGTTATTTAATGGATATATTTCAAAAGTCATAATGATCCGCTCACTAGTTTAGAATATTATCTTGTACATAAATATATATATATATATATATATATATATATATATATATATATATATATATATATATGTATATATATATATATGTATATATATACTAATAATTATAACTTTATATACATATGTATATATATGTATATATATATATACATATATATATGTATATACACACATGTATTATATATATATATATATATATATATATATATATATATATATATATATATAACTTTTAAATTTTAGAATACGGTCACATGACGCTACATTTTGTTAAACAAATGAAATATTTATTAATTTTTTTTAATCCAAATTTTAGGTTTTAAAAACCTTATTCATGGTACAATATTTTCCTTTTTTTCTTTTCTTCTCATAGTCGAAGTCTTACTGCTTGAGCGAGGATCGATCGTCTGGTGTTATGAAGATACTGTTTTTTTATGTCCGATCTGTAGAGGAGGGCACTGAAACGCGTGTGTACGATAATGAAATTTAAATTTTACTACAGCTTAGAAGCGTCGTTGAAACGATAACTATGAAATGTTAGAAACAGTTAACATGACGCGAGATTTTGTTACAAAAATGAAATATTTATTAGCTCATTTTTTTTAAATCCAAATTTTCGGTGTTTAAAACCTTACTCCTGGTACAGACAATATTTCATTTATAATGAGATTTAAATTCATAACACCAGAAAATCGATATTCGCCCAAGCCGTAAGACTTCGACTTTCAAAAAAAAGAAGAAAAGAAAAAATAATTGAAATTATTGTCCATATACAAGGTTTTTAAAACCGAAACTGTTGATTAAAAAAAATGATTTAATAAATATTTCATTTGTTTAACAAAATCTCACCTCATGTACACTGATTCTAAAATGTCGAAATCATAGTTACAATGGCGCTTCTAAGCTGTAGATAATTTAAAATCTCATTATCACACACACACACACATATATATATATATATATATATATATATATATATATATATATATATATATATATATATAGTACACGTATTGTGTTAGTTTCTGTAGATGTAAATCCGTTGAAACTCCAGTGTTTATAAAAAGTGCTCAATAGCAAGTAGATCTGTTCTTAAGTATACATTTGAAATCCAGGAAGAAACTTTCTTCCTGGATTTCACCGACCGGGTTGGATCACAAAAAAAACTTCAGCTCTTGATAGATGTAGATCGATAACATCGACACGCCAGTGTAGCAGATTTTGTACATGTTTGAATAAAAAACATTCATAATACAGCTCTATATTTTTATTGAGCACTCTTTTATAAGCCCGGTTTGATTCCCTTTTGGATTTCTACCCTGTGAATTTTTATATTATCTGGATTACTATATACATATATATATATATATATATATATATATATATATATATATATATATATATATATATATATATATATATATAGAGAGAGAGAGAGAGAGAGAGAGAGAGAGAGAGAGAGAGAGAGTAGCGTCCAACATCAAATTACTAGAAGGAGTAGGAATGGAACCTTAAGCTCAACGCACGTTCAAAATAACACATACAAGTCTTCAATTTCAGACCATGCGCTAAGAATGACAGCAATTAATCCTTTACCATCTCTAGTTATGCTCACTTCCCATATTATCTGAAAATCTTGGAGACAACCCACATTCGTTTAAAATGCCCCTTTTTTGTAAACATATGTATTAGGATTAAATGTGACCAGTCTCTTAGGTACACCCCCCCCCCATTATGTATACCATAACCCTGTTTTCTTTTTTTCTTTTTATTTCCCTTTACTCACTGTCTTTTTTTAATACCTCTTTTTTAAAATCCCGTGATACAGCTTTTGTTAAAAGAGGGTGACACCACGGCCACCGACAGTTACTACAGGCCTGTTTGCTAGAAAATTACGTCACTGCATCGCGTGTAAAACAATTGCCGTCGTAATAACAATAAGAAGACAATTCGACTTCTCCATTCACTAAATAATCCATCAAAATTCAGGAAATCAACCAATTTTAATGAGATTTTCAGTATTTATTGATTAATCATCACGGAATATAATGAACCCATTACTTTGTTATAAAGCTTGATGCAAATGTATTATTTCCTGTAAACAAAAACCAGTTATCCTAAATATCAAAACATTTCGCCTTCTTCATTCACTAAATAATCCATCAACATTCAGGAAATCAACCAATTTTAATGAAATGTTCAGTATTTATTAATTAATGATCACGGAATATAATAAATCCATTACTTTATCATAAAGCTTGGTGCAAATCTATTATTTCCTGTAAACAAAAAACACCTTTATTAAAGTTATCCAAAATATCAAAACATGTTGACCATACGATATTGTAAATATTTAAAACAAAGCATTAGAAAACTTTAACAATTGCATGTAAAAAAAGAAAAAAAAGGAACACGATTCGATTTATCCTGAAACTGATCTTTATTCAATTTAAATTTAAAGAAAATAATAATTCACGATCAAATAATGCAAAAAACTGAATTATGAATTTCGGGAACAAACAATTAAATAAACTAACAAATTAAAAACTAACGATGAATAATGTTAAAAATGTGAACAAACAATAATAAAAACAAACGATAAGTTAGTTTTAAAAATTAAAACAAACGATAAATTAAAAAATACAACAAAATAAATTCAAACAAATAATGTAAATACAAACAAACAAAGTTACTAGTGCAGAAATATTTTTTAGTGCAGAATTATTTTTTTTAGTCATAGACAATATTTAGTAGAATGTTTCTAATTTTATTTTTCTGTTTTCTGATCATTTTTCATATAACAAAAATTGTTCAGTATAGAGTTAGACGACCTCCAGATAATCATTCTCTCTATTTTTTCAATATTGTGACCAATATTGTCACAAGAGTCAACATGAAAAAGAAGATTAGCATGTATGTTTTAAAAAAAAAAAATATTTCGTATATATTACGAAAAATGACCGTGTTAATCAAATCATACCTCGGAGAAAAAGTAATGTTGTTAATTAACGATATTATCATTGAATAAAGCATTGTTGAATCAATATTTTCCCCAAAAAAATAATTTCATGATATATTTCATGTGATTTACTATTTATTTAAAGAGCATTGTTCCAAATTGTTTGAAATGCCGTACATTAAACTATTTTTTTAAAAATCTTAGTGAAAAGGTATTATTTTTTGAAAACAAAATACACCATTACTAAAGGTGTATTTTTATGGAAAAAAAATCCATGAATATTTTTTAATGAAAATAAAGATCTGTATATGTTTAAAATTACTTTTGTTAATTAACGATATTATCATTGAATAAAGCATTGTTTAATCAATATGTTTTTGTGAAAATATTGATTAAATATATCGTTATTATTTCATTTATTTTATCTACAAAAGTACAGAGAAAAGATAAAATATACTACACTTAAGACATCGAAAAAAGTAATTAAAAAATGGAACACTACTTTTTTATTAAATAATCAATAAGTAATTAGGACTTTTGATTTTTTATGTAATTAAAAAAAAAATCAAACTTACTACACTATAATTAGTCGGTGTAAACATATCTCGCTTTATTACGTTCATCCATATTTGCCATTATTCTTTCTCTTTTGGAAATCCAAACACATGCAGGAGGCATTTTAACTTTGTGAATTATGAAATGAAATTTAAAAAGGCGCGAAATTAAGTTAATCAACCACAATGACGTCAGAGGGGGGCAAGAAGTTAGTTGCGTGGCCTTGTACACTCTCGGTGGCCATAGGGAAACCCGTCGATTGGCTTTTTTTCTTGTTTAACTTTTAATCATGAATGATAACACTCGTCTTCCTTCATGCTTGCGATAATAACATTTTGTATTCCTCCAAAATCATGAAATATATATATATATATATATATATATATATATATATATATATATATATATTTGTGTATTACTTCATTATTTATATTTAGATTTTTATCTATTCAAATATAAATTTTATAACATAAAATAATAATATTAGCTCAATAGTTTAAGGCCAGGGCTATGTTATATTCAATATTGTTTATGTAGTTTAATACCATTTGAATGCTGCACAGAATATATATATATATATATATATATATATATATATATATATATATATATATATATATATATCCTGTACAGCATTGAAATGGTATAAAACTACATAAACAATATTGAATATAACATAGCTCTGACCTTAATATATATATATATATATATATATATATATGGGAAGAGAAGGATGGAAGTAATCCGACGTGATGGGTGAACGTCCGTATTTGTTGGAGAAATAGAAATGATTCATTTCTATTTCTCCAACAAATACGGACGTCCACCCAGCAGTTGGCCACTATTTCATTCTATTTTTCCCAATATGTCCACCCTACATGTATCTGTACTTGCATGACATTTTTTCTCTATTTTATCATCCTGATGTAGTCTTATAAATAAAGACGAAACGTTGATGCTCACATAAAAAACATCCATTTTTTTGGTTTTCCTTTTTCATCTTCCCATATATATATATATTCATCTATATATATATATATATATATATATATATATATATATATTTGAAGATATATAGGTATTTCTTTGTAACCATATAGCATAAGGCATATTTTGTTTGCCAGCTTCTCGCTTTGCGTTTGTCAGATAATTTTTAGAAGAACAACAAGCGAGAAACTGGAAGTTCCCATAAACTATTGACTTATTCTATACTTTCAACTTTCGATCACCATATGTTCTAACATCGAAATTAAGCACTTTCCTTTTTATGAATGCAACTATATCTATTATAATACGCTAAGGCAATTTCATGTTAGTCCGCACGTTAGACCCCATCACCTCTTTATAAGAGTAAGGGTAATTAATATGGGCTATATTTAGTTTAATTTAGTTCCATCTAAAAAGGGTCAAAAAGAGAGTAAAATCCCTTTTGTTAAAATTGAGATACGTCTGATTTGTGTTCATTTGTAACGCTAGGTATTAGATATTAAGTAATAAATATTCCTCAAACTCTAATTTATTTGTAGTATTTTAAAGGGGTTTAGAGAGCATAATATGGGAACACCCACCACTTTGAAAATGCAATTTATTTCAGATTTGCCTTTAATTTGATCCATATTAATTCGACACAAATTTAAAAAGATTCAATGAATTTCAATTTTTTATGAAGACCTTTCATACTTAAGTCTTCAATTTTAGACGGTTACTAGAATCAGAATCAAGTAACGGATTTTAATTTAAAATAAGTATTCTAAAGACAAGTTTTAGTATCTTTATATGTTGATGTTAATCTTCGTAAGAGAACATAAAGACTGCTATGTTCAGGAATTAATTTTACCCGCCCTAGGACGGTATCTACTAGTATATATCTTAATATATATATATATATATATATATATATATATATATATATATATATATATATATATATATATACATTGAAATTTGCGTAATTAGGCAGCATTCCTTCTCTTATGCATGGTTCGTTAAACAGTAGCGACAGCTTCTGTTTATTTATTTTTTGATTCGTTTTTTTCGATTCGTCTCACGACCGATTTGGGATTGTCGTCCATGTTGTATAAAAAGTCGTTTTCGACCACGTCGGTCATCTTCAGGCGGATGAATGAGTATGCAAAATAAAAGATTGTTGAATTTATTAAGAAGACGTTTTAAAAAAACATTTCAGTACCATTTCAAAAAATAAATAAACAGAAGCTGTCGCTACTGTTTAACCAAACATGCATATATATATATATATATATATATATATATATATATATATATATATTTAGGCAAACATTATTAAATAACACGGAGTGGTTTTGTTTGATGCGACTTTTTTTTATTTTTTCAATTTTCCGAATTGTCCATCTAATGTTTCGGTCAAATTAGTATAAATATGATCCATGGCTTTCTTGAAAAAAAAAAAAGAATGGAACAATAAACCCATGGGTCATATTTATATCAATTTGACCGAAACATTAGATGGACAATTCGGAAAATTGAAAAAAAAAAAAGTCGCATCAAACAAAATCACTCCGTGTTATTTAATACTGTTTGCCTAAATGAAAACATGCTGCCTAAATACACACAATATATATATATATATATATATATATATATATATATACATATATATTGTTGAAAATTAGTTCACTTAACGAGGTAGATGTTATCTTTCTTTGTTTGAGGCGAGAGGTCATTGGAGTGTTCATAAGTTCTTTCCTCGGCAAGTCAAGAATCGCTTGCTTGAAGACATGAAATCAAGTTTTTGACAAGCCACGATAAGGGTCGACATGACCGAATGCGATAAGCCGTCGAAACACCACTGGATACAAACACAACTTTCTAGTTCCCCTTTGCTTGATTGAATGCAAACTTAACGAAACGGTAAGCAGATTACTTTTTTTTCTTTTTTCAAACGCGATCCACAAGATTCGAGTTATGTTCGTTCCCGGTAAGTACTTCTGCCTTTAACACCTCTAATGACAAATATATATATATATATATATATATAGTTGGAATATCCTTTATTGCACGGGTTACAACTGTAAGATAATCAGTGTAATTCATCCCTCGTAGTTGAAAGATGACAAGGAAGACATAAAATAACGTACACGCAGAAAAGGATAAACGTAAACGTATGTATAGCCTCCACAATTTGATCAGCTTTATGTAGTTGATCTACTACAGGGGCGGGCAACCTCCGGTCCGCGGGCCACAGCAGGCCCGCGAAGGCTTAGCGTCCGGCCCGCCACCCTGCTATGCTTTATTATTGCAATCCTGACCACGGACCTCCCAGTAAACTCATATAATTTTGTGACATAGACGTAAAAGCAGGTTGCAATTACGATTTACAGCGGGATAAAAAGAGAAGCAAAGAGGAAACGTGAGATGAAGAACGGGCATAAAACAGAGAACTTATGTGAGGTGTGTCAAAACGAATGCTGGATCAACTTGCTACTTTCCCCGTCATTATTTTTTATGATTCCAAAATGGCTCTCCGTCGGCGCTTTTTATAACATCACATACAGAATTCTCCTGAGAAAAAATATCAGAGTTGTCGAGTGTTCAATGCAATTTTTGTACAATTTATTCATGTAAACAAAATATAATAATTCTGAGATTTCGTTTTTCACTCCGGCCCGCGATCTCCTTCCAAAAGTCTCATCTGGCCCGCACTCTGAAAAGGTTGCCCGCCCCTGAACTACTATGTAACACGTTCTTTCTATTCTATGCCCACAGAGTAATATCTGTATCTCTTAATATTTATATAATAATAACATAAGACATTTTTCGTCGTACATACGATATAACTTTTCACGCACATTAAACATATCTAGAATTCATATTCAAAAGTCTATAAAAATCCGTTCATTAGATTTTTAAATAAATGATTTTTTTTAATTTAATAAATATAAAATCAAACAACTGTATAACATTACTTTGTAATCTAAACTGTTTAGATAACCTTACGAATGTTTTCTAAGATGTACTACCACTTATATTCAAAGAATCGTTAACCACTAATCATCCCATCGGATTTCCGCTTTCCCAAAATCGTAAATAAAATTGAACGTTCACTACGATATCCACGATGCCAATAGAGGTGTTTAAAGCAGAGTAATCACCGGGAACGAAAATAACTCGAATCCAGCAAATAAAGTACCCCTTGAAAAAAAGGTGGTTTACCATTGATAGTCTCAGATATGTATCTAAATAAATGATTTTGTTCGTTTAAGGATATGAAATAGAACACTTTTATAACATTAATTGGTATTCTAACTTCTTCAAATGTATTTATATATACAGGGTGGGCAAAAATAAGGGTCCTATTTTTAAAAATTCATAACTTTTTTATTTATTGATTTAAAAAAAATTTTTTTTTAGAATAAGTAAAGGACCCCTTCCGAAGCAAGCATGAGCCGTATTAGCCCTAAGGAACGTACCCTCATTTAGAAAACATTATTTTTGCTTAAAAAACTCAAAACAGTGTAAAAAACAATACTTTAGTTTTTGTAAGTTTTAAAAAGTGTTTTTCGGCTAAAATTTGTTTTGTTTATTTCAAAAAATCTCGGAAGGGTCAGTCTACACACACATAAAGTTTGGTGAGTTTAACTTTTATTTTGTGGAAGTTATTCAAATTCAAGTTATTCAAATTTAAAGATAGGACCCTTATTTTGGCCCACCCTGTATATATACATATATATGTATATCTAGACAACATCTTCTCTTGCATGCAATTATTGTTGAATATAAGAGACAACTCATGTCTAGATATCCTTTGGTAGATCATTTCAATAGTCCGAATCAGATGGGTCCGAAAGTACTTGGGAGACAAATCCAAACTATGGCAAATTCATCAGCCAATTCCCCTCCCAAACTAAGATCCTCATTCGGACTATTGAAAGGATCTACCAAAAGATATCTAGACATATGTTGTCTCTTATATTCAACAATACACCCCCCACACACACATATATATATATATATATATATATATATATATATATATATATATAATAATCCAGGTAAACTGTTGATCGATAATGCCAGTGTCGCAGATTTTGTACATTTCTGTGTAAATAAAAATAATCATATATATATATATATATATATATATATATATTATAATATAAAATGAAGTAATAAAATAAGGTGTCAATCAAATTTTATTAGAATTCAAAGTTCATGCAAAGCATCCTTAAGTCCTTAGCTCATGAGTTTTCAAAGATAATTCTTCTCTTCAAAGGACCATTACCGCAGTTATACTACTACAGGCAATAAAATTACGCTTTGAAAATATATAAAAAATTATATACACAAATATATAAAAATACATAACATCAAACATATCAATCCAAAAACATACTTTTGTTGAATCCATACAGTCCATCCAGGTCATATATATATATATATATATATATATATATATATATATAAGTTTCAACATGAATTAGAACAAATACATAGAAAACATTACCAGGGCTGCTCCAATGAATGTAGACCCCTAAACCGCGGTAGAATACTATTCACACTTGACAGTATCCTATATCTCTACAAAGCCACCATTCGCCCAAAGCATGGGATATTGTTGCGACATATGAGCCGGCATATCAACCACTAGTCTCTTAATATCGGCAGTGGCTATGAATTTCCCGCATTATCCCAAACCTCAAAGATTCGAAATCTGCATTCAACACGGTATGTGAATTTATTCAGTCCTACGTTTTTTTTTCTTTCTTTCGAATGATGTGAATTGATCAATAACATGGAAATAAACAAGACATAATTTACATGCAAACGTTAGAAACGGAAACTAATGTTTTGTCTAAAATTTGAATTTTGAAAAAACGGACTTTCGAGTTATTTGCTCAACATGAAAGCAAGAAGGTTGAATATTTGATTTGATTTGATTTTGACAAGCAAAGTGTTTTTCTAAAACAAAAAAAAAAAAAAAAAAAAAAAAAAAACTCCACCGTCACGTAAAGAATTAAAACTAAAACGACGAACTTATTTCAAAACGAAATTTTGAACCGAGCCGGAAAAGGCAAGATAAATAAATAAAAACATGCCCGTCGATTTTTCCTTCTCGTAAAACCAGAAAGAAAGTAAATATGTATTTTTTCTTTTCACTAAGTTGTTCCAAACTTACTTCGTTAGTAAAAACTACGAATTACATTAATTAAAAGGAATATATATATGTATATATATATATATATATATATATAGGTACCAAAAACATTTTAGTATGTTAGTGTTGGATATTCACTCGCCTTCACTTCATTGATTCTAACCAATTCGTTGACGAGGTGGCAACGCTTTTTGAAATGCTAAAAAAAAACAAAAAAAAAACAATAACATTGAAAAAAAAATATGCTATTTAAAAGTTGATGCTTAAATACTATAAGGATCTCTAGGCAATACTTAAACTAGAATTCGTTGACAAGGTGGCAACGCTTTTTGAAATTCTAAAAAAAAAAACAAAAAAAAAAAAACAATAACATTGGAAAAAAATGCCATCTAAAAGTTGATGCCTAAATGCTATAAGGATTTCTAGGTAACACTTAAACTAGAATTCGTTGACAAGGTGGCAACGCTTTTTGAAATACTACTCTTTGAATTGAATGTGTGATCTCTCTGCTGTGCTACTAAAGTTTTGTTTCCAGTTAGAGTTCCCTGCACATCTTCAGTCTGCAATCTTGATTTTCTATTGTCTCTGTTTTGTTCCACTGCCTTTTCTCTGTAACTATGAGTGCTGATACCCCAGACTTAAACTCGAGTGAGTCGATTTGCCTGCACCCTGATCCGTTGGAGAATGATTTGCCAACTGCAAAATCCGAAGTTGAAAATCTAATTGTGGAACTCTGTGTCAATGCCCCAAGTGACTCTGTAAAATTTTGCCTCCGCATATACCAGTATGAAAAGAGTCTAATTCAGCTTGAAAGGGAGTTCGAGCGAGAAAAACTTCAGTCATTGCGCGATACCGCACTATTTCTACAAATTCCAAATAATGATATCAAAACCAAAAAATCCCTTGCTCACTTGATCATACGCCGTATTCAGAATTTGCTCCCTGAAAACTGTCCCTTGTGCCATGAACGCTATCAGATTGGGTTGTCCGAAATTCCCCTCCTAGAGTGTTCTATTTGTGGACAGGGGGTACATAGGAAGTGTTGGGTACAACTGGCGGGTAACGTGAATAACACAGAATATGATGGGCTGAGTCCAGATAAATTTAAACTGTTATGCAATCCCCTCTGTCTGTCCTCTTTGTACTACATATGTCATGTATGTAAGGATAGTACAATTCCAAATGAGGAGTCAGGGAACAGGAAAACTAAATTAAAATCAAAATCAAAAGAAACAGGTGCGAAGCCTAAAGTGACTTTTAAATTATCCCAAGAACCGCTTCCTTCTCCTGACACAGATGTCTCCAAGTGCGAGTTGACTGTCACTGAACCTGTTTCAGCCACTATACCTGTTTCAGCCACCGAGACTGAATCTGTTCCACCCACTGTAAACAATCACCTTCCTTCCAATGGCGCGCCCCCACCTGAGGCCCTCATTACTACCACTGTCAATGAACAGTCAGTCACTGATGATTCAGACAGGAACGAGCGGCCAAAGGAAAACGTATCAATTTGTCGTTTCTTCAGAAATGGGAACTGTAAACATGGTATTAAAGGAAGAGAATGTAAATTTAAACACCCCAAGGTCTGCCCGAAATATGCAAAGTATGCGACACGCCAACCAAGAGGCTGTAACCTTGGGAAAGCATGTAAAGATTTTCACCCGAAAATGTGCAAGGATTCTCTGAGAAGAGGAGAGTGTCTGAACGAATCATGCACTTACAACCATGTTAAGGGTACTAGACGCCAACCAATCTCGACTAGGAATGAACAAGCAAGGGAAATTTCACAGCGCAACTCCGTCCCAACCACGAGTCAGGAGTCAGTTGAGAATTCGTCCCCAGTTATATCCACACCTCGAGAGAATGGAAGAGATACGTGCAATTTTTTAGAAGTGATCCGCCTATTGAAGGCGGAAATCCTCCACACTTTGGACCAGAGGATATTGTTGGTGTCGAATCAAATCAACGCACTACACAACCAACAACAAGATGTGCCAACTCCTCGAATGCCAATGCAATTCACGTGGCAACAGCCAGCCGAAGTTCCCAATCAAATCCATCAACCAATGTTTATGATTCCGAACCAACAACTCACTCGGCCCAGAATAAATCTGGTGGACTATCAAGAATTCCCTCGACCCAGAATGAATTTGGTGAATCCAGTTCACCACTCTTAAATAACTTTGCTTTTGTAAATATTCAAGGTCTTTGTCCTCAGACCGTTCCAAGCAAAGTACCGTTTATCAAAAATGAACTTAACAGTGACAATTCTCTTTTTATTGGCTTATCGGAAACTTGGTAAAATTCGCACAGAGATGCTGAACTTGAAATAGAAGGTTTTACACTCTTCCGATGCGACACATCAAGAAAAGCCAAAACACGTGGAAGGCACACCGGCGGTGTTGCTCTTTATGTCCGTGATGATATTGGATGTTCCTGTAATGTAATTTTTTCTCATGCGTCTGAATGTGTGCAGATGTTATGCCTTTACTCCTCCTATGAAGATTTAGCCATTCTTGTTACTTATAGACAACCTGATGACAGCTACCATGGACACCCATCCACACCAAATGATTTTAGTTCTCCTCTTAATAAAGTCAAACATATATTATCAACAATAAACCCTGCTCCAGATATCATTGTCGGTGGAGATTTTAATCTCCCTTACGTATCTTGGCCTGATGGACAGGCTATTCCAGGAGCATCAAATGCTGAGCGATTGATGATAAATTCACTGAACGAATTCTGCAATGAGCTTTTTTTGTCACAGCATGTGCTGTCTCCCACGCACAAAGATGGGAATATCCTTGATCTTGTTTTCACCAATAATTCTGATTTGATTCATGAGAGCATCAATGTACCCTTACTGCAAAGCACATCTCACCACAGTCTCATCCAGCTTCAAACAACATATAAAGTTAAATATAAAAGTGAGGTATTGAATAATCGTGCACCAAGAACAATGTTCAATGCACTAAACTTTTTCAGCGAGGAAGTCGATTGGACTGCTCTTTCAGAGGAACTAAGCCATGCTGATTGGGAAGACTCATTAAGAGACATGGGTGCATCTGCAATGCTGGACACTTTTTATTTAATTGTCTACACTGCCTGCTGCAAGCATGTGCCATTGCGTAAATCAGAATGCGAGAAAAGAACGCCCAAGGTGGTAAGATACCGTCACTCACTTTCTAAAAGAAGACGGAAGATAAAAAAGCGTCTTTTGAAAGTGTCATCGCCTGCTGTTATTTCCAAACTGTCCAAGGAATGTTTGGATATTGAAAGGAAACTGCAGAAGTCTTTTGCTGACTCTAACGCTTTTATGGAGGGAAAGGCTGTCAACTCCATTAAAAGTAATTCAAAATATTTCTTTTCATATGTCAAGAAAAAGTCCAAAGTCAAGACAAAAGTTGGTCCATTGGTGGACCAGAATGGTGTTCTTACTGGTAACAGTACTGAGATGGCAGAAATTTTGTCAAAACAATACACAGACGTTTTTAGCAAACCAATGCAAAGCAGTCAAGCTTCACATAATCGCACTTTTGATATAAGTTCTATACTGTCAACTGTTACTCTAACTGCAGCCGATTTTGAGCTTGCAATTGATGAACTCTCTCCGTCAGCTGCTGCGGGTCCTGACGGCTTTCCTGCATTACTACTGAAAAACTGCAGGGCCCATTTGGTCCATGCTCTCGTATTTCTATGGACGAAAAGTCTTGAAGAAGAGGTCGTTCCAAGCAAACTAAAGAATTCTCTTATTATACCCATTCACAAAGGTGGAAGCAAGTCGGTGGCTGCCAATTATAGACCAATAGCTTTGACCTCCCACCTCATTAAACTTTTTGAGAAAGTCATACGGAAACACATAGTTAGACACATGAATGAAAATAACCTGTTCAATGACAGTCAGCATGGGATGAGATCTGGAAGATCTTGTTTAAGTCAACTCCTTGAGCAGTTTGACACTATTCTATCAATTCTTGATGATGGCGCTAATGCAGATGTTGTCTACTTAGATTTTGCCAAAGCTTTTGACAAAGTTGACCACAAAATAGTTCTGCAGAAAATATTTGATCTTGGCATTCGTGGAAGCATCTTCAAATGGATCGAATCCTTCCTGAGTAATCGCCTCCAAACAGTTATGGTTGATGGTGCTACCTCGAAGCCACAACCTGTCATTTCTGGAGTTCCCCAGGGAAGTGTATTGGGACCCATAATCTTCCTAATCCTTATTGGGGACATTGATGAAGATATCGCCATGTCAATAGTCAGGTCATTCGCCGATGATACAAGGGCCACAAAATCCGTTCGGTCTCCCGAGGATGCTGTGTTGTTTCAAAAGGATCTCGATCAGATCTACAAATGGACGGAGGACAATAACATGGAGCTAAATGACGTGAAATTTGAGCTTCTCCGCTATGGTAATAACGACCAGCTAAAAAGCGAGATATCATACCACACTCCGTCAGGAAAAATGATAAACATAAAGCAAGAAGTAAAGGACCTCGGTGTATCTATGTCTAGTGATTGTCTTTTTAGCAATCAAATAAACAAAGTTGTGGAAAAAGCCAAGAACCTCATTGCCTGGATCCTGAGGACATTTAAAACCAGAGAATATCGTGCAATGGTCACGCTGTATAAATCCTTGGTCATTCCAGTTTTGGAATACTGTTCTGTCTTGTGGAACCCAAGTAGCCCTAGGCTCATCCAAAAGCTTGAAGCCATTCAGTGGTCCTTTCTACGGAAAATTCAAGCTGATCGGAACTACTGGTCATGTCTGAAGAAGACAAAAATGTTCTCGCTGCAAAGACGACGTGAAAGGTACCGGATAATTTACATCTGGAAGATATTGGAAGGAAAGGTACCGAACATTAATGGCCACATTCAAGCCCGAGACAATGAACGCCGCGGGAGGCACTGTATTGTTCCCTCGCTAAAAACTGGTGGGAAAATACGAACCATTTTTGAAACGAGCTTACCTGTACAGGGGTCACAACTCTTCAATGCCATGCCTAGGTGTATTCGGGATATAAAAAATGCTGCTGTGGAACAATTTAAGCGCTCTCTTGATGCCTACCTCGCTAATATCCCGGACCAACCCCAAATTGTCGGATACACGGCGTGCAGGCAAGCCGACACCAATTCTATCGTGCACATGCAAGCACATGCTGGTGCGGTTCCTTTGTCTCACAGGATCCTCACATCAGCCGGGGCGAGTTGAACAACCAGCAAGCCTGAACACGCCTGTTCGAAGCACCAGACAAAAAAAAAAAAAAAAAAAAAATATTCGACAGGGTCCCGAAAAGAGTCTCCAGAGTCACCTTGGCCATTTGGCTAAGATCAAAGTGTAGTATCTGTTCCGATGGATACTGTACCCCATACTGGTGTTGTCTTGGCCTTCTGGTCTTGATTTACGCCGGTCAATGGGTCTGTCCTGTGCAGTTCTGGGAGGTCTACCTTCCCAGGCTTTGCCTCCCCTCTTTAGGGAGGAGTAAGTTTGTTGCTTACTGCCTGAGGCGCCCCTACTGGGGAATGCCGACGGGGCTGCCCAGGCAATTTTTAAACCCCACTTTCCCGACCCGACCTTTGGTCACATCTTACTTGTGGGAGTAAGATAAAAACTGGCCTCGTGCCTAACTCCTGGAGAGGAGTAAATCAATACTCATCTAATCAGCAGTAGCAAAAACGACGACTCAGTCACATGGATAAATATATCATATGGAGGGGGTAAGGTGTCAAAATATGTCACTTTTTTTTTACTTTGAATTTTCCGAGTCAACTTCGTCTTCCTCTTTTATATAATTAATTACATTTTTCAAAATTTCCATCTTCAAAACTCACACATTAATATAACTATCATAAATGTATGCAAACATGTATACCCATGAGCAACAGAGGCGACACACAGACATACCCCGCACACATAAATAGCAGAATATATATTGTTTAATGGTTAATCGAAATCGGAATTTAAAAATCGAAACTCTTGGGGGTTATCGGAATCGGTAACAAAATTGGAAAAAAATTTAACTTCATTTCTGGTTCACAAAACGATTTTTTAAACGTTATTTTCCATTGCTGGTACTAATGATAAAATGATAAATATTTATTGATTTACAACAACCAGTAAAATTAACATCTATAAATCATTAATTTAGATTTTAATATAAACTCACCGGAATAAATGGCATAGTAAAAATGGCACAGGTAAAAAGGGCACGAGTAAATAAAAAGAGAAAAAGTCAGAAGTTAAAATATTGAAGAAAATATAAAAATGAGTTTGTCCAAATCTTGGATACAATAAATTAAAATGTTTGTCAAATTAAATAAAGATATATCTTCATTGAAAAGTATATGAGGACATTCATCTAATTCATCAGCCTCTAAAAAGATTTTTAGGCGATTTACAGTGAACACCTTGAAAAAGTGTGTGAAAAAAAAAACACTACATTATTTTAGAATTTAGAATGTGGTTAAATTTCGCATATAATTTTAACGTAAAATCTTTACCTATTTTCGGGCCAGTGTTTAACGAAATCGCGTGTTAAGGGTATATACACTGAATTCTGGGAGGAAAAAATGTTAATGGATATAAATATTGTATGTCTTTTTGTGGGTAAGATTAAAACACAACACACACTTAACAATAACCCTGAATCCGTGTAGTAGCAGCTTCATCTCCTAAAAAACAACAATTCTCCCATAACCTTACCACTAACAATACTCCGGGGTCGTCCACCAAAAATCTTCCGTTAATCCTATCACTAACCTTAAGGCCAAGTGGTAACATAATCTCCCTATTCCAAAAACGAACAAATACATGATTTAACACAACAACAAAAATACACTAAGATAGTTTGGATTCAACATTGTGTGTGGGGGCTTATCCTATATTTAAAACTATAGAGGAGAGACCCTAACCCTAACCCTAACCCCCATAACATACAAAATCGATTATTGTAAGAAAGAGTAAATGTAAATACTTATTTTAAAATATTTATTCAAAACATTATTTTATTTAAAAATATGGGGGATAACTCCTATTTATAACTATAGGGGACGGAAGCTAGATAACCCATTCTCTAAAAAACTTTAAAAATCGATGTTATTTGTTTGAAAATATTATATACTTATATTATTTTGGTTGTTTTGTTTTACGGCATATCAACCCTTTTCGGGTTATTTAATGTCGAATGCAGTCATTTTGGTGAAAGTTTTTATGCTTCAAATATTTATTCATGGTGTTTAGTTTGGTTGTTTTGTTTTACGGCATATCAACCCTTTTCAGGTTATTTAATGCCGAATGCAGTCATTTTGGTGAAAGTTTTTATGCTTCAAGTTCTTTATATGTTCAAATATTTATTGATAGTGTTTGGTTTGGTTGTTAAATCTGTTTCTATTTAACCCATAGTTGGGACCCTAACAGGTACTACCACTCCGGGTCAGGGTGGACCTGGGAGCAATGGTAATTAAGAGGAGGCTCCACATTCCCCAAAGTCCGTAAGCCGGATCTCACCATCGGATGTAGTTTAAGGTCATATCCAGGACCGGGAGTAGGGTAGGAAAAATAAAATAAAAAAGGGGAGGGAGAAAGGGAGAGGGGCTGTTGTTTTTGTTTTTGGTTTTGTAGAACATAATTAAGTTTTACAAACAAAAAAAACAAAAAACGTCAATGTAGGTGAATTTCGTCTCAGGGAGCCACAGGGCAGCCTGATCTGGTATCACCAGATATTATTTTGATTATTCGGACTAATGTTTTCGTCTTAGAATTTATTCTTACAACGTTTCGGCCGATGTAAACCTCGACCATCTTCAGATGCGTATTAGCCAACTCTGGGATCTTTACGTCGACTTTTTAAAATGTATTCTCTTGTGTCATTTCTGCCTGTGTCATTTTCCCCGTGTCATTTATACATGTGCCACTTTTACAGTGCACCGTTATTATTACTTCAAAATACGATGAGAAATTATTTTAACCGTGTAAAATAACGAAACTTTGCATTCCTTTAACTGGATACACTTAAAAAGAATACAGTTTAATTTACAAGGTTGAAATGTTTAGAAATCCCATGAAAGACAAAATGCTCAAAAACATCATTGCAAGGCGTAATCATAAAAAAGAACAGAAATAAAAAAGGGGGTAGTTTTCTTCCTTCTTAGTATTATAATTTTCTAAATAAGTTCATTTTATTATTATTAAACACTGTGTTCTGCGGCTACGGTAGTCAAATGTCATCCCGTAGCTGAAATCAGTCCTCCATGTAAGTCCCAGGCCATCTTGCTTTGTCATGCGCAAGTTGTCGTAGGCAATGAAGTTGTTTCACTGTACATAGTGGTCCTAGTCCCTCCTGCTTGACGTCAGCATATAGTGTGCCCAGCAGAGTTGTGCAGTTTCGTCCTAGTCGCGGTTGGTAGGCTTGCGAGCCAGTAACGGCAAAGTCTAGTGCCCTCTGTGCGGGAGTGTCAGGGTCCATTCGTAGGACATGGCCTGACATAGACTATCTCTGTTCGGCGACCTTTGTGGAGAGGGGTTTTTCGTTGCACATCTCGTATAGTGCCTTGTTGCTGATAAGTTTTTTCGGCCAGCAGTGACCCGTGATCGAATGGAGGTGTCTGCAGTGGCACGCATCCAGCTTGTCAAGCGTGGCTTTTGTTATTGCCCAGCTGTGTCTATTGTAGAGCATGATGGACACGCAGTACGCGTTATAGAGACGGAGTCTAGTCTTCAACGGGATCTTGGTAATGAATGAAACGCTAGTTTTATTTTTTTTTAAATATTTTACTAAAAACAATTTTAGTCGATTTATTTAAAATTTCTTATGAAGAAATTAAAATAAATTATTGCCAACTTTCGACGAACTACTGCAAATCGGTTTTGTTTTTTAAAGAAATACATGATTATTTGCTTCACTAGTTTGAATTAATAAACGGGAACGAATTTGAGAAAAAACAGAAATATCTACTCGTGTAATGTACGCCCTCCTTACAAGTGTATTTATGCTTTAGCAAAAATATATGACGCATTACACATTTCTTACGGTTATACGTAGATACAAAAAAACTCTTTAACTATATTTTTAGAAATGAAAAAAAAATCGAAATCGGTAATTGTATCGGAATAGGGAATCTTGAACATAATCGATACTTGTATCGGAATCTGGAGGAATATTAGGATCGTCTTACCAGTAATAAATGAAGAGTTCGAATGCAAAACGCGATAAACGCCATTTTCAAAATCACGAAACTGTCCCTACAAAAAGTGTTGCATTTAAACACTCAACAAGACCCCAACACTATGTGTTACATACTATGATACTGAAATAATTTATTTTTGAGTTCAATTAAAATCAACCTTAATTCGAAGTCTACATTTAATATGTTCGTGTTTTTATTGGTTAAGGTCTCAATTGAAACGAATTGGATTTATCGCGTTTTTCGTTCTAACTCTTCAAATATACATATATGTATATATATATATATATATA
The DNA here is from genome assembly GCA_963556195.1 of Sepiola atlantica. NCBI lineage: Eukaryota > Metazoa > Mollusca > Cephalopoda > Sepiida > Sepiolidae > Sepiola > Sepiola atlantica. Next base: position 55,655,276 of record OY744534.1, on the reverse strand, counting down.
TATATATATATATATATATATATATAATATGAAACGAAAAGTATACTTTTAGAGAGTTGAACCTATAGTGAAATGATTTAAGCTCAATATAAGAGATAGAGCAATTGTATAGATAAACGAAGGAAGAAAGATAAAGATGTGCGAATGACAAATCTATTTAATCTTCGATTGTTCAATGCAAGGTGAACTCGATAAAAAACTTGTTTTTTTTCTTTCCTAAAGCCAGACTTTTCAAAGATTAAAATCTTATCTTCAGAGGAATTACATAGATGGATAAGTTGGCAGGGGAATAGCGAAAATTCAAAATTTGAAAAAAATAAGAAACAATATAAAGTAATGGAAAGTAAAGATGTGTGCATAAAAGTCTGTCTAGTTGGGTAAATGCACGTTTGAAAAGTGTCCGGTGACGAAAGGTTTAAAGATGATAAAAGAGATTTCGTGGAGTCTGCGTTAGAGATGGTCAAAATATAGTAAAGAAAAATAAACATGTTTTTATCGTGTACACCTTGCATTGAACAATCGAAGATGAAATAGATTTGTCATTCGCACATCTTTATCTCTCTTCCTTCATTTATATATATATATATATATATATATATATAGAGAGAGAGAGAGAGAATTATAAAAAGAAAAATCTATACACACATTAAGGTTGTACACATTATAACTTATTTCGACCCCTTAATTAGGTCTCCTCAGATGTATAAACTACCACGTCAAAAAAACAAATAATGAGAGAAATTGATCATCGTCTTTAAAAGATAAATTCACTTTTTTGATTCGTCTATGTAAAAAAGGAGGTAAATGTTAAAATAATCGAGGAGGGGTGACAGAAGTAAAAGCTTAATTTGACTATTTTTTTTTATATATGCAGAAATATAAAAATATAAAAATATATATAAAAGAATTCGTTTTTACTATTTAAACAAATAAATCATCTCATTTAAAATTTAGAATGTGAGCTTTATGGGTAAAAATATATGATGAAATATATATATATATATATATATATATATATATATATATATGCATAAACGTTTAATATATGTATATCCGCATACAGATTTACACACATAAATATATTATAACATTTAAACATGTATACATTTTAACAGACAATCATCTAGTCATATAAGAAATTATAGTATTAAAACTATTACTGTCTTCAAAATGTAGACAAAACTTTGCTTCTTTACTTAGCGTTTCTTGTGTATATTATAATAAAACTACCGCGAATTTAATTGATATTTCTATCGTATCTTATGTGTTGGTGTTTATTGTTTTTTGTTTTTTAATTATTTATTTAATTTATACTAAGTGGATTTAATAAGGAATTTAAATTGGTATTTGTCAAACCTTTCCAGTTTATTCACACGGGTTCAAATAAGTAAATCTTTCTGGCACATCAAGATCTCCGCGGAAATGAATCAGATGATCAGGGAACTTTCGTACGGTTATTGGTTATATTAAGAGAGTTGACTCTTGATAATTTGATTTCTATGCACGGTGATCTGGGTTGGTCCATAAGATCACCTAATTTGAACAGGTGTGATTTATTCTAGTGGGGGCATTCTAAATCAAGAGTAATCAGGAATCGACCTCGATCTATTGATGAATTAAAACGTAAAGTTTGTGTGGAAAAAAGGAACTATTTTACAAGAAAGGATCCATAGAGTTATCGATAAATTTCATGAACGTCTTCAACAGTTATTGACAATGATGGGAAGCATTAAGCTGATTGATATTTAAAAACTTATTGCAATAAAATAGCATTATACAGGGTGTCTCAAAAAAAATGTACTCACTCTTAGAATGACGAGAAAACCTTTATTTATGAACATAGAGAGAAATGAAATAGTAATTAAAGTAAAATCATTCTACGAGTGAGTACATTTTTTTGAGACACCCTGTATGTGCATTCGAGAAAATAGTATCCTTCTTCAAATTATTTCGAATGTTGTGCTTTTATTAAGTCTCCACTAGTGTATATATGAGGTTTAATCTCACAACATGTTCAACAGACTGTTCTGTGCATGAACCAACCCTCAGCCAGAGGTGAAGATCGAATTAGGGAGCATTCAGCATTTCGGCATTACCCTTTAATAACCATTAATGCTGGTCCACTTTAAGCCGTACATCGCCATAACCCTATATATATGTTAAATAAAAACTATAAATTACAGACTATTTGTACAGACAATGTACACATACAAAACAAATTAATCAACACACCAATCATATAAAAAGTATACGTAGATTTTCGGCATGAAATGACACAAAAACTGTTGATATGTCGTGAAACACAACAATCAACCAACCAACGATTCTCAAAAATATGTCTGTCAGTTCCCTACATTTGAAACTAAAACTAGGAATCAATCTGCATTTTTATCTCACATTAATTCTGCATATATTTTCTTCATGTCATACCACCACACATATTCTGTGTTTCTTTCCTGTTTCCTTATTCTAGCTTAATGTACTTCCAACTTAACTTGGTATGTACTCAGTAAACAAATTTTGATACTATCACGTGTCATTGTTCGACCAATCAGAGCTTCGGCTGTCCCGAGTAAAACCTACACTCTTGTTATGTGCCGTACCAGATTTTGTAACTCTGCTGACAATTTTCAAAAAGAGATACAACTCTCACGTGATCTTGTTCAACCAATCGCCAACTTCGACTTGATATTTACCAGATCTGCTTTCCACTTTAAAATTGCAACTCTGCCAAAACGACGTTATCTTTTATCTTATGAAGTGACCATCAATGATAGAAACTATGCCACGTTTCTCGAAACAAAACTATAACTATGCAGAAAAGATAAGTAGTTCGTATGCCACAACAAGTTACGATATACATTATTAAATAGTAGAAGTGACTTCCATTTATAGGTATTATTTATTTCTTGCACAGCGGGAAGATGTGAAACAAAGTCAAAAGTTGTGGATGTACAAACAAGCGCACGGGAGGCGTATGCACTCTAGCACACAAAAAAATGATTGAACAGCCATCTTGGCGTTCTCGTGTAGGAGCAATAAACCAACCCTTTCTCAAAGAAAAAAGGTAAAGTCCTCGAAGATGAACCTGCTAGAATTGCCAAGAACGATACCTCATTTAAACACAAGGTTCTAACACCGTAGCAAATCTTAACCGAGTGTAACAATTTGCCGAGATTTTACGCCCTACAGGAACCAGAGCAGTATTGTGCTTGCTATATACGACAAAAAAGCGCGCGTACGCGGCGAGTAAAGACATGGGAGTAGTCAGCATCTTCATAGACAATGTTGCTATACATCCAACATATGACTCGACCACGGCATCCATTTCACGGCCCTAATTTTCCTGTTGGCCTTGAAAATCTACGCCGTGAAAAGGGTATACTTTTGTTTCTTCTATAACGGCGCCCTGCCGACAGGGTCCACATTTAACGAAGACACACCCGAAACACGCGAGATCCGTCAGTGGAGGCGTCTGTTATTTTGCTAGACGAAAGATAGCGCAGCGGGAGTTTTTATCCAATCTTTTTCTTTGATTTCATTTGTACTTCGGTTTTATCATACTATGCAAATAGTGAATGTGATATATATATATATATATATATATATATATATATATATATATATCGCTGTGTAATTGTGCCCTTTCATATATTCTTCGCGCAGGCGTTGTGTAGTGATAGAGAAGTTCACATGACAGAAAAAAACAAGTGATCAAATATATATATATATATATATATATATATATATATATATATATATATATATATATGTGTATCTATATATATATATATGTATATACACACATTTATATATACATATTTATGTATATACACACACTTATATACATATAAATACATATAAATATATATATATATATATATATATATATATATATATATATATATATATATATATATATATATATATACATATATATATAGTACCAGGCATAAATGTGGATATGGCTGATACATATGCCCGTTCCGAATTGAAACAATGAATACATAAGTAAATTAGATAGGATCAAGACAAAAATATGTAGACATAAATTGTCCGTCGTATTTAACGAAATATATATATATATATATATATATATTCATAAATGATTCTTAAATTATATTTACCTACTGACGAAGCTCTCATCAGTGTAGGAAGAGATAATTTCAGACGGTCTCAAGGCGTGAACATGGTTCACACAGTCAGCTTTGACTCCGCACGCTTTCGCTCTATCCTCTAGACTATAACAAAATTATCACGTGATACGGAGAATGTTTGTGGTGTTTCATCCAATTGCATCGGGCTATAAACATCAATACAATCAATGGGTCTAAACGAACATAATCGGAAACTCGCTTTGTACGTTAAGTTAATATTGATTTTTTAATATCTCCTAACAGTGGGCAACATTAATTTTTTAAAAGGGGCTTTTATAATGATATCCATTAATAAATATTAAATTATATCAACCTACAGACGACGTCGTGTCGAGCTTATTCCCTCATCAGTGTAGGGAGGTGATAATTGCAGACGGTTCACAGAGTCACATTTGACTCCTTGCACTTCCACTTTATTTTCTCGGCCATAGGAAATTATAACGTGATACGGAGAAATTAAGTTATATTCATGCCAATTGCAGCGGGTTATAAATATCAATACGTGCTAGACGACTAAACGAACATAATCGAAGCTTCGATATAGATATATATATATATATATATATATATATATATATATATATATATATATATATATATCAGTGAAAAAAATTTGAATATCCACAAATGATACAATTTAAATGAAAAATCATTTATTTAATTTTTTTTGCAAGCTTTCGTTGTAAAAAAAACTTTGTCAGGCGAGACTTCTTATAGTTGTTTTTCTCTTCTTCGTCTTCCTAAATGTGATGGTATTAACCCCGAGGGTTCGAATCAATATAGAGGCAGAAAAAGCACGTCTAGTTCTAAAAGATGTTAGGATAAGTAGAGACCCGTCGATGTTATGCGCAGATTGACGAGTTTTCCATGAGGAAATTGACATGTTTGAGGCACCCAAGAAAATGTATTTAAGTGAAATATTTTTGAAAATCAACACATGGTGTGATTTAAATGAAAAGTCATTTATTTTATTTTTATTTTTGCAAGCTTTCGATGTAAAACAATATTGCCAGGCGAGACTGACTTATAGTCTTTTTTGTTCTTTTCTTCATTTTCTTCATTTGATGTATTCCTCTGTTTCTCTCTGTCTGTCTGTCTGTCTGTCTCTCTCTCTCTCTCTCTCTATATATATATATATATATATATATATATATATATATATGTATATATATATATAATGTTCAAGTACATTGTTGAAATCATTGTTCATAGAATGGTTAGTATATAGAATAAGAACATTATTCAGTCATGATACTGTATCCATCCGCTTGAAAACGAACGTAAGTATATGCTTTATTCTTATCTTAGTAGAGTCACATAAGTTAAGCGACGTTGAGCCTGATCAGTACTAAATGGGTGACTATTTACTAATACCAGGTGCTGTATGTGCTCTCCGCTTATCTCAGCATTGTTTGCAGTCGTTCTGGATTTCTCCTTGCCACTTGAATAAACAGTACTTATTCAGGGCATGTGCGGTTGAAATTGCGCAACCCTTGCATCGCAATTACACGCGGATCCACCCTTACAGGGGGTATCCATTGTCTCTCAAGACTGTACGGAGGCCATTAAATCTTATCTGGGCCTTACTTCTCCATTTTTTATTAAAAAGTTTGTTGACGATCTATCAAGATATGTGGACGCTAGGCTAAACGCAAACAAGTATATGTAGTAACCATCCGACAAACAAGAGCGACCGAGAACATAACCTCCTTAGTGGAGGTAATTAGTGGATAAGCATGGAAACAAATAAGTTAAACTGATGACACAGACACATATTTAAAGCCGCCGATATTTCGGTCGTAAAATCTGACTTTACGCTTTTTCACCGAAACAAATTTTGGATTTTTACGACCGAGTCTTCTCTTTGTAAATATATGTCTGTGTTATTATTTTAATTAGTTCCATATTTTACAATTATATTTTTTTTTCTAAAAGGTTATTTTATCTTTCAAACTTCATAATTTATTGTTTATGCAGGGTTTGTTTAATGAACCAGACGGATAAATTAATATATATTTAAATTAATAAATTTGAAACGTTTTTTTCATTCATCATCGCTATATAAAAATCAACACGAGTTAATGTTATTTGAATACAGTTACTGTTTATTTAAATAGAATAATACAACATGGACTATTGAAATACTCTATATATATTAGAGACAAACTAACATCATGTAAGTGGTATTCATTTCTTATTATATGGTCTTATTTATTCTATATATGTGTAATAGTTTCTTCGATATTGACAGAAATTAATTAAAGTGATTTAAACAAAAAAATAGATAACTTACTAAAACTTTTACTTAAATAAAACTAACATCGCTCTCTAGAATTCTTACGGAGAGGTATTAAGGAAAAAGGAAAATGAGGTAGACGCTTGCTTGTTAGATAGCTAGCACGCTAGCTAATTCGCTAGATAACTCTCTCTCTCTCTCTCTCTTTCTCTCTCTTTCTCTCTCTCTTTCCCTCTCTCCATTTCTCTATCTCCCTCTCTCTCTCTCTTTCTCTCTCTTTCCCTCTCTCCCTTTCTCTCTCCCTCTCTCTCTCTCTCTTTCTCTCTGGCTTACTCTCTTTCTTTACCGTTAACGACGAGGTAATTTTTTTATTATTTTTAAATTCAATGATTGTATTGAAGCAATAGTTTCGTCGATAAAAAGTCGATATATATATATATACATATATATATATATATATGTGTGTGTGTGTGTGTGTGTGTTCATGTACCATTATATTAGCACAAAAAATCATTACTAGTCCACACGAATTGAAGGAGATTTGAAACACTCGTATTTAATAAAAAGCTCTAAAACATCAAAACATCAATAAATAGCAAAGCAATACATACATTATATTCGTCAATCATATTAAGTCAACTTCTTTTATGCCACAAGAGTAAACTTATAACTATACTATTTACATTGTATGTTTTACCGTAATATCGCATGTGAGAATCAGCTTCAACTGTTTTGCTTCCAAAAGTTATGTGTCACTTTGTACCTCTGACACACATATTCCCGTTCAAGTGCCAACGTCGCGACACTGGTGATCACTTACGTTTGCTACAGAATATTAGTGAGAAAATAGGATATGGTGTGAAGTCAAAGAAAAATACTGACGTAAATAAATAAATGACCTAATTAAGAAGAAAAATGAAATTAAGATGAAATCATGAGAAAACAGCGAAAAGAAGAAAAATGTACAATGTATCAACGTTGACAGAACACGTCACACGACATCTAATATTATTTAATTAATTTACTGCATGTAAGAAACACCTCAGTATTGCCTTTGCTTACTTATGTTAAATATATTTACACCTGGACAACGTCAGATACTATTCTAAAATGATCCAATATTATGCAACCATTACGCATTTGTCAAACTATAACTACACTTATATAAAAATACATAGCACTGCTGAGTCATATTTTATAATCTTCTAATATATAAAGTAGAGACGATTTTTCTCCTGTACCTTCTCGGAGAATAGGAAAATAATCACATGCATCACAGGCTACTAAACTATCCACCATACTACACTTATTCACTCAATCGTGTTTTAGTACATTTGTTATTCTTTTTTCCCAGCTAACACTAAATATTATATTTGGCCCGCCATCCACGACTCTCCAACAAACCAACTCCATATAGGTGGTAGCAAAAACGTTTCTCCCTAACAATTATGTACTGTCACTACACTCATCGACACCGGGAACTAATAAACACAGTTTACTTTTCACAAAACAGTCCGTCCTTATTTATTATGTGCCTGGTATTAATTTACTACATAATATAAAGCAATACGCAAATATTAATGACCGTTCCTGTTCACTCCGATGATTTTTCGCGAATATCAGATTACGTTCTTTCTCATTCTACCTATGAGTTGGTCTATTTTCAGATGTTTTTTTAAGTCGAAACTATGGCGCAGTGGTTAAGAAGGCAGGTTTAATGATCGACTGTTTCAGCGTTCGATCTCATTCGACGCGCTCACTTTTTTCTTTCTTTTTTTAATTCAAAACGTTCACCAACACGGTAACTATAGGCTGTTTTTTTTTTCATTCGACGTCATGCAATACGTAGTACTTTCTCCCGTGCAACACCGGGCGACGGGTTCCGCTAGTATATAATATAGTAGAAGTGTGTGTACGCTTGTTTGAAATGCTACCAGAATGTCGAAAATATCTAACAGATACTTCTGCCATCTGTCTATTTGAACATACAATAAGAAAAGAAGAAGAAAAAAGCAACAGAGACGCATGCGACGAACGACAGAACGGGGTTGCCGAAATCACAACAGGGGCTTTCAGATTCAAAAAGTTGATGGCAGATTCAGCTGCTCTCAAAACAATATCAAAAAACACATGCAAGAACAGCCACATAAATAAATACATAAATAAATATATAAATAAACAAACAAACAAACGAAACACAAAAACACACGAATAGTGTCATAGGAATAAAACTGACAATATGTTTATGAATCTTTACAGGTCGCTTAGAATAGACAGATGTGTCAGGGGTTATACGTACGAAATAAAAGACGTTTACAGGTAATTCAGTTCATACGTAAAAATCAAATAGAACAAAAAAGCTGTACATCTCTGGTGTCTTCATATATCGTTTAGATACGTCTATTTTAAACTCCTCATGATTTCATTTATTTTATTTATCAAACACTGATCTACATTTTAGGACAAAAAAGTAACACTTCCAATACAGTCTATCTAAAGACTGTGTCGTAATCTCATTTGTGCATAAGAGTGTGTCTGTGATAAAAAGTGTTAATATATATTTCTACTGCATCACTAAGGAACAGGGAATGGTCTGCTTTACAATCTAAACCAACAGGGCACTTATTGTTATATATATATATATATATATATATATATACCTCACAAGTCACAATCAATTTTAATCAACATAGATAAAACCCCTTGCTAAACGTTCGTTCCGGATCCACCCCTTAATGATCCTGCCCGACAGAGAAAACAAGTTCGTACATACCCTAGAAGAGCCAAGAAGTGGCATCAGTTGAATACCAGAACAGGTTTATTCGCCTGGGATCGTTTAGTTTCAATCACTGACAGGTGGGACTGAGGAAAACAGAAAGAGATTGGTTAATGATATTTTAACAGGAGATATGTCAATGTACGTGTTTGCAACATAAAGCTTCCGATCAAATTGTAGCCTTATTTCCGATTCCCAAAACGATTATTAATTTACTTGTTTAAAACCGAACTTTCTATTGCTGCTACTAACGATAACATGATGCATCGTTATTGATTGTTAACTACGAGTAAACCAAAATTATTAGATAATAATAACGACTTTAGGTAAGAATAGCACCGGAACAAATGGCTCGGTAAAAAATAGCACAGGTAAAATTTGGACGAGTGGATTAACAAGAACAAAATAGCACGACGAGTTTATCAAAATGTTGAATACAATATATAAAGAGAAAACACTGAGAAGTTTGTCAAATTTTAAATACAATTATATCTACATTCATAAGTAGATGAGTACTTACAAATTACATTCTTTTTTAGGCGATTACGCCATTTTAAAATCGGAATCAGCAATTGTATCGGAATCTGAAATTTGAAACCGAATCGGTATTGTATTCGAAATCGTGTAAAAAAAAATTGGAATCGTCCCGCCTCGCCTGTACACAAATATATATATATATATATATATATATATATGTGTGTGTGTGTGTGTGTGTGTGTGTGTGTGTAGAAGGATGAAAGGGAATTAGAAGAGCGACATAGGCAGATCTTTTACCCTCTGGATTCTATCTATTTTGGCCGCACCTGAATAGGTTGGTTTCTGGAGTTTAACTTTGAAACCTCTCATTTTATTTTTCGTGCCTTCTAACGACCTACCTACAAATCACGTTCTCCGCTGGACGTTTTGACACTGGATTTTTTTGCAATCGGACACTTGCTTGCATTCGGGCTGCTTTTTGCCTTGTGTTTTTTCCCCCACAGTCTTTATTTTACTATTTCAAATTTTAAATCTTGGGCTTTGCCAACTTATCTATCCCAGAAATTTCCTCTGATGATAAGATTTTGATTTTTGAAAAACCTGGCTGTTGAATAACTTGTTTTTTTTTGCAGAATATACTTTGCAGAGACAACTGAACTGAAAAAAGATTTGCTTCGGTCGCTTTTCTAATTCCCTTTCATCCTTCGACCTATCTATTTTCTCTATTCAGTATATTGAGCTGTATACATTTCACAATAAGTTTTACCTTTCCTAAAAGTTCGCTTTTAGTTCTCCACTTATATATATATATATATATATATATATATATATATATATATATATATATATATATATATATATATATATATATGTACGATTAAACTAAACATCCTTCTATTGGATTTACTTCATTTTTTTTAGATTTTCAACGCTGCCTTCACGAAACCCTTTTTTCCATCATTAAATCCCCTTTCACCGGACACTTTATCTACGGACATTCACCAACTGAACAGACTCCATACTTTTACACGCACACTCTTACTCTCCATTATTTATATTTTTTCAAATTTTGAATTTTGGCTTTTCCACTGCCAACTTATTTATCTATGTAATTCATCTGATTTTAATCTTTGAAAAGCCTTGGCTATACGAAAGAAAAATAAACATGTGTTTACCGAGTACACCTTGCATTGAACAATCGAAGTTGAAATAGATTTGTCATTCGTACATGTTTATCTCTCTTCTTTCATTTATTTTCATATATATATATATATATATATATATATATATATATATATATATATATATATATGTGTGTGGGTGTGTGTGTGTGTGTGTTACAATAATTGAGCTCTGGTTGTTTTAATGAGGGAAATGTTGTTATCAGCGACGAGGCAAGACCCAGTAAAGATCGAACCCAACAAGTTGGGACATATTGGAAGAGTAACAAAATAATCGTTTACTGACCCAGACGATCGGCAATAACAACACTCATCTGATGAGAGGGACAACAACTTTCTGTTCGCTATATGAACCTCCTTCTCTCTCTCCCAATTTATCTCGTTCCTCGTCTCTATTGTTATCCAGCTAAGGTGTAAGTAGTATTAGTATTTTGTAGTGTTTTTTTCTATTGTTTTTAATGGACTATTCCAATTCACTATCTTATAGTTAGATGTATTATCTTTGCCTCTCAATACACCCAGAGAGAGAAATATATATAGAGAGAAATAGAGAGAGAGAGAGAAAGAAAGAAAGAAAGAAATACAGAAAGAAAGAAAGAAATAAGAGCAGGTTATAAAACAACAGAAAATAAGGGAAGGTGAGAAAGATACACAGCATTTTAGTAAGACATTGGTGATTTGGTGTATAAATTAGAAATTACGGATAACTAAACCAATTAAACATAACTCAATCCCTAAACCAATGGATTATTTGTACATTTATTGGGTCCGCTTTAAATATAAATGAAAGAAGTTCTAGGTAAACTGAAGTTGATTAACACAGCTTGAATATAATAATTAAGTAAAAAAACTCAAACACACATGAATTGAAACACACCTCGCCGGATAGCACACACAATTGTTGTGAAATATCCATGAGTATTGTAATCCGAAGGAGGAGAGCACAAAACAAACCTCAGCTGAAAAGGTTCGAGAGTACTGGAACTTTACGATACTTATTGTCAATAAAATTACAGAGAAGACAAACGAGGTTGGATGGGGAGAAATCGATCGAAAACGGTTGTTGCGATAACGCAAAATTATTCACAATTTTATCTAAATTGACGGAGATAGCTGAACATCTGCAGAGACTTGATGTCACTTGGTCCCAGGGGAAGGCCACTGATAATGACTTGTGTAAAGACTACTAGTGAGTAAAATGATAATTGGGTACTTATCCAGATTAGGACCCAAGCTACCCCTAACCCTAACGCTGACCCTAACCTAAACGCTAACCTACGTCAAGTCGATTTACGATTGGGTCCTAATCTGGAGTACAAATGATAATAATCAGTATTATTATCATATATAAGAGATGATAGATATGCGTGTGGTTATGTGCATAGGCCTGTGTTTGTGTGTGCGCATATGTGAATGCAAACAGTCAAAATTATTGAAGAGAAGACCACAGTAGCAATCCTTTTCTTTTTTAAAAGATTCTTTACGTGACATGAGTTGAACAGGTACTGACATATGCCATATGCTTTATCCGTCTTCCTTATAGTCTGTTTACGCAGGTGTCCACAAAGGTCAACACTTATTTCTCCTTTAACCTCCCAGAATGATATTTTTACAGTTATTTTAAGAACTGACACCGCCTCGCAGAAAGGTGATATGGCTTTCTTTCAGATACCATCGGCCTCGTTTCAGCAAATACTGCAGGCCTTCATTTGGGTTCGCTATATTTGGGGGAGGGGTCCGGCTGAATTTATTCAGTCAAGAAATTTAAAAAAAGGAACTTTTAAAAAAAATTTCATTATTGTTTGAAACCATGATTTATTAATTTTGAATGTCTACTGTGTTTGCTTTACAAGCGGAATTAACCGGTTTACGTAGATTTTAACAATGTTTTTTTGAAATAATAATTAATGTTATGCATCGGGTAAATCTTCAAGAAAGAATCGTTTCACGAGGTTGACATAAACATATCGACTAATTGCTTTTAAACTTCTAATAAATTAGTATTCGCAAATATACACTCGTGATTGTTTTCTTCAGATTTCCAGATGTATTTATGCTATTTTGCTCGCTAATAATCTTACTTATAAATTATAATTATTTCTTTTTTTTTATATATATACATACATGAAATGTGTTACGTCGTAAATCTATCTATTGCGAAACTGATTGAACAGCCAGCGGTACTCCATTGAATCGGTTACCTCCCTCTGAATATTCAGTATGGACGCAAGACGGGCTCGTTATTTAAAATGTAAACAAAACGCTGGCATTTAACTTGTTACTTTTACTCTGATTTTTTTAAATTAAAACGTTCTGAGTTTGTTTATTTTCTTAATCTTATTAGCCATCATGTTTCAAAACACGAATTTATTGAATCAAATTATTTAATTAAAATAATAATTGATTTACAAATGACTATTTAAACACACACACACACCCTATAATGAATTTAGTTTAGGTAAACTTTTTATTTCGAGAGCATTTAAAAAACTATTCGTGTCTACTGTATTTGATTTTTTAATAGTTTCATTTTAAATAAACCTTTTCTTCCGATTTGAAATCTTTCCAATTTTATCATTTTCTTACGACCTTAAATGTGTTTATGATTTCGGTTTCACCTTTTACGCTGTAAAGCTTTTATTTACAAACTGTTTTTATTATTCCGTGTTTTATTCATTAAAATAAAAGATTTGATTTTGTTTTCTTTTCTGTCAACAAACAAAATAACACATTGTACTGGAAAACAAAATAACTGATTTTAGAATCAAATTGTTTAATTAAAAAAAAGGTCATTAAACAAACACACACACACATTCTAACGAATTTAATTTCCGTAAACTTTCCTTCCGATAGCACTTAAATAACGAATCGTGTTCACTGTATTTGATTTTTTTGGTGTTTTTTTTTCACTGTAGGACCCGCGCTAACTTTGCCCCCGTCGTTAGGTTTAGGGTCAAGGTCAAAGTGGGGGTTAGTGTTATGGTTTATAGTTAGGGTTAGGGTCATGGTAAAAGTTAGCGTGGGTCCTACAGTATAAGAGTACCGATTTTTTAATTTTTATTTTAGGTACACCTTCTTTTCAGATTTGAATGATAGTGTTCGCTGTATTTAGTTTTTTAAATTGTTGATTATAACAAATTCATTGAATCAAATTGTTTAATTAAAATGATAATTGATTTAAAAATTCATATTTAAAAAACCACACACATTTTAATGAATTTAATTTAGGTAAACTTTTTCTCGAGAGCATTTAAATAACTAATCGTGTTCGTTGTATTTGATTTTTTACTGTTTTATTTAAGGTACACGTTTTCTCCGATTTGAAAACCTTCCAATATCTTCATTTTTTTACAACCTAAAGTGTGTTTAGGATTTTGGCTTTACCTTTTACGCCGTAAAACTTTTATTTACAAACTGTTTTTATTATTCTGTGTTTAATTTATTAAAATAAAAGAAGATGTGATTTTCTTCTCTTTTCTTCAACAAAAAAGTTCACACAAATTTTTTCTTTTCTTTTTTTCTTTTCTTAAATAATTATTTATTTACAAAGTATAGGAGGAAGGTAAACAAAAATTGGGGGGGGGGCAAACATTTTTTTTATTTTTTTATTTTATAAATAAAAATATTTCTATTTATGCTGGAGGGTAAAAAAAAATTGGCGTGGGGTCGAAATTTATTTTTACTAAAAATATTCTTGGTCGGAAACAAAGAAAATCAATGTCTAACCAGCCAAGAAATATGACTAGGGCTCCCTCCGTGTACGGGTGAGCGTTTATTTTTGACGCGACAGCCTAGCAGAAATATGCGACCAGAGGGAGCATATATTTGCTAGTAGACATAATATAAATACACACACACACACACATATATATATATATATATATATATATATATATATATATATATATGAAGCAATCCAACAAAAGATATAAGCGTCAACTAATATCTTATAATTAGTGAAACATCCGGATAAAAAAAAACTGAAGCTCAATATACTGGATAGAGCATTAATATTATAATAGATATGATGGGAGTCCGTCTTGTTTTGCTCAATTCGGATTTGGCTGGTTTTCTAATTTAACAACGAATTTGGATTTGATTGGATTTGCACATGTTGGGATCTCGGAACTTTGATTGGACTTTTTGTATTATTTTGATTGATTTATTTATTTATTTATCATTAACATTGAATATGGACACATTTCGCGAATGGATAACCTTGCCGGCCCCTTCAATTTCACATATTTGGACTGCTGTTTGTATCTTGGAGTAATGTCCTTCCTGATTATGCTTCTCAACTTGTATGACCTGGATGGACTGTATGGATTCAACAAAAGTATGTTTTTGGATTGATATGTTTGATGTTATGTATTTTTTATATATTTGTGTATATAATTTTATATATTTTCAAAGCGTAATTTTATTGCCTGTAGTAGTATAACTGCGGTAATGGTCCTCTGAAGAGAAGAATTATCTTTGAAAACTCATGAGCTAAGGACTTAAGGATGCTTTGCATGAACTTTGAATTCTAATAAAATTTGATTGACACCTTATTTTATTACTTCATTTTATATTATAATATATATATATATATATATATATATATATACATACATACATATTTGCTAATAATAATAATAATAATAATGATAATAATAAAAATAATAATAATAATAATAATAATAATAATAATACACAATCAAATATACAGAAATGAAAGAGAACACAATCAAATATACAGAAATGAAAGAGAAGATTGGAAAAGAATATCTACGAAGAACAAGGAAACTCTTAGAAACTAAACTATATAGCAGAAACCTAGTAAAAGGGATAAACACATGGGCTGTATCTCTAATAAGATACTCTGGACCATTCATAGGCTGGACCAAAGAAGAACTCAGGCACCTTGACCAAAGAACTAGAAAACTAATGACTATGCACAATGCACTGCACCCAAAAGACGACACGGACAGACTCTAGTGAAAAGAAATGAAGGAGGTAGAGGACTGGTAAGTATAGAAGACTGTGTGGAAGACACCAAAAAAGAGCTGGAGAAATATGTAACCCAGAACACGGAAAGACTGATCACCACAGCAAGAGACACCAGCCCAACAAACAACCCCGGCAGCACTGAACCCAGAAACAAAAAGACAAGAAAGGAAAAGTGGGAAGAAAAACAACTACATGGACGCTTTATAAGACTCACAAGCGATGAAGCCAATGAAAACAGCTGGGCATGGCTAAGAAAAGGAAACCTGAACAGAGAAACGGAATCTCTGCTAACGGCCGCACAGAACAATGCGATTAGGACAAACTTTATTAAAGCGAAGATAGATAAAACCCAGGAAAACAGCAAATGCAGATTGTGTGGACAAAGAGACGAAACGATAAATCATATAATAAGTGAATGCAGCAAGCTAGCACAAAGGGAATACAAGAACAGACATGACAGCATGGGGAAAGAAGTACACCGGGAAATGTGCAAACAACTGAATTTCGAATATGCAAGAAAACGGTACAAACAGAAACCAGAAACTGTACTAGAAAACGAAAAACACAAAATCATATGGGATATGAATGTACAAACAGACAAACCCATAACAGCAAGGAGACCGGATATGATAATAATCAACAAGAAAGAAAAATCCTGCAAAATCGTGGACTTTGCCGTTCCAGCAGACCACAGAGTGAAGATCAAAGAGACGGAAAAGAGAAGCAAATATACTGAACTTGCCAGAGAATTGAAAGGAATATGGAACATGAAGAAAGTCAGTATAACACCAATAATCATAGGAGCACTAGGAACAGTCCCCAAAAACATGGAGAAAAGACTAGGAGAAATAGGAATCAAAGGGATAACTGAGACCATACAAAGGACAGTAATGATCAAAACAGCTACAATCCTGAAAAATGTCCTCGAATGCGGAAACCAACCCACATAAGCAACGAATGGAGAACAAACACATGGAAGCACAAAACAACAGAACCGGGGAAAATACAACCGCACGAGAGAGACGCAAGCATAGGCTGACGCCACAAAAAATATGGACAGAGGGTCGAGGAGGGAAAGCGCAAAACCAGACCTCCACTGGAAGAGCGCGGACAGCTCTGGGACCTTGGGAAGGCTTGTTGCCACTCGGCCCCAGAGGAGACCAATGCCCCTTATCAACGGGAAATCGTTGGTAGGTGGCTGTTGCGATTACCGCAAGGTCATCAGCGGTGATGAACGAAAAGAGGTGGAGCATACTGGAGGCCTGAGGAGACTTGTTGTCACTCGGACTCCAGGGAATACCACAGGTTGTCGGCAGTGGGTGACCACTGACGATGACCAGTGTGATAACTCCTAGTGAGTAATAATAATAATAATAATAATAATAATAATAATAATAATAATAATAATAATAATAATAATAATAATGATGATGATGATGATGATGATGATGATGATGATGATGATGATGATGATGATGATGATGATGATGATGATGACGACGACGACGACGACAACGACAACGACAACGACAACGACAACAACAACAACAACAACAACAACAACAACAACACCACCACCACCACCACCACCACCACCACCACTGGAAAAAAGACTAGGACTATGAACAGTCCGAAGCAAAAACTAGGAAAAAGACGAAGAGAAATTAGAACTAATTGAGACAAAATAACGTACAGCAATGATGAAAACAGACGAATCTTAAGAAGAATATTTGAATGCAGAAAATAACCAACGTATCAACGAATGCTTGCATGTGTTGACACTAGTGTCGGCTGGCACTCCACCCAAAAAAACTGTTATGGATGGTCAAGGAGGATTGAAAAGACCGAGGACAGAGAGAACTAACCAGACCTCCACTTATAGGGTGCGATGGTACTCGAACCCGGGAGAAGATTATAGTCACTCAACTTCGAGAGAAGACTACCGGTCGTTGTTAACGAGAATGCAATGGTAAACTGCTGTTGCGATACCGTAAATTGATTTACAGTGGTTGTCGCAATAAAATTAGAATTCTAGAAATTGGGAGACTTATTACCACTCGGACTCAAGGGAAACACCACTGGTTATTGTCAGTGAGCAATCACTTATAATAACTTGTATAAACACTCTTAGTCAGTGACCAACAACAACAACAACACCACCACCCCCACCACCACCACCAACAACAACAACAGCAGCAGGAACAACAACAACAACAACAACAACAACAACAACAACAACAACAATAATAATAATAATAATAATAATAATAATAATAATAATAATAATAATAATAATAATAATAATAATAATGGAAGCACAAGAAAACAGAACCGGGGAAAATACAACCGCACGAGAGAGGCGCAAGCATAGGCTGACACCACGAAAATAATGGACAGAGGGTCGAGGAGGGAAAGCGCAAACCAGACCTCCACTGGAAGAGCGCGGACAGCTCTGGGACCTTGGGGAGGTTTTTTGCCACTCGGGCCCCAGAGAGGACCAATGCCCCTTATCAGCGGGAAATTGATGGTAGGTGGCTGTTGCGATACCACAAGGTCATCAGCGGGTATGAGCGGAAAGAAGTGGAGCATACTGGAAGTCTGAGGAGACTTGTTGTCACTCAGACTCCAGGAAATACCACAGGTTGTTGGCAGTGGGCGATCACTGACGATGACCAGTGTGATAACTCCTAGTGCGTAAATAATAATAATAATAATAATAATAATAATAATAATAATAATAATAATAATAATAATAATAATAATAATAATAATAATAATAATAATAATAATCATCAGCCGTATCACTGGATCATTCGTAGGCTGGACTTAAGAAGAATTTAGGCATCTTGACGAGAGGACTAGAAAATTAATGACCATTCACAACGCACTACATCCAAAAGACGAAACGGGCAGACGCTACGTGAAACGAGACGAAGTGGGAAGAGGACTGGTAAGTATAGAAGACTGTGTGGAGCACACCAAAACAAAGAGCTGGAGAAATACATAACCCAGAACACAGAAAGGATAATCACCGGAGCAAGAGACACCGTCCCAACGAACAACTCGGGAAGCACCGAAGCTAAAAACAAAAAGACAAGAATAGAAAAGTGAGAAGAAAAACAACTACATGGACGCTTTATAAGACTCACAAGAGAAGTAATAAGCGAAAATATCTGGGCATGGCTAAGAATAGGACACTTGAACAGAGAAATGGAATGTTTACTGACTGCTGCATAGAACAATGCGATTAAGACAAACTAGATTAAAGCTAAAATAGATAAACACCCAGGAAAACAGTAAATGCAGACTGTGTGAACAATAAGACAAAAAGGTAAATCAAATAATAAGTGAATGCAGCAAATAAGCCCAAGAATAATACAAAATTAGACATGACTGTGTGGGGAAAGCAGTTCACTGAGAACTGTGCAAACTACTGAATTTCGAACACACGGACAAATGATAAAATAAATAAACTAGAGACAGTACTGGAAAAAGAAAAACACAAAGTACTATGGGATATGAAGGTAAAAAAAGAAAAACTCATACAAGCAAGGAAACCGGATGTCATAATAATCGACAAGAAGGAAAACAACTGCGAAATCATAGACTTTGCCGTTCCAGCAGACAGCAGAGTGAAGATCACGGAGACAGAAAAACGAAGCAAATACACATGAATTGCCTGAGAACTGACAGGGATAATGAGCATAAAAAGTCAATATAATATAATAGGAGCACTAGAAATAGTCCGAAAAACATAGAGAAAAGAAAGGGGAAATTGGAATCGAAGAGATCTCTTAGACTATTCAAAGGACGGCAATGATAAAAAAAGGCGGCAATGACGGTAACCCGTCATATAGAAGTTACAACAGGAAGAAAACACAACCACAGGGAGAACACAACCACACGAACCAAAGAACAGAAACTGCAAGAAATAACATAAGCAACCCCCGCCCGCCTAACAAAATTGGAATCGGCATCGGCTGACATCACACAAAATAATTGCAGAGGGTCAAATAGGATTGTGAGACCGAGGAGGGAGAGCAATAACCAGACCTCCACTGGAAGAGTGCGGAGAGTGCTAGGACCTTAGGGAAGCGAATTGCCACCCAAATCCAAGAGACCAATAGTCGTTGACAGTGAGGAATCAATGGTAGGTGACAGTTGCGATACCTCAATAGCATTTGCGGTTGTTAACGAAACACCCCGGAAGACTTGTTGTCACTCAGACTGACCATGACTTGCGTGATAACTCCTAGTGTTTAGAGACAATAATACTAACAACAGCAACAGCAACAGCAACAGCGACAGCGACAGCAACAGCAACGACGACGGCGGCGATGATGATGATGATGATGATGATGATGATGATGATGATGATGATGATGATGATGATGATGATGATGATACTACTACTACTACTACTACTACTACTACTACTACTACTACTACTACTACTACTACTTCTCCGGAGAAGAAACAAGTTGTTGCTGTATAGAATGAAACATGTGTCCGTGTTCGGAAATTTTGCAGTGCAAGCTCGCGTAACATCTGCCATTAGATGTCAGGGAGTGACCCCCGCGGAAATTAATATACAGTTGATTGTTAAGAAACGACAACAACAAAAAATGATGATGATGATGATGATGATGATGATGATGATGATGATGATGATGATGATGATGATGATGATGATGATGATGATGATGATGATGACGACGACGACGACGAAGACGACGATGATGACGAAGACGACGATGACGACGATGTGGACGATAATGACGACGACGACGGCGACGACGACGATAATAATAATAATAATAATAATAATAATAATAATAATAATAATAATAATAATGATGATGATGATGATGATGATGATGATGATGATGATGATATCACAGCCGCCGTCGTCTTGGTTTTCAGTCACGACTTACGAAAAGGAATAGAATCCAGCGAACACCTTGTATGTATTATATCGGTTGATGGCCTAATGAAACCAGAATCACTTACCTACCGCAAGTTGAACAGTACAGAAGAAACACAAAAATACGATGCTTTTATTTAGATAAGTTCATTTTACTTTCATTCGCCTTCTTTTTTAAAGTGTATAGCTATTTTGACAATTCTCAACATTTCCACAAGGATACAAATGTATATATATATAATATATCATGATTGTAAATATACATATATATATATGGATACATTTAATAGTTATATACATTTACACATATTGGAATAGACATATATCAATGCATAAGCTAATAGGTAGATGACTACTTTTATAGACATAAATAACTGGATATGCATATATCTATTAATAACGGAGAGTATTATCTGTCTGTCTGTCTGTCTGAATCCGAAATTCCATCAAAGTGATATTACTATTTACTTAGTCTGCCACCTTCTATATATACTACTACAAACACCGCCGTAAACACTATGAGCATTTCTCAATTTACATAATTAATTGCTTTAAAACTTCTAATAAATTAGATTTCGCAAATATACACTCATGATTGTTTTCTTCAGATTTCCACATGTATTTACTCTATTTTGCTCGCTAATAATCTTACTCATAAATTATAATTGTTTCTTTTATTATATATATATATATATATATATATATATATTTATATATATATATATATATATATGAACTGAGTTACGTAGTTAATCTATCTACTGCGAAACTGATTGAACAGCCAGCATTACTCCATGTAATCGGTTACCTCCCTCTGATTATTCAGTATGGACGCAAGACTAGCGCGTTATTTAAAATGTAAACAAAAGGCGGGCATTTACCGTGTTACTTGTACTCTGATTTTTTTCATTAAAACGTTCTAAGTTTGTTTATTTTCTTAATCTTATTAGCCATTATGTTTTAAAACAGACATTTATTGAATCAAATTGTTTAATTAAAATGATAATTGATTTAAAAATTACTATTTTAAAAAACACACACATTATAATGAATTTAGTTTAGGTAAACATTTTTTTCGAGAGCATTTAAAAAATGTTCGTGTTTACTGTATTTGATTATTTAATAGTTTTATTTTAGGTACACCTTTTTCCAGTTTGAAAAACACTTCCAATATTATCATTTGCTTACACCCTTATCTGTGTGTATGATTACGGTTTCACCTTTTACGCTGTAAAGCTTTTATTTACAAACTGTTTTTATTATTCCGTGTTTTATTGATTAAAACAAAAGATTGCTTTTTTTATTTCTGTCAACAATAAAATTAACACATTGTACTGGAAAACTATACAACTAATTTTTGAATGAAATTGTTCAATTAAAAAAAAGTCATTTGACACAAACACACACACACATACACATATGTATGGGGAGGTTAAAAAATGGGGGGGTCCAAAAAAATTTTTTTTTTTAACTAAAACAATTTCTACGTATGGGGAGGGTAAAAAAAATTGAGGTGGGGTCGAAACTTTTTTTCTTTATTTTTAACTAAAAATATTCTTGGTCGAAAACAAACGAAATCAATGTCTAACCACACAAGAAATATGACTGGGTCTCCATCGGTGTACGGGTGAGCGTTCATTTCTGACGCGGCACCTAGCAAAAATATGCGACCGGAAGGAGCATATATTTGCTAGTAGACATAATATAAATATATATATATATATATATATATATATATATATATATATATATATATATATATATATATATATATATATATATATATATAATAAGGAGGATATTTTATTTATGAAATATTTAGAAAACCTTGCACAACGCAAATTATTTGTTTTTAAAAATAAATTATTTATTTATCCTAAAAACATTTTTTTCTATAAACTTGAGTACTTTCGGTAATATATACCATCTTCAGAAGAATATTTTTTCTTCTTGGTTGAGACAAACTTATCGCAGCCAAGTTGAAAATCCGTCTAGATGTTTGGACGAAAACTATATATATATATATATATATATAATGAATATATATATATATATATATATATATATATATATATATATATATATATATATATATATATATATATTATATTTTTTAAAATTAATATTAAATTATTTATACTTACAGACACTAGCGTTTCAAGTGTATTGCTCTCATCAGTGCAGGGAAGTAACAATTTCAGACGGTCGGGCGACGCGAACTCGGTTCACAGGCAACCTAGAATCTGCAAGCAATCGCGATATCACCTCGGCCACCGGAAACTGTCATGTAATTATGGGTAATCAAGATCTATATGTACCTAGAAGCAGATACAGGCAGAAGACTAATCGAGAGTGTTCGACGAACGTATTCGGAACTTCGTTTAGAGCTGATGACAGTCTATTTTTTTACATCAACGAGAGTGCTCCACTTATAATTTCTTAACGGAGCTTATCGTAATATTTTTATAAATGAATATTATATTATTTATACCAACAGACCCTTGTGTTTCAAGCTTATCAGTGCATGAAAGTAACAATTTAAGACAGTCGGGCGACACGAACCTGGTTTACAGAGTCAGCCTTGAATCTACACGCAGTCACCATATGAACTCGGCCACCAAAAACTGTCAGGTAATTCGAAGAAAATAAGATCTATGTGTACCTAGACGTTGGGACAGACAGAAGACTAGTCGAGAGTGTTCGATGAAAGTATTCGGAACTTCGCTTTAGAGTCTATTGTTAACATCCCCGAGAGTGGTCAACCTGTAATTTATCAAAATAGCGTATGATAATATTTTAAAAAAATAATACCTATATATATATATACAGCACCGTCCAAACTTTAGGAACACACATTAAATCTTCTGTATCCAAACACAATTATATATTAATTTTTGTGAAAATTTCACTGAATATACACATTATGTAGTTGGACTTTTACCGAGATTTTCAGATTAATTAAACTATTATTTTTAAAGTTATCCACCATTTTACAGATTTCAAGGGTCAAAAATTAAGGAACAAAATATCATGTTGAACTAAATCACATTAAAAAGCAAAATAGATTCACTATTTGGTACTTCCACCTTTGTTTTCAATAACTGCTGCGCATCTACGACTGCAGGATTTCACTAAATCTTGACATTGGACCACATTTATCTTGGCTTATTTATCTTTCAGTTTCAGCCACAAGTCTTCGATGTTTTCCGGATTCTTTGCCATAACATTCTGTCCTAGAGTCTTCCATAAGTTTTATATATGGTTCATGTCCGGACTCTGAGCAAGCTATTACCTTTACTTCTTGACCAGCCAGATAATCAATGACTAGGTTTGCCTTATGGCAGGGAGCATTATCCTGCATAAAAAACAGGCTTTTCGATACCAGAATTGTGCAACACTGGCAAAACATACTGTTTTAAAACATTCTTGTATACAGTGGCATATACTCTAGTATTTAAGCGTACATGTGGTGATGAACCCTGCCATGATATTATGCCGAAACCCATCACGCTACCTTCAATAAATTTAACAGTTTTTTTTTTATGCAGCTACGATCCAAACTTTCGCTTTTTCTTCTTCTTACAAATTGTTTTCCGTCACTGCCAAATACATTAAATTTCGATTCGTCACTGAAATGAACTTGTTTCCAATTTTCTTCTGACCATATTATATGCTTTTTTTGCGAACGCCAATTTAGCTGCTTTGTTTTTCTTACTTATTAGCGGCTTTTTTCGAGGAGATCTTGCAAAAAGACGTATTTGGTTCAACCTTCTGTACACGATTTGTCGTGAAACATTCGTGACACCTTCAATTTGTTTAGAAATGTTGCCAGCTGTAAGGAAACGGTCTTTAAACACGACGCGTTGTATAACTCTGTCCTCTTTTGCCGTTGTCTTTCTTGGTCTACTAGGTCTCGTTGTGTTACTTTACCTTCCAGTTTCTTTATGGAGTTTAAGAACTCGATTTTCAAAATTGTTAGATTACTGCCAAGCTAAGTGGCAAGCAAAGTGTTTCTTTAAATCACCATAATAGACTACAAATCATTTTTCAAAGTAAGGAGATATTTGCCTAATATTATTTAACAGTTGAATTTTAGAGTTAAAATCTTTGTCTTGGTAAAGTCTAATTTCTCAATTTAAAGAAATTATATTGATCGCGTTTTTCATTCATTGTCTTTATATATACGTGTATATATATATACCAAAATGTAAAATAAAAAACCGAAAATTATTTATATTTTTATTCAAACACATTCGAAAGATGATTAACTCTTTTCTACTAAGCAGTCATCCTCATTATGTCTTTAAATACAGACGAAACGTCAGTGAAGATATAATAAACAACATTCGGTATACCTTGTTTTCCTACATAGCTTTTTACTTCCATAACTATATATATATATATATATATATATATATATATATATATATATATATATATATATATATATATATATATATATATAAGTGTTATTGAATATGACAAACAACTTATAGCTGAATATTCTTGTCCGGATCTTTTCCATTTCCCGAATCAGGGTCTTTAGAACATACCAATAATAAACAAAAACACTATAGTAGAAGCGTTATACATGAAATAAACAGCCATTAACAGAATTCATTTTTACACGAGAGATAACATTCTAAAATGTAGTTCCGTATTAACAATATAATTTTCACCAAATCTACTTCTGTTTCTAAGGAACGTTACCGTTGACAAAAGAAGATTAGGATCTCACAATCTTTGTGTAGGCCAGATATAGTAAGCGATTTGAATCCCCAACCCCAACCTGATATCCGGACAAACCCCAACTGCTGACGAATAAGAAAAGAGAGAAGAAAAAAGAGGAAGGTAAAAGGGCGAGATGGCTACACACAAGCTATCGCAAGGTTTGGGGTTAGTGGACGCGAAATTCGTCGCTCCATACTCAGAAGAAAAAGAACAACAACTAAAAAGAAAACTTCGAAGAAGCATTTTGTGCAAAGTTGATGCACCTTGGACATCGTTAAATTGTCGGATGCTATTTATACATATCAAACATTCAGACATTGTATTCCCATAGACTATAAAGGCGCACGAACAATTGGTAAGTCAGCCCCGTTACTTTGTTTCAGATTAGTAAATTTGTTTTGCATTATATATATCTTCGCTTGATATGATATTTCTTAAACCCCATCCTATACTATTTTGGTTTTGGTTTTATATCCTGTCCCTATTTACATATTTTATACAAATAAATATTGTTTTTTTTTAATACTTTAACTTGTGTTTGTCTTCCGTTCCTCGACAGAGTTTCTCCCGTCTGTCTTTTCATCTTTACAGGAATCGTGAGAAAGACTCCCCCTGTTCCATGTGTTTGCATATTCGAACCCGAGAACATAAACCTTTTCTTTCTTTGTTTTCTTTCTGTTGCCTGACCGTCTTGTCGTTCTCAACGAGACACAACTGTGACAAAAGTGGTATCTCGATGTCCAGAATGCTCTTTCTGTATAAGACCCAATAAAACAGCCTAACACGATTTGAGAAATTAGTAAAATAAAAGAAGGATTATATTTTAGAAATAGGACGAGACTTAGACTTAAAGGTTAGACCGTTCATGCAGAAAACACAGTTAGTTAGGATAGTGACGGAGCACCTGGTCGACAATGATTTGCTCGACGATACTGTGCTACAAGTTTTGCCAAAAGACTCACCAAAACATTTCCAGGCTCAGATTTAACTAGAGAAATTTGAAATCGAGGCGAATTTGCGTTATGGAGATTGAAATAGAAAAGGTGAAGATTTGACAAGAAACGAACATGAGAAAATTCAAGGATAGACGAATTCGACCAAATTAAGCAAGTTCGACTCGTACATTCGCTCAATGAGTCAGGCGTAGATAGATATTTTCAGCACATTGAGAAAACTACTGTAAATCTAAAATGGCCCGTAAAGTCGTGGTCGATGCTCCTACACACAGCGCAGAAGGGAAAAGCACAGAATGTATGCATTTCTTTCGACCACCGACTCCGCTGATTATAACATTATAAAAATCAGCCGTTCACAAAAGTTATGAGATGGTACACGAAGCGTGTCGATAGAAGTTTAGGTCGTATCAGAAGGAGGAAAAACAGACGAACGTAGAATTCTTCCGCCAAAAGGAGACGTATTTCGATAGATGGAACTCCACTAAAGATGTACAATCAGACTACGATAAACACCGGCAGATGATCTTGATGGAAGAATTTAAATGATGCATCAACGGCGATCTGAAAGTATTCCTTGACGAGAGACATATCGCTACGGCCTATGAGATGGCAACTCTCGCGGATGAATATTCCCTAACGCACAAGCAAGGCAAAGATAAGCCCATTAACCCGTTCGAGCGAGAAAGCTACATGCACCCACGAACAGCCGCAACGCTGATCCAAACCCAAGGTCTAGTAAGTAGACGATACATACCGAACTCGCGGCTTAAGACACATATATCATGGTAGTAAGGCTAATTCTCCCATCTACGGACGGATAGACCAGTTGAACAACAGTATGTATAGTGATACGTTATGCTGGGGCACATCGTCATAAATTGTTTCACGATAAAAAGCGCCAGTAAGAAACAAGGCTTTGTCTGTCCGCATAAACTTCCTGCGAAAGAAGACATGATAGCATTAGAATAGAATACCAACCATTTGTGTCGACCAGTCTGGAATACCCTATAGGTGACCCCATAAATAAACGGGAAATGAAAATTATTCGATACACAGGGGCAATTCAGTTTCTAATTTTAGAAGAAAAAAAATTCAGCCACGCGTCAATCTGCGGTAAATTACGGAATTGGCGGTCTAACATTCAGCACTTCACTCCATCGAATATCTATTGATTCGAATACAGTACGCGACTCAGTAGTGTTAATAGTTGTTACTAGCTTACCAATGTAAGGCATCTCGATGCTACTCGAGAAATGATTTGCCCGGCAGAAAGGTCATGCCAGAATCAAAGGAAACAACAGAGCCAAATTTTATATACATTTTTAATTTTTTGGGAACGTGATAAAGCTTAGCCTGTTCAAGGCTGTAGTTGATATATGTATGCACATGTGTAGTCAACATTTTTTGTATGAATAATTTTGGAGAAAATATGTATACATTTATATATATATATATATGTATATATATACATATATATATATATATATATATATATATATATATATGTGTGTGTGTGTGTGTGTGTACATAGTGGAATCATAAAAGTATATAATACCTAGGTGTGTCACGTGTGTACGTTTATTTTCTTTACAAGTATGAATACAAAAGTACACATGAAAATGTATATATATATATATATATATATATATATATATATATATATATATATATATATATATATATATATATATATATATATATATATACCCTTTAAGAGAAAACCACACAGAAATACACATATATTTTAATATGTATTCATACGATTTCATTTTGGGGCATATATTTAACTGTGTATGTATTTTTATTTATCTATTACTCTATATATAGTCGGTTTAAATTAAAATAAGATGAAATATATATATATATATATATATTTTATATATATTTATATATGTGTGTGTGTATGTATGTGTATGTATTTGTGATTGATGTATATAGGCGTTTATAATAAATATACATATACGCATATATATATATATATATATATATATATATATATATATATATATATATATATATATATAGACCTGTGTTCCTGTGTGCGCATATGCGTTTGTGTGTATGTTGTATTTAGAATCTGCCCATCATTTAAAAAAAAATTAAGGAGGTAATATATCAATATAGATATCCCTGTATACTGCCATGCGTTCACATGTATACGTCATAATAAAATGCCGGGAATAACGTTACACAAAGAGGTTGATTATTGTATATTTTTGCATTTTCTCTGTCGTGTTTACTGCCAACGACTCGCTTGGCTCACTTTGTTTGCGCACTTGAAAAGCTGATTAAAATTCGAAGACTTGGAATCCTATTCTTCGAGTGGGCCATCGAAACGAGCCGAAGTTCCCTGAATGCCACGCGCCGCCGCCGTGCGCCTCAATTAAGGAAACTAACTGCCTATGTCAAGTGGCTCCTGTCATGGCTGGCCCGGCCATAATCTCCAAGGCAAGTACGGAATAATTCAGCGGGAGAAAATGAGAAAAAAAACAAAACACGAAACAAAAGAAATGATACGAATAGAAGAAAATAAAAAGAGTCACTGTTCGAGGGAAAGCAATACTGCGCGTTGTTTAATGTTACTTACATGTAGGTAATATCCAGTCGCGTCCAGTATAAAGAGAAAGTATCAACACAGGCGGAAGTTGAAGAGTTGTAAAAGATAAGTGCATACATATATATATATATATATATATATATATATATATATATATATATATATATATATATATGTGTAATACAATTAGATAAAAGATTAAAACGTGAAAGGTTGTGTGATAAAATGTTTACATAAGTTATTCAATGTTTTGTAAAACATATTGGAAAACAGCAAAATATTATTTATTGATTGATTATACCCCTTAGGCATCTTACATTTTATCGATAATCCAATTGGAACTATTATTGTAAACAAAATTATATATCTATATATTTATATAATAACATGAAAATCAAATTTTCTAAATGTAACCGAGCCAATCCAAGGCAGCAATCTTTTACTCACAAACAACTGAATATATATATATATATATATATATATATATATATATATATATATATATAGATATATATATATATATATATAGAGAGAGAGAGAGAGAGATAAATGAAGGAAGGGAGATAAAGATGTGCGAATGACAAATATATTTCACCTTCGATTGTTCAATGCAAGGTGTACTTGATAAAAACATGTTTATTTTACTTTCTTTCAGCCAGGCTTTTCAAAAAATTAAAGTTTATCATCAGAGGAATTGGCAGGGGAATAGCCAAAATTCAAAGTTTTAAAAATTTAAGAAACAATATAAAGTAATGGAAAGTAAAAGTGTGTGCATGCTAATTTTATCTGTCCAGTTTGAGAAATGTCCGTTGACCATGTGTCCGGTGACGAAATATTTAAAGATGGAAAAAGAGATGTGGAGACTGCGTTAGATATGGTCAAAGTATAGTAAATCCAACAGAATGATGTTTAGTTCAACCGTAGATAAAAAGCACTTATTATGATGTAAGTTGGAGAATTAAGGCCATTTTAAAATACTTACGTGGACCGCGAGTGACAACAGTTTTAAAGGAATTGTGTTTAAAATATGTTATATATTTCAAGTAGGCCGAATTACTGGTGAGAGCTGTTAGTTACTCAAATCGAACCTAAATTCTGAGAGAGGATTTCCTGGTCGAAAACGAGGGCAGTAAAAGTGTGAAAGGAGTGTGAGATTATGGATGTAACTGCCACAAATCCAGAGAATGCTCGTTAAACAGCAATTTCATACAAACTGACGTCATATACGCATGCACTGTATAATAATTCCCCCAAAATTCTATTATGCGAACTAACATCAGCATGCAAATTCTCCCCTTACCCTATAATTCTCCACATCCCCAACTCCCTGTACTAAAAGACACCCTAAATAACACATTTGGAGGATCAAAAACCTTGAGTGCTGGTCATATGTGTATTTCGGGTTTCGTATCTTGACGTGAATACACTTTCTACGTCTAGGAACACTGATAAGGTCTAAGTGACGAAACAGCTGTCTGTCATTTACTATTATATATATATATAGAGAGAGAGAGAGAATGGTAGTTTGCTTGAAGCATTGCTGGGAATAGTAGTAGTATGTTTTTTAAGGTTGTGGCCAATGCAAACTCCGGGTAGGATGTAAGCTGGAAGTAACAAAAATAATGAATCGAATTCGAAATGGGATTTACTATTTATTTTTTTCTTAAAATCTTACATAACAGCAAGTGTGGTGTTAGCGGTTTGTGTGTTGTCCGGATGATTATTAAAAATCATTTATTTAATATTTCGGGAAAAGAAACTTCCTTTTATCCAAAGTTATACACCAAAATGGTAGATTCTCTGCACATACGGAGTTTTCCTCTAGTGTTTATATTACTTTTGACAAAGGGAAGTTTCTTTGCACGAAATATTAAATAAATGAGTTTTAATAATCATCCGGGCAACACACAAACAGCTAACCCCACACTTCCTGTTATGTAAGATTTTATTATGTTTCTTCCTTCCAGCTTACATCTTACCCGAAATTTGCATTGCCCACAGCCTTTTAAAAACATACTACTAATATATATATATATATATATATATATATATATATATATATATATATATATATATATATATATATATACGAGCTCTGTTTAAAAAGTATCCTACCTGAGTCCTGAAAAAATATTTCAAATCCGTGACGGAGTTGGGACCATAATGCTCTTCCAAGTTTGATCATTGTGCTTGCATACACATATCCCACCGATCAATCCACTGCCGGAAACACCTCTGGAAGTCTTATTTTGGAATTGTGTTCATCTCCGCCGTCGCGTTAGATTAAGCACGTGTTTGCTAAAAATGCGATGTGTAACACAAATGAAGGAGTAGTTCAACCGGTTGAAAAATGGTCGCACATCAGCAGAGAGTGACCAGCGTTCTAACAGGTCCAAAACTGCTCGGAGTACAGCTGTTGTTGATAAGGTGCGAAACCAGAGATGATGTGAAACGCGATGGCGGACGTAAACACAATTCTAAAATAAGACTTCCAGAGGTGTTTCCGGCAGTGCATAGATCGGTGGGCTAAGTCTGTACAAGCGGAAGAGACCTACTTCGAAAGGAGATTAAAGTCCGACCCCGTCAAGTATTCGAAATATTTTTCTCTGGTCTAAGGACGGATAGATTTTAGACAGGCCTCGTATGTATGTATATATATATATATATATATATATATATATATATATATATATATATATATATATAATATCATATATATATATATATAAAATATATATATATATATATATAAAATACATATATATATATATATATATACATATATATATATATATATATATATATATATATATAGCACTAGATAAAGTGAAAGAATAAAATAAGGTGCGAATCAAATTTTATTACAATTCAAAGTTCTAGCAAAATTTTGCTTGAACTTTGAATTGTAATAAAATTTGATTCGCACCTTATTTTATTATTTCACTTGATCTAGTGCTATTAATGCTCTATCCAGTATATTGAGCTTCATTTTTATCCGTATGTTCACTAATTATAGATATTAGTTGCCTCTTACATCTTTGGTTGTATTGAGCTTATATATATACATATATATATATATATCAATTATTTAAATATTATCTACGTACGTATACGATTCATCCTCGCGGAATCATCAGTGTAGATTCAAGCCAGTCGCACGATTTTTTTGTTTTTGCTAATGTTTTGGCGATAGTGATGAATGAACAACTTCAGATATCTACAGTTTCGAATGTGGCCAAGTTTAGCTTGCGAAACACGTGCGTGTTGATAATTATACAATTAATATATATATATATATATATATATATATATATATATATATATATATATATATATATATATAGTGTGTGTCAGGTTGTATATGAAAAGAAATCAAATAAAGTGCTCGATCATATAAGAGAGCTAATATAATTTATTTAGATACTGTATATTACATATTTCAGCAATGCACCGCGGTTTAATCCAAAAGGGCAGATTTAGACATCTTTAGTAAATCACTGCGCCCAGTGGAATCATCGGCAAGCTGAGATGATTATAGTCATGTCCCGATAGGGAATGGCGTCAACAATTGTTGATATATGCATATATATATATATATATATATATATATATATATATATATATATATATATATATATATATATATATAACTTCTTTTTAATATAGGAGGAAATATCTCAGAAAAGTGGTCGATTAATTGAGAATTAAAGTAAAACATTAAGAGCGTAATATTTATTTATTTTGGTACAGAAAAATGAGTACAGCATTCGTACCGTCGGTTTCAAGCACAGAATTACTAAGCCATCTTGTTCTCTACAGCCTCTGTATATATACAACAGAAACTGAAGAGAGCCGGATGGCTAAATCTTTTTGTGCTTGAAACCGACGGTACGAATGTTGTATTAATTTTTCTGTACCAATATATATATATATATATATATATATATATATATATATATATATATATATATATATATATATCCATGCGATTAAACCTATATTTAAATACTTAGAGGTGTACGTTTCTCTATGTGTATAATATATCTTTTCTTTTACATAATAATACATTCTTGAATTTCCATTCAGAATACTTTCCATTATTATTTTGAATTTTTGTTTAATCATTTATTTTGTATTTTTCCAGTTTTGAATTCAATAAAAAGCAACCTTCTTCAATGGCGTCCCTTGTTCTACTGTAAAGTCCATTGATCGGAAGCAGATGTTCAGTGTTTCAATTATCCCGTAACCAAGTGACATTCTGTCGACCACCCGACGTCAGCAATATTTGCTTGTTTGATTTTGTTTATTTGGTTGTGTTTTTTTTTATTACGGCATATCAACACAGTTTTGATATATATTACTAGTGAGTGTTATTTTCTGTATGTATCTATGTCTTCACGTTCCCTACTAACTACTCGACAAAATATTACTATATTTTAAAAGAAGCATCAATGAGTTGCTAGGGGTATACTAGATGAATAATCATTCTTTCATTGCTACTACCGCTACTAAAGCCAATACTACCCTTGGGCAATATGATCTCGCCTATACCCACGCGGCTTTACTCCACCAGCCGTGTTCATATTCTCCACATTTGTTTTATTTGTTTCTTCTGCCTACCTTAATTCCCAACCTTGCTTCATGTGTCTACTGCTACTAAACCAGGGGTATAACCTTAAAGTGCATCAAGTTGCGACCCCCAATATCCGGTTGTGATAACCCGTATATTTCCTTTGAGATACCAAATGAATGCCAGGAGTGTAAACATTACAAGGCTGATAATGCTACTACGACTTCTAGTAATAATAAGAACAGTAAACACATAAGAATCAAAACTAGTTGTTACAATTGCGCAAACCTTTGAATAAAGAGCATTTCGCTAACCGGATATAAAACAATTAAAAATACAATTGTTGATACAGAAATAACACCACAATATCCCTTTGCTTACACATAACTAAAATCCGACTTTGGCGGCTATTTTGTGTCATTAAGTAGAAAAACATATTTCTATTTACGTGTACATGTCCATTAGAAGTTAAAAGTATAGAAGTAGGGCGACGTGTCAGGATATTGTGTCATAGAGACGAAGTCTCAAGTGGAACGTAATTGATTAGCTGATCAACTTTTTCTCCTTCTTCTAGACCGCGTAAGAAGACGAGAACCCTTTTGTTTTGGGGAAGCTGTTTTTTACCTACTATGGTGGATGCATTGCGTATATTGTGTATGTCTACCATCTACTAGAATATCGATTGCTAAATCACAAATCATTGCGTACTGTCTTTATTATTAAGGTTTAGAACAATTGTCACTAAGAAAAAAGAGACGAAGGAAACAAGAAACAGAGAAAGAAACAGAAAGACGTCACTACCGACTGAGCAAACCCAAACGACGTGCTTATAAAAACGACCTCAGATGTGTAATACAACACGCCGGGCAGAGATGATTTGTTACGGTATGAAATCGAAGAATTAGCATATGATAACGCTACAGTGAGCAAAAGTTAACCATAGGTCTGGATAGGTTGGTTTCTTAGTCGGTGGATTATGTATAAGTTGTTTATTATTAACTCATTTTTCGTTAAATACGATTTGTTAATCGTCTTAATTAATCTCCGAATATATGTGTGTTCATATGCAGTACAGCCTTCGGTATTTCAAGCGTATTTCAACTACACTTTTGATTGATTGTCAGACATCTTCATCTGAAAATATGTACAAGAGCTGTTGTTCTTGTCCTTCTATGTTTCCATTCCGATAAGTTAACTTGTTATATTATTCATATATAATGATATGCTTGCGCGTATTTGCTTGCGCATTAAATATTTGTTTGCGCATTAAATATTTGCTCGCGCATTAAATATGTCGCAATTTGCTGAATGGTCTAACTATATGGAATTATAAAATAAACAAACGTCTGTGTATTTTCTTGAATACAATTTTAACTTTATAATTACACTGAATTAATATTTGAATATATACGGCGTAATCACGTAATCACGACGTTGAGCTTGGTTAGTACCAAATGGGTGACTATTTGGGAATACTAGGCGCTGCATGTCATCTCCCCTGGCGGGATATACATGCGACTTCGCATTGCTTATCAATTTGATATCACTTAAAGACTTCCTCATTCGCTGGAAGCCAGATGCTTGCCGAGGGGTAATAGCACTCCAGGTATTTTTTTAAAATGCCAATCAAATATTTATTGACCTCACGAAGGTCACAGCGTAAAATAACTAATGAATACGACATAAACTCGTTAACACACAGGTTACCCTCAGATCACCGAAGTTAAGCGACGTTGAGCATGGGCAGTACAAGATGGGCGACCATTTTGAAATACTATGTGTTGTATGTGCTTTCCGCGTATCCGGCATTGTTTCCAGTCATCCTGGATTTCCTAATTACCACTGGAATCAAGCATTACCGACCCAGGAGAGGTGTGATTGGAGATTGCACCATCTTTGTTTCACAATTATACACTCAGAGGTTATCCCTTGTCTCTCAAGACTAAACAGAGGCCATGTGAACAGAAATTGAAATTTTTAAAATCCTATTTTAAAAAAATAACCGCAATACATATCGTGAGATTAAAATATTCCCTGCCTACCAACCTAATATCGATTGTTTAGCCATTGAAAAGGGAAAATACATAAGAATTAAACACGCGCCCATTTTTTGCTTGTTTTTATATTCGTATTTTAGTGTTATTCTTGATTTTATTTTGTAACTATTCGGTCACCACTTAACAAGACTAAGCACCACCCGAAGATACAAGTTTATGCGACGGAATGATTGTCAGTCGATAGATGAGGAACACCATGGGAGTACTAACATACATTGATGATGTGAACTGCGATTCATTACTGAAGATGCCCACGTTGTAATCAGCATGTAAGCAGTTCGACAGTAATGTGTTTCACAGTTAGGAAGTCAGTGTTTGTGTTATGTATACATAGTTATTTATTTGTTAAGTTTTACGCGATTCTTTATAGTCTGTTTCCCTCGCTCATGACATGGTTTTCTTTTTTAAATTCAATCTAATCATGGATTTATCACTTTATCAAAATGTAGTGAAAGAAGCAAGTCCAGTAAATGTTTACATACACAAGTAATTTGGTGAATACTTATTTCAGTCACCTAAATTATTTAGAGCGAAAGATGTATCAGCGTTACTCGCAAACCAGTTAGTTTTTTATTTAACCCGTAGTTTAATGCATATATATATATATATATATATAACTGCTTGGGTAAATCTAGCCGCCGACTCGCTATTTACATTTAAATTTCTCTCTATTTACTAACTAATTGGCTACGGCCGATGGGATAAGACTCTCGACTACGAATCAGCTGCGATTTGTGATCGGGGTTCGCGTCCAGAGACCGTTGAGAATTAGTTCCTACTGCTTTAGCATGAAACATCGATGTATGTAGGTATTAAATTATTAAATAAATATTTATTTATAAATATTATATATATATATATATATATATATATATATATATATATTTAATTAAATAAACTGCTGTATCAATGTTTATCGTACACGTGAACCACCGATAAAATATAGTGAAGGAAAAGTAATGGCTATTTTTATAAAATTGTTTAAAATAAAATAAAATTCTTAAAATAGTAATCAAATAAAATTCACCAGAATGCATTTTCTTTAATTACTTACTAGCTGTACATACCACGATGCAATTATACCATTTCATCTTTATTTGGTCGTACATTTTTAAACCTATACGAAAAGAGAAATAACATTTCAGTTGTAAAGTAGACAACTTGTTTTATATACTTGAAATAAAAATATAAGTTATTAGCCTCGGAGATTTAAAAAATTCTACCATATTACTAGTTGTCCAGGCAGGATCACATATTAACACAAAATGCAACGAAGTTACAGTTCCAATAACATGGTACAACAATAAAAAATAAAAGATCTGTAGTTAAGACTAAGTTTTATATGTCAGCTTACATACTATCTGGGTCTAATTATTTAAATCTTACACGCTAACTTAATATTTTAGATATGATCTTATAGGTCGCTTGCCTGGTAACGTCGAGTAAATGCAGCTGGTAGTATATCATATGATCGCAGTATAACATTTCCTTTAAAAATAAATGGTGTTTGTTTATCTCGGCTCATCTGTTCGTAATTTCCACTAAGAAGAAAAATATATACCTCCCTATAAGTTGATAGACATATGTATGTTTTTCTGTATCTATGTGTCTTCTATTATTATGCACGTCAATCTATACGAAATATGAATTTCCTGTTCTCTAGAAATTATTATATACATATATTGTCGTAAATGACGTCGGATTTATATTGTATCGTATAACGTGACCTCGACTTATTACGAACAGATACAATGATATATATTTTTTCTGAATCAAGTGTAACTTTGTAACGACATTTAAGGTTAAATAAGTATGTTACATGTAATGGTAACTTACGCACGCACACATGAACTCTTCAAGCTATGAATAGCAGCAGTGACAGCCTTTACAAGAAGTCAATATTCCAGAAGAACACCCTGACAGCCTGAACGAACAGTCTTGCTTGTAATCCTCTCATTTGTATATGTGACGTAATACTCTTCTTTAATATAGTTGTTTACTCAATTGTTCTATTGCGTTTTTACTTCTGTCCCGTAACAAGGTCACAGCGGACACAAACTAATAATTCATCGTAGCGACTACGTGCACGCCAGAGTTTGTTTTCGGTTAAGAGTTCTTTTTGAAATGGCAATATCGCAAGCGACTCTGAACCAATACTGTTTAAAGAGAAAAAGGCAATTGATGGAATTTATCGTCGTCAAAATAAAAATGTATTGAGACTTCTGCAGAGGGAATACAAAAAAGGGGATGTTCTGGTAATTTACCTACACACACATGAACTCTCCCAGCTGCAAATAGCAGCAGATACTGCTCGTAGGAGTAGTCGATAATGTAGTAGACACCTCTGACAGTCGGACCGAACAGTCGCGCTTGTAACCCTCTCATTTTTATAGGTTATATACTACTGTTATTTGGTAACATATTTGTTTACTCAATTCTTTTTTTTGTGTTATTATTTCTGGCCCCTAACAATGTCAAAACATTATGTAAACATAAAATGTATATAAATATGTCAACTTTAAAGTTCTCTTGCATTGAAAATAGAATTTTTGGCACAGTGTTGCATCCATGCACTTATTTGACAAGTATTTGTACGGAATGACTCCGATGAACTTACCACACGTGCACCACATCAACTCTTGACTAATCCGACTAGCAGCAAAATCTAACCCCTTCACTGTAGTGATATTTAGATGCCGAACGATTTACTACTCTAATAACATTTTCCGAGGACTGCTCGCTTTATGAATTCCCCTTCCCGCTCCATGTTCCCTGTTTCCCGTGCCATACCATCATGCAGAAATGTATATGTAATGTAAATTAAACATCTTGCTACACAACGCGTCACCCATGTGTCACCCTATTAATATAGCCCCTATCACGATAGCCTTTTACGCTTTACTGTCAATATATCTTATTTGAGACGAACAAAAGCAAAAATTAAGTTTCATAAATAAACTCCAAAATCGAATATTCATGTATCTGTATAATTGTAATTTAGGTTAGACAAAATATAGGTTAGCGAATTGAATGTGTTGAGTGAGATTTGATCTTATCTGTAATCAGTATATAATTTAGACAATTCGGTAGGCGAATTATTATAGTAAACACACTGATTGTTTAAGAAGATCTGTGTAAAAATAATGGTAGATTTTGATAAAACCAGTGATTGAATCGTAAAACAAAAAACTTACACGATTCCGAGTGGAGAGAACGTCATATGCTTTGTGTTTCCTTCAATTAGCCAGCTCAATGTAATAAGAACATGAGTGTTGGTGTAAGCAATAAAAACTACGCAATATTAGATCATGTTCTGTATTTCGAGTTTTCTTTGTATTTTATCTCGTTACAGAAAATGCTGCCCTAAATTACTAGACAATTAATGACACATAACCGTAAGAGGCAACGGCATGTATAAAGATTGAAATCGACATTACATTACGAAGAGTTAAACATACGTCTATGTGAAACTACTTGAAAATTAAACTAGGAAACGCTACATTACAAAACAAGAGATTCCCGTTCAATTGTGAACCCTAAAAAAATGCTAGCCAATAAGGAATCATCCAAATATAATTTTATTTAGTTTTATTTCCACATGTAGTTATTGTTATATGGTGATCAATATGAAAAGAAACAAAGTATTACACGGCCCTTTTTTCTATATTGTCCAAGACACAAGGTGTATGCAGTAGTAATACTATTTAACAAATATCTGAGGTGGAAAATGAAATATAAAAAGGAGAGAAAGTGGCAAGAGAAAGAAAGGTAATCCATAGAGTTAGGAACACGGAAAATATAGCGGAGTGAGAGAGAAAATTGTAGATATTATTTACTCCTTCCCAGGAGTTAGGCACAAGGCCAGTTTCATCTTACTCCCACGAGTAAGATGTGACCCAAGATCGGGTCGGGAAAGTGGGGTTTGAAAAGCCAGCGCCCGAGAAGTGGGCACTCTGGCCATTTAAAAATTGCCTTGGCAGCCCCGTTGGCATTCCTCGGTAGGGGTGCCTCAGACAGTAAGCAATAAACTTACTCCTCCCCAAAGAGGGGAGGCAAAGCCTGGGAGGGTTGACCTCCTAGAACTGCACAGGACAGACCCATTGACCGGCGTAAATCAAGCCCCGAATGACAAGACAATACCAGTATGGGGTGCAGTATACATCGGAACAGATACTACACTTTGATCTTGGCCAAAAGGTCAATACCTTATTCTTTTAATTTAAATGTATTTGAAAACTCAGTTTTCCTAATTAAGACAATGTTAAATATTCAAGTACAGTACAGTTCAAATAAACACGGTGACTAATAAGCACACACGCAATATGATATCATTAGAGTTTGTGTATCATCTAGATTACATTACGAAAAAGATGTTCGACATTTAGTTTTAATGCCTTTTATTACGTTTAAAATTAAGATTAGTACTACTAAAATTCAGTTGTGTCATATACTATTCTACAACGAGAGCTCCTCTGTAGTGCCCTCATTTTGGTAGCGAAGGGATGTTTGCATTCACGATCGCTTGCAAGATAACACGGTCCTAAAACAAGAGTATATTGGTGAGGGTAATCCGAGTGGAGGAGTAAGGGGACCAAACAGGTTGGAGGGTATAAAATGTGCGCCATGCGTGTTTAATTGCAGACGCTACGACAAGCTGCGCGCGCCTCGTGTAATCGTGTTTAAACGCCCGACAGATATCGCAGCCAGACGCCGCTGCAGGTAGCCTCGCGACATTTCGATAACAAATTGTTCTTATCTGGAAGAAAATGATTAGATCCAACGGATAAAGAGAACATAGATAAAATGTAGAAAAGGAAAAAGAAATCTAGTCTGAATTCTTAAAATGAATAAATAGTAAATTAATGAGTCACAACTTATCGAGGCCTAAGTTAACTCGAGGACAAGGGTTACAGAGATGGATGGATGGATTGTTTATTGATAAATGAAGGATATTCTGAGAGGATTGAAAATGATGAATGTTATTGACAACATTCTATTAAATATGAAGACGGTTTATGAAGAGTATATGTTGACATCGAATTTGAAGACGCCCATCTTGCAGTCTGCAGGAAAGCAATCTCGTGATGATGTGTTTCACAGATGAGAAGCTCTTACAAATAAGTTATTTTCGTGGAAATTCTGTTTATGCTAGGTACACGTAGCAAGAAAGGGACGTTCTTTGCAGTTTTGGTAGGAAGACGAGTTCATGCTGCGAATGTCTTACAAAGAGGAAACACAGATTAGAATTCAGTCAAACTCTTACCGT
Source organism: Sepiola atlantica (assembly GCA_963556195.1). Classification (NCBI taxonomy): domain Eukaryota; kingdom Metazoa; phylum Mollusca; class Cephalopoda; order Sepiida; family Sepiolidae; genus Sepiola; species Sepiola atlantica. The sequence goes on along the minus strand of OY744534.1, from coordinate 55,614,396 downwards.
GTAAATAACGATTGAGTAGAGAAAGACTATCAAGATCTTTTCTGTGAGTGAGGGGTTGTAGAGGACAGCAAAGATATCACCCCTAATAATGCAAAAATCGATTGTGTAATCTGTATTGACAAGAACAGTTTTTTGAATAGCCCCTCTCCAGATTAAGCAAAAATACCCCATCTTAGGGCGTATCTAACTATTTCATATTTAATCCTACATAAATGTATATCATTCAGCTCAAAGTTATAAAAATTAATAAATAAAACATCTATACTATATCTTATTGTCTATGTAAGTCGTTATATTGTATGTATGCCATTTTCAATAGATGTAATTGAAAACAAAGTTCTATTCCGAGACATTATCACAAGATTTCACCAATCAAAGAATGCAATGACGGTTTTAATTTTTCTAATAGGTTGCTACAATAATTTACATGAGGTTAGCATTATCGCATGATATCCATAAAAAGCATTACATTTATAATGAGTATAAACATCGATTCTCGTATCACCGAAGGTAAGCAACGTTGAGCCGAACCGGTACTGAATTTGTGACAATATTGGAATAATAGATGCCTTATGTAGAAAGACGACAGCCCTTTCACGGGACCCTCTCTGGAAAAACTCACGTCGTCATAGTTTTTTATAGCAGGTATAGGTAAATTGACCACTTGTCTTCAATTAATGGTATAACAATTGGTTGTGAACTATAGGTATTGCTTTTTGTGTTAAATAACTACAAAATTGGTTGATATGACGTAAAATATTAAACAAACGCAAAGAGCAAATATTAAGTTGTACTTATTTATTTATAACTTCAAAATTGAAAACTATAAAAATCAAAACAGAATACAAGGGTAGTAATATGGCATTATCGGTTGGAAGCATGAGTACACAGGGTCCGTCATTCATTTCCTAGTAACGTCAGCAATACAAGAGATAAAATATAAAACGTTTAAATAATAATTTAAATACGTAGATAAATACATATTAATACATGGTATTACTCTAATTTCTTATGTGATTACTTATACGTGATTTCATTATTATCATGCTATTAGAGGCCCACATTTGAAGCTACAGAAAATACATAAGTTGTATTACTTAAAAATATTATAAGCCCCTACTCGTTATTGATTTATCTTTATTCAACTTATTCTGGATATTCACTCTCCTGTTTAGAAGTTACGGAAACTCGTTTCATGCATGCGCGGAAATTAAGAACGTGTTCACTTTTTCTGGCCCGTCTTTCAAAGCGGGCATACATTATGCCCAGCTCCTCCTAGGAATATTTTTCCTCGTACCTAGCATATCTTGTGTCTAGAATACGACTTCTGCTAGCAATTGCCGAGATTATTGGAATCACTAATGTAAGTATTATTTACTTATTCATTGGTTGTGTATTCTTTATCTACGTCCCTGGCAACACAGATATTGTCATTATTGTATTGAGACTTTTATGTAGTCTCTATTTAGTAATTGCATATGTGATTCAATCTTTTATACCATATTATATATGGAGTAGATTGGTTTTCCCTTGTAACTTTGACTACACTAGACCAAAAACAAACAAATGCATCATACGCCACGAAACTAAATACTTTGTTCACTTACTTCACTCTTACGTGTTTCAAGAAATGCCCATTTCATATCATCCTCAAACATTAAGTACTATTATTATACCCCTAGGTCGGGCTCTTCCACATACGTGATCTAAACAGATGGTAACATACTTATTTTACTCCTGCCAGGCGCCTAACTTACATCGCCGAAAATATTAAATAAGAAACTAATATAGAAAACACGGTTACAGTCTTTAGAAATGTATATTTACACCGGGCAACGCCGGGTACTAGTTCTGCTAGTATCATACAAAGTACCATGTTTGGTATTTGTTTCCTTTTTACGTTTGTCTTCGATATACTGTATAAGTAAGGAAGGCTTATCATTTTCTCTTGCTTTTTGACCATTGTGTTTGTTACTCACGATAACAGAACACACAAAATTGCGACTTCCTGTACGAAAAAGATATACCCGAACACGTGGTTGCTAAAATGTAAAAGCCAGGAAATACATAATTCATAAGTTGCACGAGGTTATGCTCGTGTAAATTTGCTTCCATTTTTTTTATAAGAAAACTGAAAGAATTATTGAGACACCTAAACTGTAAAGATCCCAGAAAGCCTATCTTCTGAATATTATTTGTGTAAATTGAAACAAAAAGAAAGTAAAAAGAAACTGTCTTTTAGTATTTCTGTTACGAATTGAGAACACCCTTCTAGAATCTTACAAACTTGAAAAAAAAACGCAGCCATTATAAAATATATGTTTCTTTCAGCAATGACACATTCTGATTCATATCACGTAACAAGGATAACGTACTATCAAACAAGACAAAAGGAAAACGTGGTAGTATGGCGTTATCAGCCAAGGAGCATGAATACATAGAGGTCTTCAGTTATTCCCTTATAACGCTGGTGATACCAGAGATTATATACATAAAAAGGCTTGTTTGAATTTCATTTTCCTTCTTACAAATTTGTGTCATTTGTAAATAACTGAACGACATCGATTATTTGATTTTGATTTTAAAAAATGTTTAAAAATTTAGTTTTAAGCTATAAAGAAATTGAGATGAAAAAAGTTTAAACACTGACTCTCTTTCTGTTTTTATCTCTATTTCTCTATCTCACTATGCATATGTATATATATATATATATATATATATTGTATATATATATATATATATATATATATGTGCGTGTGTATATCATATATATATATATATATATGTATATATATGTATAATATATATATATGTATATATATATGTACGCATGTATTATATATATATATATGTATATATATGTATGCATGTATTATATATATATATATATATATATATATATATATATATATATATACATGATTATTTTATTCACACAGACATGTACAAAATCTGCGACACTGGCATGTCGATGTTATCGATCAACAGCTATTATAAACTGAGCTCTCATCATGCAGAGTTAGAATCCGTAAGTTGTAACTTTTTATGTGTTTTCTTACTTTGGGGATATAGTACGATTTCGGGTGATCACCCTAAATGATATAGTGTAAAAACAAATCGTTACTGGGCTTGTTGCCTAGAATATATATTCCATAGTTAAAAGTTTAGGATTTTACCAAGCATATGCATATTATGGACGCTGCCGCGTCTACGCCGAATTTTTCTAATAACTATCACTTAATATAACTCAAATTTTAGCGCAGATGATTATTTTCTCGGTTTAATCTTTTGTATCCAACTTATTTTAAACATTTTTTACAGCGGGTTCGGTTTTAGTGCGCGTAACCCTTACATGGTAAAGGTTACTAAAAGTGCCTATTGTGCCAATGTTATTAACCGCTTTGCCGAGAATATCTATTCCTAAATTCATAATTATTGGTTCATGAAAATAAATAAATACTAATAAATCTGTATATATGCGCCCTCTAAATGTTAACATTTACAAAATAATCATGTGACACATGTTACTCCGAGTATTTATTTAGATTATATATTAAAACAATCCATAATAGTCTGTAAATTAGTTTTGGGAAGCGGGTTAGAGATGGCGCACCCTCTAAATTGTAAGTTTACAATAACAGATCCCCATTTTATTAACGCGATGCCGAGCATGCATACACACACACACACACACACACACACACACACACACACACATATATATATATATATATATATATATATATATATATATATATATATATATATATATATATATGAAGCCTTAAATTGTTAACATTTACAAAAAAAACAATGATGTGCACAGTTTACTCACCTAAATTTACAAATATATTTCCAAATTAATAATAATGAGTGGGGAAAAAATGTTCCCCACTCATTTTCTTCAACATTCATTTCTATTTCTCCAACAAATACGGACGTCCACCCAGCAGTGGCCATTATTTCATTCTATTTTTCCCCCCAATATGTCTACCCTACATGTATCTGTACTTGCATGACATTTTTTCTCTATTTTATCATCCTGATGAAGTCTTATAAATAAAGACGAAACGTTGATGTACACATAAAAACATCCATTTTTTGGTTTTCCTTTTTCCTTTTCCCATATATATATATAATATATATATATATATATATAATATATACACATATATATAATGCAAATATGCTTATATATATGCATATATATATATGATATATATATATATAATGCTACTAATGTATATATATATATATATATATATATATATATATATATGCATATTCATTTTATATATATATATATATTTTTTTATTTTAGTACAGAAAAATTAATACAACATTCGTACCGTCGGTTTCAAGAACGGAAAGACTTAGCCATCCGGCTCTCTTCAGCTTCTGTTGTATTTATATATATATATATATATATATATATATATATATATATATATATATATATATATATATATATATAAGCTGTGAGTAACATTGGCACATTTTACTTTGTAAACTTTACGATGTAAAGGTTTCACATTACAAAACTTGGTCCTGTTTTAAATAAACTTTTAGAATAAGATTTTTATAAAAAGTATAGAGAAAGGAATTTCTATAGGAAAAATTTAGAGTTCTATTAAGCAATAAATGTTTAAAAAGATCGGTGCACGCGTCTGAGCATCAATGTTTATGTGAGTGGAAAAATACAAAAGCATTGAACTCATCATTAAGAATTATTGAATATTGATTCTAGGCAACATTATATATAACAGTAACATATTATATTTTTGTAACTATGTTATTATCGGTCCTCATCCCACAAAAGAAAAAAAACAACCTTTAAATTTAAAACAAATTATATACTTATTGCTTAAAACTCGGGACGTATATTCTACTAGTATATATATATATATATATATATATATATATATATATATATATATATATTGTGTGTATTTAGGCAGCATATTTTCATTTAGGCAAACATTATTAAATAACACGGAGTGGTTTTGTTTGATGCGACTTTTTTAATTTTTTTAATTTTCCGAATTGTCCATCTAATGTTTCGGTCAAATTGATATAAATAGAATCCATGGGTTTTTTTGTTCCATTCTTTTTTCTTTTTGGCAAGTACTTTCGATTTGAATCGTCAAATCATCTTCAGGCGGTATTAGTTTTAGTGTCTTTACAAATTATGACTTTACTGTTGTGCTCATTTTTTAATTATAACGGCGAGTAGATTATAACTTCAAAAAGCGTTGTAAAGTATAAATGTACATGAGAGCGTGATGGCGTTCTACACATATGGGAGATTTACTAAATTAATCTCCTCATCCAAAAAATATTTTTTAATGAATTAAAAAACATAAAGCAAGTCCTAATTAATAATCAATTTTCCAATTATATGGTTGATGAACAAATAAAATTAATGTTTAGAAATTTAGATAATCGTACTAATAATAAGCTAAATAATTCCCACTACATAAATCTATTCTATTGTAACCAAATGCATCCAAACTTTAAATTGGATGAAAAAGCTCTTAAAAATATAATACATCGCTATATATCCCCAACCAATTGTGATGATAAAATACGATTTATCATTTATTATAAAAAATGAAAACATTAAACCATGTTGTTAAAAATAACACTTCTCAAACCCAAAATACATTAGGAAGAACCAATGTAATATATCAGTTCCAATGCCCTATGGGAGAATGTATCTCCGACAACAATAAAAAAAACTAATTCTTACATAGGTTTCACTTCCATAACACTATCCCGAAGACTCACCCTACATCTCTCCAACACTAGCTCTATATGCCAACACCTAAAAAAACATAATTGTACCCCTCCCAATATAGAAACATCCTTGTTAACAATACCAAAATAATACACCACGATACCAATATCAAAAAATTAAAAATACTCTAAGCCCTCTACATAAAATCTAAACATCCCACAATTAATAATGTCAATTGTGAAACTAGTCGACACATTTTAAAGTGTCTAGCATAATAATTAACATTACCAAATTCTTAGCCATTAGGTAGTTATGCGTTTGAATTGTATGCACTTTCTTTAACGTCATCAATTTCTTAACGGTTTAAAGAGTCAAACTTTTAAATCTCCAATATGTGTAGAACGCTATCACGCTCTCATGTACATTTATACTTTACGACGCTTTTTGAAGTTATAATCTACTCGCCGTTATAATTAAAAAATGAGCACAACAGTAAAGTCATAATTTGTAAAGACACTAAAACTAATACCGCCTGAAGATGATTTGACGATTCAAATCGAAAGTACTTGCAAAAAAGAAAAAGGAATGGAACAAGAAACCCATGGATCATATTTATATCAATTTGACCGAAACATTAGATGGACAATTCGGAAAATTGAAAAAATAAAAAAAAGTCGCATCAAACAAAACCACTCCGTGTTATTTAATAATGTTTGCCTAAATATATATATATATATATATATATATATATATATATATATATATATATATATATATATATATCTTGCACACTTATTTCTGACACTTTACATATTTGCATATATCGTCCCCTCCATTTTCAAACACTACCACTATATATGTTTCCCAATTATATGACCTTCCCGTCTTTTATCATTTTTAGCACACTTTTCATCCGCTCTTGACAAAGCCCACATCACATCGGGCGAAACGTTGAGCTCATTAGTCTTCCACTGTTCCATTTTTAATTTCATCCCGTCGGATTGTTTCATCCTTTTATCTACCCATATATATATATATATATATATATATATATATATATATATATATATATATATATATGATTATTTTACTTTATACGAAGTTCTCAGAAATCAAGTGGCCTCTTCCTGGGACTAACATTTAGTACATAGATATTTGAGTGCTCCATTGAAGTGCGCCATTATCTCTCAAGCGCCGAGCTAGTACAGCAGTGAAGAACATCAATTTTCCTCTCCCCAATTGACCAGTTAAATATGTAATTGTATATTTGTTATTTGTGGTTTCTTTATATTACCAGAATCCAGGACAAAAATTCATCTTGTTTTGTGGGGTATGTAGCTTAGTGTTGTTACTCGAGGCTACATCACTTGGAGAGTGTGCACCATTCATCGTATAAGCAAGTGTGCGGTAGCTATAAAGAGGGGATCTTATTTGAGCCTCATGTACTATATTTTTGTTTCATTAGACTTCAGCTGAAGTTCTCAGAAATCAAGAGGCCCCTTCCTTGGGTTAACACTTGACATCTGTATTAGATACATGAAACTTCTACTTTACGTTAAACATTGAGTAAGTAAAGAAGTTAAGAAAATAAATTTGCCTTTTCGTAATTGATCAGTAAATCATGTTGTAGTATATATTTATTTTGGTTTATTCGTCTTACTACATTCCAGGACAACAATTCATCTAGTCTGGTGGAGTTTCCAGCTAAGTGCTGTTACTTGAGGTAACGTTACTTGGAGAAGGTGCACCATTACTCGTATGAGCCAGTGTATAATGATGTCGAGAGAAACTTATTGGGGTTTCGAATACTATGGTATTTTGAATATTTCGTCAGAGGTTACTTGTAGGGTTAAGTATCCTCATGTCAAGTTGTCCTGACAAACCCTTGTACAGAGATACTGAATATGTAATGACTCGGAACTACTTCCATAGTCTCCCCCCGGGGAATTTCATACAGGTAATATAAATGGTGTATATTTGAAATTTTATATATATATATATATATATATATATATATATATATATATATATATATATATATATATATATATATATTCATGGACGACATATCATTAAATTAAATGCCGGGAAGGACAGAATGTATGAGAAAGACTAACAGAAGAACAAAAATTAAATACCGGAAAAATTATAAAAAATACGAGAGATTTTACCGGTTTCCATCGGAACATTTTAACTTTCCAATTGTAACAGTTTCTGCCGCAGGTAGTTCATTATTATTTTATTTTTTTCAGAAAGTTTAACACGTGCAAATAACATCACGTTTGGCATTGACTTTTTCCTATGTTTTTTTTTTCGTTTTCGAATAAATTAAAAATATTCACTTTTTCTGAAAGTATTTATTGATCAGAACGAAACTGGTCAAATCTCTCGTTTTTTGATGAGTTTTCTCAGTGTTTAATTTTTTCCGTTTGTGTTTACGACACACCCACACCTATATATTTATGTACAGTACTTGTATTATTGTTGTAAATCCAATGAAATTGCAGTGCTTATAAGATACTACTCAATAACAAGTAGAGCTGTATTAAAGCATGCCTTTCTTTATTGATGAAAACATTATTGGCTACATATGTGCATACATGTTTCAGCTGTGACTTCATTCAAAGTCCAATTTCTCGGGCGATATTACCTGAACAGTTTATTTATTATGGCCCGAAGAAGTTGGACTTTGAAGAAAGTCGGGGCTGAAACATGTATTCACATATGTAGCCAATAATGTTTGAATAATTAACATAATGTATAATACATATATATATATATATATATATATATATATATATATATATATATATATATATGATCGTTATGGTCGTAAATTTAGTCAGTCGTAAGTTTCTTGGCCCAAAGTCGACGACGACCTGTATAGACAACGACGTAGATTCTGAAGATGGGGAGACCGTTATTGGCTGGATTGCTGGTAAATTATATTATATTAAGCGCTCAAAGTGGATAGGAAATTGATGAAGGAATAATTTACAAATGTTTCTAATTATAAGAACACTTTTCTGAGTTTAAGATAAGTATTTGACATGTTATTTTTAATATTAGACTTATTTACTAAAAAAAATGGTGTATGTTATGCGATTTTTATTGGCATGTCTTATCTATTTTGACCACAAATAGTATGTAACACATTTCACTGATCATTTTAAAAATACTCATGTCTTCGTTTGCTCCCATTTTTAAAGACTGGTGATACGAGATCAGGCTCCCTGAGACGAAATTCACCTACATTGACGTTTTTTTTTTTTTTTTTTTTTTGTTTGTAAAACTTAATTATGTTCTACAAAACCAAAAACAAAAACAACAGCCTCCCCTTTTTTATTTTTATTTTTCCTACCCTACTCCCGGTCCTGGATATGACCTTAAACTACATCCGATGGTGAGATCCGGCTTACGGACTTTGGGGAATGTGGAGCCTCCTCTTAATTACCATTGCTCCCAGGTCCATCCTGACCCGGAGTGGTAGTACCTGTTAGGGTCCCAACTATGGGTTAAATAGAAACAGATATTAAAAGGGGAAAGAAACAAAAAAGAGAAGAAAACAAGACCAGATTCGGCATTAAATAACCCAAAAAGGGTTGATATGCCGTAAAACAAAACTACCAAACCAAAAACCATGATTAAACATTTGAAAATATAAAGAACTTGAAGCATAAAAACTTTCACTATAATGACCAGATTCGGCATTAAATAACCCAAAAAGGGTTGATATGCCGTAAAACAAAACTACCAAACCAAACCATTTTTAAAGGGCTTCAGATTATACGGTACTGCATAGAGAAATATATACTATACTTTAATCTAGGAATTATTTATCCGGCTTCTTAACTGACCCCTCAGAAACAACAATATAATCGCTCCCTTCCCACAGCCACGTTTGAAAAGTCTGCCATTTTGATGATCCATCAGTAACGCTTAAATCGACCCCCTACCTCCACGTTCTTGGGGGCTCCGATTATTTTCAAACCAAAATTACTCTATGCTCATTATCCCTGCTCCCATCCTTTGAAACCCTTTAGCAACCCCTCCCCTTCTCCACTAGCTGGCAGGCTCTGATTTTACATTAATGAAGCTACTTAGCATGTCTGCGTGTGCCCATTGCGCTTCGGCGACGCATGCCCGACCTCCGAGCACCGCGTGTCACCGACAGTCTCTCCGTCCTTCAATCGCCGCAGGACTTTACTATCACCGGCCTCACTGCATTCGATCAGTCGATCGGAATAATTGATTCCCTATGTTCCACTGGCCTCTTGCTTGCCGTACGATCGCTTTTTATGCCTGCTGATATGCGCACTGGTCCTAACACACCCATATCTACACCAAATTATATATATATATATATATATATATATATATGATTATTTTTATTTACACATACATGTACACAATCTACGACACTGGCATGTCGATGTTATCGATCAACAATTATTATAAACTGAGATCTCATCAGGGAGAATTAGAATCCGATTTTAACCGTAGATCATATTTGGAAAGAACCTCTTTCCAAATATGATCTACGGTTAAAATCGCATTCTAATTCTGCCTGATGAGATCTCAGTTTATAATAACTGTTGATCGATAACATCGACATGCCAGTGTCGTAGATGTTGTACATGTCTGTGTAAATAATAATAATCATATATAAAAGCTCTATTTGATATTGAGCACTCTTCATAAACCCGGTGGAAATTCTTTGGATTACTACCATGTGGATGTTTTACCTGGATTATTATTATTATTATTATTATTATTATTATTATTATTATTATTATTATTATTATTATTATTATTATTATTATTATTATTATTATTATCATATATATATATATATATATATATATATATATATATATATATATACTATTTTTATATATATATATATATATATATATATATATTGTTTGTAGGATTGTTAGTTCATAGGTGTTAATCCAGTAAGCAACGGTGTTTAAAAGATAGTGCTCAATTACAACTAGAGCTGTATTTTAGTATACATTTTTATTTATGCAAACATTTTGCCTACACATGAACTCTATATGTAACACACAGCGCAGAGAAAATAAAAAGCGGAACTAAACGCAAGTAAAATAACTCTCGGATAATGGCGGATGAATACAACTAATATGTGCACATATAGAACCAATAATATTTGCATATATATATATATATATATATATATATATATATATATATATATATATATATATATTGTTGATCACTCTTCGCTGCTTGCTGTAAACACCCGCCGACTTGGCATTTACAAAGTTAAATTCCTTCCAACGGTTAGTCTCTTGTCTGCAAATCAATGGCGATTTGTGATCAGAGTTCGCGTCCGCCGACCGTCGGGAATTAGCTCCGTGCACTGAAGATTGCTTAAGCATGAAACATCAATGTCTGTAGCTAATAAATTTTTAATATTTATTTATTAAATGTAATTATATATATATATATATATATATATATATATATATCAATATACATATATATAAATAAATAAATATCAATTCCGTTTAAGTTCGCTCCATCTACGATTTTAATTCGACTTCCCACCATTGGAGTTACTTCATTTTAAACACTTTTCCATACTGCCTCTACGAAACAAATGTTTTCTCCTTCTCAAAATATCCTTTTCATTGGACACTTTAGTAACGGACAATTACCACCTAGATAAATCCCATATCTTTTTCACACGTACTTTTTTTCACTCCATCTTTAATAATATTTTTTCAAATGTTTGAACTTTGGCTTTCCCACAGCCACCTTATCTATCTGTATATCTCCTCTGATGATAAGATTTCGATCTTTGAAAAGCCTAGGCTTAAGGAAAGAACGATAAGCATTAGTATATTACAGAATATACCTTGCATTGAACAATCAAAGTTTGAAATAAATCTTGACATTCGTACATGTTTCTCACTCTTATTTCTTCTACCTAAATATATATATATATATATATATATATATATATATATATATATATATATATATATATATATATATATATATATATATATATATATAATGAAGAAGAATGGAAAGGAATTAGAAAAAGCAAAAGCCAAATCAAAATTCAATTCAAAAGTTCAAAGCAAGGTATATTCCGCAAAAAGGCAATTTATTCAAGTTAAATTTTCCTTAAGCCAGGCTTTTCAAAGATCAACATCTTATCATCAGAGTAAGTCGCTGGGATAGATAAGTTGGCAATGGCCAAGATTTAAAATTTGAAAAAATGAAATAAAAGTTGTAGGGAAAAAAACGCAGGGCAAAACTGTGCCAGGGTGCAAGCAAATGTCCGATTGCCAAAAAGTCCGGTGTCAAAGAGTCCAGCGGAGAGAATAAGATGTAGATTGTTAGGTCGTTAGAGGCACGAGAAGTAATGAGAGAGGTCTCAAAGTTAAATTCCAAGAAGCCACAACTATATATATCAATTAATTAAGTGTGCATAAGATGTAATAGTGTATGAATTGCTTGCAGTAGATATAAGTATATGTATTGTAAAGACGACTGAATGTTAGGGGATGAGGTGATGAATAAGGAGGAGTAAAGTGACTTGTAGGTTAAATATGCATAAGCCTTGCAAAAGTGTTGGACTAGGTAGAAAGAACAAATGACATGTTTAATTAAGTTAAGTTTCAGCTAGCAGAATTTGTTATGTCTTTTGAATAATTTCAATTTTAATTTCTTAAATCAATTTATACTCCCGAGTATACGTGTTAACTTCGAACGGTATCTGATCCGCGTACACATTTTTTAATGTTTTTTGATGTTTCAAGAATTAAAATCATATATATATATATATATAGATATATAGATGTTGGTGTGTGTATACATATATGGGTATATATACATATATATTAGTATTTACATAAGTATCTATTATGGACACATAATTATCGACTTGTCGATATATATTATTCGTGTATTAGTGTGTATGCGTATATATATGTGTTTGTATGTGTTCATTGGTGGGAAGTGTTTATTATGGTCATATAATCAGATAATTTATTTAAAATAACTTAGCTTTAAGAGGTTTTTCTGCAGATAACAGGCTAGTAAAACGAGTTTAAAATCGTATTATTTTGTAGATATGTACATTTGTAAATATATATATATATATATATATATATATATATATGTATATATATATATATATATATAAAATATATATATATATATTCGCAGATATTTATATGTGTTTATGTGTATATATGAGTATATGGGTATAGTTATATGAATAATTGCGTATATATGTATATACGCATGTGTGTGTTTATATTTATGGTATGTGTGTGTGTGTTTAGGTATGTATTTTTTTTAGGTATGGTGGTATATTGTATGTATGTATACGCGTATATGAGTATGTATATGTATATAGGTGTATTAATGTATCGTTTCAAATATCTTTGGAGAATTTACTAAGCCAAATTGTTGCAAGTGTGCTCAATATATAGTAGATATTTATATGTGTTTATGTGTATATATGAGTATATGGGTATAGTTATATGAATAATTACGTATATATGTATATACGCATGTGTGTGTGTTTATATGTATGGTATGTGTATGTGTGTTTAGGTATGTATATTTTTTAGGTATGGTTGTATATTGTATGTATGTATACGCGTATATGAGTATGTATATGTATATAGGTGTATTAATGAATCGTTTCAAATATCTTTGGAGAATTAACAAAGCCAAATTGTTGCAAATGTGCTCAATATATAGTAGATATTTATGCTCGGATAAGCATGATTTTGGGCGCCCGAGTGTTGGCTTTTTTCGCTTTCACTACGGGAGTGATGATTTGATGTGGTCCGGCATGATCATAATTGTAATGAGATCGGATAAACATAACTATTAGATTGTATTTAAAATAAAATAATAAGTTTCATTTTACCCAAATTATAAAATTAAAATATGTGTAAATGTTGAACGTTATCACTAGATATTATTAGACATTAATTAACTGATAATTAAATATTTTCATATACATATAAAATTAATCGAAAATAGAAAATATAAATAAGATAAGAATAATATATAAACACAGCGTAATTCAATAAATTATGAAAGAAATTAATCGACGTAAATATTAATAATTCTACTCATAAAATATATTTTTATTATTTGGTATTGTATTAATATTTGACAATAAGAATATAGAGGGATTATATGTATATGTGGGTGTAAGTGTGTTTTCTGGAAGGCATATATGCGTGTGTGTAGGTGGGTTTATATATATATATATATATATATATATATATATATATATATATATATATATATATATGTATACATCTGGTTGAACAAGAGTTCCAACTTCTGTTTGTTTCTTTTTTTATCCAATCTTTCTATTCATCGGACGATAGATATTGTGCTTTTAATAATGGAAACGTGGAAACGTCCTCTTAAATGAATTCACCAATTTTATTTTGCATTTATCAATCACCCGCCTGAAGACCAATGATGGTCGAAAACGTTCGCGTTAAATATGGAGATTTCTTACACTCCATTATTAAAAGCACAAGATCTATCGTCTGACGAATAGAAAGATTGGATCAAAAAAGGAACAAACAGAAGTTGGCACTCCTGAATGTTGCCTAACTATACAATATATATATATATATATATATATATATATATATATATATATATATATATATATATATATGTATATATATATATATATATGTGGGTGTGTGTGTGTATGATTACATGTGTATGCTAGATAGTGTGTGTAGGCGTATACTTTTAGATAATAATTAGGTTGTTGATCATAATTTAAATAGATTCCCTTCTCCTCAATTTCAGATTAATTTAAGATCTTTGCTACGAATATAGCCGTTAGAGTTTCCTTTCTTTCCTATATCTCTCTCACTTTTCTCTCTTTCTTTTTTTCACTTTTCCAATCTGGCTTGATTATTCAGTGTTTCTTTGAGGGGATTTGACCGGGTTTGTAAGTGTGGCTGGTCGTTTAAACTAAATGTGTGTTTAACATATATATATATATATATATATATATATATATATATATATATATATATATATATATATATATATATATGTGTGTGTGCGTGGTTATGATTATGGGTGGGTGGTGATGTGTGTATGTATGTACATAGGATGTGAACGTATTTATGCTTGCCTATGTATGCGTGTGAATGAGATTGTGTAGAGAATTTGATTTAGGCTCGTTCCTTCAACTCACAATATACATTTATCGCTAGCCAGTAGGTGTCATAAAACAATGAGAATTAACACTTAATTTTTGACACGACCCGATT
Organism: Sepiola atlantica; assembly: GCA_963556195.1. Taxonomy (NCBI): domain Eukaryota; kingdom Metazoa; phylum Mollusca; class Cephalopoda; order Sepiida; family Sepiolidae; genus Sepiola; species Sepiola atlantica. The sequence goes on along the minus strand of OY744534.1, from coordinate 55,599,351 downwards.
CATTTAATTAACAGGGCCCTCCCTCCTGCCTCCCTCCTGCCTTCCCTTCGGTATCTGTAGTAAATTATGTAATTCCCCCTCTTAAGTTAAACTTAAGGATAAGATATGCTTCAATTTCCCCCTCTCTCAATATGTATTGGATGGGTTGTTAATACCTCTCTCTCCAATTATATTTGAATTGTCGAGTGTGAATTTAATTCTTTTCTTTCAGTTTCAAAAATGTAACTGTTAGGATCGGATGCTTGAAAAAACCACGAGGTTGAAATAAATTATTGCATCGGTGATTATGTAATTTCGTGTTATTATACTTCATTTTATATGTACATATATATATATATATATATATATATATATATATATATATATATGTGTGTGTGTTTATATATATATATATATATACATATATATATATATAAATATAAGTATATTTATAAATATACTTTTATATACATATATGTATATATGTCTACGCACCCTTTCTAATTCAAATTAGCGTAGTCGTTCTTACAGATATAACGTGATTTTCTGACCCAAAAGTCCATTACCATCGAATGATCATGAATAAAAAAGAAAAACACTGCTTTGAAAAATAAAATTTTACTTTTCAAAAGCTCAGATTAAAATAAATTTTAGTTATTTTAACACAACACATGTTTTTTTGTTTTTTTTAAATAACATTATTACGAAACAATGGTTTTAAAAATATGTCTACACACCCTTTCTAATTCAAATTGGTGTAACCGCGCTTACAGCCATAACGTGAATTTCTGACCCAAAAGTCCATTACCATCGGACGATGAGGAAAAACACTGGTTTGACAAGTAGCATTTTATTACACGAAAACTCAAATTAAAATAAAGTGTATTTATTTTAACACTACACATTGTAGTTGTTCTTTTCACATATAATATATATATATATGCAGTATATTTTTTATTTATGAAAAACATTATTGCTTACATATGTGCACATATGTTTCATTGTCCTCTCATATGTAGAGGCAACTTCTTCAGACCTTAGAGAAAGTTTACTCTTTATTGGAGAGGACAGCTGAACCATATATGGACATATGTAACCAACAATGATTGTATCAATAACAATGTATACTAAAAAGAGCTCTACTAGATATTGAGCACTTTTTATAAACACTGGAGTTTAAATGGATTAAAATGAATATAATAAACATAAGGCATGTACTATATATATATATATATATATATATATATATATATATATATATATATATATATATATATATATATATATAGCACTAGATAAAGTGAAAGAATAAAATAAAGTGCGAATCAAATTTTATTAAAATTCAATGTTCAGGCAAAGTACGTCAAAGTCCTTAACTCATAAATTTTCAAAGAAAATTCTACTCTTCAGAGGACCAATCTAGATAAAAACATCCACAGGGTAGTAATCCAAAGAATTTCAACCGGGTTTATAAAAAGTGCTCAATATCAAATAGAGCTTTATATATGATTATTTTTATTTACACAGACATGTACAAAATCTACGACACTGGCATGTCGATGTTATCGATCAACAGTTATAAAAAACTGAGATCTCATCAGGCAGAGTTAGAATCCGATCTTAACCTCAGATTATATTTTAAGAGAATGAAGTGGAGAGAAAAAAGGAAGGGGAAAAGAAATTTAAAATTTCAAAATTTAGTGAGTCACGTGGTTTAGGACCGTTAAAAATCAAAAAAAGTTAAAATCAAAAATCTAAAAAATAAAAACAATAGAACAGATAAAACAAATAAAATAAAATAAAGTGAAAAGTGAGACATATAATGAAAAGGGTAAGGTGACATAGATAGATAGACAGATAGAAAGATAGATAGGTAGACAAATAGAAAAAATGAAAACGTCTGTTGATTCAGATAGAGAGGGGGAGGAGAGAGGGAAGATGAACATGCAAGTTGATGTGTCAAAAAATCGACAGTTATTTTCAGTTCGGGCGAAGAAACGTATTGTCAAATCAACACTGTAATTATGTGTATAAGTGTGTAGGCGTGCCCCCAAATCAGCCGTAATTGGTGGTATGGACGTGCAGACGCGTGTAATGGGAGGGGGTAAGGGGTTGTTAATCAATTGTGTCACTAATTCTAAATTAAAACTGTTTGATTTGATGTCTAGAGTTTACCAACTTATCATTAATAAGTTAGTAAGTCACACAAATATACTAGTAAATTAATAAAGTCTAACATAATTATTAGTAATAGTAATACTAATAATAATGATGATGATAATAATAATAATAATAATAATAATAATAATAATAATAACAACAACAATAATAATTGAGATTATATAAAGCAATAACAATAATGATAATGATAATATCGGTGATAATTTAACTAAACTTAAAAGTACTAAATGCCACCATTATTAATAATAATAATGATAATAATAATGATGATAATAATAATAATGATGATAATACTACTACTACTACTACTACTACTACTACTAATAATAATAATAATAATAATAATAATAATAATAATAATAATAATAATAATAATAATAATTGCGACAACAAAAACAATAATAGCGGTCAATAATATTTAAGAATTAATAAAAAGTAATAGTCAGGTAAAGGGTAAAATAATTAAGAAATATTAGAAATACTAGGAGGTAATAATAATAATAATAATAATAATAATAATAATAATAATAATAATAATAATAATAATAATAATAAAAAATAATAATGAGAAGATTAATAATCAAAATATAAAAGTAGGTAGCAATATAATGGCTGTAAATATGGTAATATTAATCCGTGGTTTTAATAATACTGATCATATTAAAATGGTAATAATAATAGCTATACCAACAGCAACAATCTCAATGGTAACCCAAATAACCCTAACAATAGTCATAATGATAGTAAAAAATAATAAATAATAATAACACAATACAAATAGGGGTAGTAGTAGTAGTAGTAATAATAATAATAATAATAATAATAATAATAATAATAATAATAATAATAATAATAATAATAATAATAATAATAATAATAATAATAATAGAATTATAGATAATGGCATTATCATTAATGTTAATATCACCACTGTTACTAACACTAATAATAACAATAAAAGTAATAGTCAGGTAACGGTAACCATGGCAATATCAATATTATTAACAGTAATAATAAAATGGTGATATTGTCATTGCCACTGCCACAAACAATAATAGTTATGATAATAGTAGTAAACAGAACATTAACATTAATGATAATAATAATCTCGATAATAGTACAGAAATGTCAAATAATTAAATGTCAAATAATTAAATAAAAAAATATTAATGATGATAATAGTAATCAATAATAAAAATAGACGGATAAAAATATAAAAAAATATTAGAGTGTAAAAGAAAATAACGAAGATGATAATTAATATTAATCATAGTAGTTGTAAATAAGATGATAAAATAAAGAATACAATATTTAATAATAGAGAAATTATATGTTGTGAAAATTCTAATAATATTAATAATAGTAAAAATAATAGTGATAGCTATAATAATGGAAACAATGGTGACCACGATAATTTTAATAATTGTAAAAATGATGATAATGATGATAAAAATAATAGTAGTATCATAAATAATAATAATAATAAAATTAATAATAATATTGACTTCTTAAACTGATAATAATATTAGTAGAGGTGGTTATTCAATAATAGATATAATGATGGTTATAAGTAGTGAGTGTAGTAAAAACTGTAAAAGATAATAATAATAATAACAATAATAATAATAATAATAATAATAATAATAATAATAATAATAATAATAATAATAATAATAATAATAATAATAATAATAATAATAAAAATGGTGTAAAATAATAGTTATGTTGGCAAAATAACTGTTAGTGGATAGGTAAAGTGTTTTTTTGTTTTGATTTTTGAGATAGTATTAGCTTGATAGATTTTACGTGGATTACAAAGAAGCTGTAATCTGTTATGCCTACAGTTAATTGAGGTTTCTTGTTTTTTGTTTAGAAGTGTGCCTCTATCACTAAATTTAAGTATTTCAAGTTTTTCGGTTAGGCAAAGGTAACAAGATGAGTTTAGGGAACCGCAGCCGCTAGTTTTTCTGATTGTGTTTCAAGTCACTGTTGGTGATTGGTTATTGTTGGATAGTTCCCAGTAATATATAGAAAGTGAGGTTGAGAGATAGATAGATAGATAGATAGATAGATAGATAGATAGATAGATAGATAGGTGTATGGATGTTGGGAATGGATGGTGGTGGCGGCAGTCAGCTCATAACCTGCGGCCGCGACCAACGTTCGTCCCACTACCTCTGCAGTTATTATAATACCTCTTCGACTTCATAATAATTTTATACTCCAACCGCCGCTTGCTTCTGCCACCATCTATATGCCTCTCATATTTTGATTTTTTCTCTTCAGCGGCCGCAGGTTCTCAGCCAGCTGCCTCACTACCATTCATTTTGTAATTGTATAATGTTTTCATCAGACATATCATCCTGAGGAAGTTCTTATAATGGAGACGAATCATTGATGAATACATACATGATACGTTTTGGCTTTCCTTTTTCAATTTCCTTCATTTTCTCTCTCTCTTTCATTCCCTCTCTCCCTCTCTCTCTCTCTATCTATCTATCTATCTATCTATCTATCTATCTATTTATCTCTCTCTCTCTCTCTCTCTCTCTCTCTATATATATATATATATATATATATATATATATATATATATATATATATATATATATATGGTAAACAACTAATGATCTCTTAAATAATGCTAGAAGCAAAATAATATAATAACGGTAAAAATTAAATTGACTTACATGAGTATTTTTCCACTGAACGACTTGGTACTTAAGGGTTTTTTTTTGTTTTTCTTATATAGTATTAATGGGTGAGACACTTCCGAGACTATATATATATATATATATATATATATATATATATAATGTGCAGTTAAATAAAACGGTAGCTAGTAAAGATGATGAGTTAGTATGTTTTTTTAAATTCGACGGATTGTTGTTGCTTGTCAAAAAAATCGTCCGGAATTCGCGAATATGATTGGAAATTATAATATGGCGTGTATGGTCCCTGCTGTCCCTATCTACAGATGTTAAACCAATAACGAAGAAAGGGTGAAAGAAACCAAGGAGAAGCCAAACTACTCAACTGTGTCATTTTAGCCCTCGACGACCTCTAGACGTTAAGCATTCTGTGGGGTATTTGTTTTCGTTTTTATTCGTTAGACAGCGACATTTTGACATTATTGATGGGTTCCTTCCGAGCATTAACTATACTTCCGGTAATTTTCCACATGTATCTCTCAACCGATAAACATTATTGATTTTATCTTTTGAAAACAAATTGGCCATTTTTTAGAAAATTCCGCTTATAAACTTTGATTATAACTACAAATCATCTATCTGCTTATTTACAACCTTCAAAATCAGAGTTCCAATTTCCTACGACTAGGGAAACATCACCATTTGATACAACAACAGAAACAAAAATGTAAGACTTGATGTCTATATCAAGCCGTGGAAAATTCGATCGTAATTTAGACACTATTAAATTGTCAATTCAATAATTATTTATGCCAAGAAATAAAGTTTAGAACACCATACATACCTTACATAGATATTTGGTGAGTTTGAATTACCTACTGGACACCATTCTCGCGTGTCTTTGGTCTCTCTTTACAAGGGTTTCAGTTGAACCTGACATGAGGATACTTTACCCTACAAGCAAAACCTGACCGAATATTCAAAATAACATAGAATTTGAAGTCCAAATAAGATCCTCTTTACAAAGCTATACACTTGCTCATATGAGGAATACTTTAAGAAACTAAAGTTGAGCACTCTCAGAGATGTTACAAATAGACTGTCAAAAAGACCTAATGCAAAGTTGCGATACGTTAGTAAAACACTCTCGACTAGTCTTCTATCTGTGCCCGCTTCTAAGTCCATACATATCTTAATTCCCCTTAATTACGTGACAGTTTCCGTTGGCCGAGTGGATATAGCCACTCATTGTAGATTTTAGGCTGACTCTGTGAACCAGGTTCGCGCCTCCCGACCGTCTGAAATTGTTACTCTCTTGCACTGATGAGAGCAATAATCTTGAAACGCTAGCTTCTGTAGGTATTAATAATTCATTATTTATTCATAAATAGTATACTAAGCCACTTAAAAAAATTAAAGGGGATGTTAAAAAGCTCTAATGCAAAGTTCCGATACGTTCGTAGAACCCTCTCGACTGATCTTCTATCTGTGCCCGTTTCTACGTACATACATATCTTAATTTCTTTTAATTGGCCGAGTGGATATGGCGACTGCTTACAGATTCTAGGCTGACTTTGTCAACCAGGTTCGCGCCTCCCGACCATCTGAAATTATTACTTTACTGCACTGATGAGAGCAATGAACTTGAAACACTAGCGTCTGTAGGTATTGATAATATTACATGTATATATATATATATATATATATATATATATATATATATGTATGTACGTATGCATATATATATATATATATATATATATATATATATATATATATATATATATATATATATATATATATATATATACATACATACATGCATACACACATACTTTTATTGTAATGTGATGGGCAAAATCCCAGGAGAGTGCTCGATTAATTTAGAACTAAAAAACACAACCGGAAGAGTGCCGGATTCTTAAGTCCTTCTGAGCTTGATACCGACGTTTCTAATGTTGTACTACTTTTTCTGTACGAAAAGAAAAAAAAATATATATATATATATATATATATATATATATATATATATATATATATATATATATATATATATATATACATAGATATATATATATATATAGTGTGTCAGGTTGTATATGAAAAGAAATCAAAGAAAGTGCTCGATCATATATAATATATATATATATATATATATATATATATATATATATATATATATATATATATATATAGGGTGGCAATTTTATTTCAATCGGATATACTTATTTGAAGTTTTAAGGGGTTTATGCCCTCATAGCTTTTCAGGGTGCATTTCTAGAATAAGATTACGTCCATTGTATTACTCGCGAAATTTTACATGAGAATACACTTTTAGATCTTGTGTAAATTATCTAACCTTTCTTTCTATAAGGACAAACAAAAATCACATATAAATATATGCGGGTTCTACAAACAAATGTATATTTTTTATAATATCCAAAAATATTCCAAATTACAGGCTCAATAAAGTTGTATTACTAGCTTCAGAGCATATATATATATTTAATGTAGGTGCGTTTCAATGGCCAAAGAAACAATCGACCCATATCTTTCATCTGTTTATTATTTTTTTTAGTCGTCATATTTTGTCGAACGCACGCAACTATAGTTTTCTCTTAAAGAATCAATTGTTGTTGTCGTTCGACGAAATATGAAGACTAAGAACACCTAATGAGCAAATGAAAGGTATAGATTGAGCTTTAATTTGTCATTGGAATGCAACTGTAATATATATATATACACACCTAACTTTATATATATATATATATATATATATATATACAATAATATTTTTATAAATATAAAATATTTAAAATATACCTAGAGACATCGATGTTTCATGCTAACGCAATCTTCAGTCTAGGAACTAATTCCCAACGGTCGGCGGGCGCGAACCTCGAACACAAATCGCCACTGATTCGCAGTCGAAGATCTTACCCGCAGGCCACTGGAAACCAGTTAGTAAATAAAGAGGAATTTCAACTGTAAATAGCAGAATTACTACTATTCACCAAGTAGATAAGAGTGATCTACGAAACATCGGACCATGCATATAGCTATTTGTACTGCTTGTTATTAAAGCTCCTCGAAAAGTGACCAGCCTCCGTGGGAGGGGGCTGATAAACAATAATATTTTTATAAATATTTAAAATATACCTAGAGACATCGATGTTTCATGCTAATATATATATATATAAAGTTAGAGAGAGAAACATATATATTTAACCCTAGCTTAGCAAAGTCTCATAATATTGAACCGTTCATGAAACTAATATTTTAAAATAAATATTTTTTGCATGTTTCCATTATTCCGTGGCAGTCGAACACGAAGAAAAATGTCTACCCGAGGGCAATCGTTCCCCTAAGGACATTTGCCCTGAATTGAATTACCCACAATGAAAATTAGCAGATATGATATTTTCCCCGGAAGGCTCATAATAAAACAAGAACAAAAAAAAATGATTATAATTCTTTTTTTTATTATTTGTGTATGCACACATTTTGATTATTTGAATTATTTGGACCACTATCCTCATCTTGGTTGTTATATTAAGTATGGACGGTGGACCCAGAGGGGGGGGGGCAGGGGGGGCCCAAGCCCCCTCACTTTTTGACTTGGGCCCCTCACTTTACGGTCATCAATAATTAAGTTGATATGTATGTTTTTAACCGGCCCCCCACACTTTTTAGGAGAGCCCCCACACTTTTATAACTGTCCCGCCGGCCCTGTAAGGACGTTTCGATAAATGTAACTTCTTACCTTCTTCAGCTATATCTTTTTAAAACTTTTAATTGAATTTAGGAATATTATTGTCTAAAGCGGGCATATCTGTTTATTACTCTACTAGTTGTTATTGTACGTTCTATTTCGACTAGAACTTCGCAACTTCCTAAACGTGCACGCCAAGAAAACTGGGATATTATTGTGCAGAAACGTTGCGAATGTTAACCAAAAATTAGTTTAAAACTTAGGTGTGAATTGAGTAAGTTTAATGAACTTCCGTCATTACTAACCAGGAGAGCGTTACCAATATCGACTAACGGCAGAGTTTTTTCAGGCATGCGTTTGAAGTACGATTACGTATGTAAATTAAACCTGGTCTTTGAGCGTTTGAGATATATGTGTAACATGAAGAGAAATGATCTAAGAATAATACGATAGATGCGATGAATCATTTAGAGCTGGGGGCACGTAAATATGAGACGCATAATAGGTAACATAGACATTTGTGAGTTCTTCTATTGTCTCTCCCAGAAAATATGATGCATACCATTCAAATTTTATAAAAGTAGAATATATTTGAAGTTTTAAAGGGGTTAAGATTTCTTAACCCTCTTAGGAGTAGACTTAGAGATTCGAGAACACTTTCTGTGTTTTCCCTAGTAAATTTTACATGTGAATATAGTTTTAGATTTTAAGCGGATTCGTTAACCTTTCTTTCCATGGGAAAAAGACAAACATCACACACACACACACACAAACACACACACATAGATCATTGATATTTATATAAGGAAATTTTTTATGGTTAGCCACGTGAAAGTGCTGAAGGTCGGTTACACACCTGATCCCATAATAATTAAATCAATTGGAAAATATATAATTCCTTTATAGTCATAGAAAAGTATTTGTTTAAGTATTACTTTTAGGTGGGGGAATAATGGGATATTATTTATGTAACCAATAATGATATCAATTGTTTCGTGCATCGGTACGTTTGTAAATAGTTTTTCAATGTTAAGTGAGACGGCGATTTTATTGTTTGTTTTCCGTACAAGGTCTTGGGTTGATTTAACAATGTATTGACTTTGTAAATAATGGTCATTAGTTAATTACGTGTTTCTTTTAATATATATATATATATATATATATATATATATATATATATATATATACATATATATATATATACATATATTTATATATATATATATATATATATATATATATATATATATTTACAGTACCTAATAGATAATGAGGTTTGTAATCACCGATTCTTGTATATATATAAAATATCTATCATTGTATACAAATTTTTTATAGAAAGAATAATGCAATAAAATATACCATAATAATAATGAACAACATTTATTTCTGTATTATATATATATATATATATATATATATATATATATATATATATATATATATTTATATATATATATACATATAATGAAAATATTAAAACTTTATTATAAATAGTACATACAAATATTCAATACGATAAAACTTGTGCAGTAATAATAAATTTATTTTGTACAGCAGGCATCGCCATACCAATGTTTCCACAATATGATCACTTCAAAGCTATAAGAAATTGCTCATGAAGAGACGATTGGATTGTCACGTTTGTATGTTCACGATAATTCATATATATATATATATGTATATATATATATATATATATATATGTGTGTGTGTGTGTGTGTGTATTCATAAGTTCTTAGAATAATATATAGTTGAGTATATACTCGGTGTAATATCCGAAAATGTTCCAGATTGCAGCCTCAATGAAGTTGTATTACAAGCTTCAGAGCATATAAATGTTATAATTGCATTCTACTGACTATAGGTAAAATCAATCCGTAACCATAACTCAAATCTGTTCTTTCAATGTCTTTATCTTCATTTACTGTTAAACAACTAAAACCATAACTTTTAATTTCTTTATTTGTATATATCGGCGAATTTTTGTAATTCCTCTTAGTCTCACAAACAAACACTTTGTTTATATATGTAAATTTTATTTTTTAATGTTCATTTTCTTCCAAATTCAATACTTTTTTTCTAAATCTTACGCGTGTTTCACAGCAAAATTAAAAGAAATACATTGTCTTGATCCTTACCTCGTTGATCCTCACATAAATTGTTCATTCAATAGTAATAGTACAAACACATCATTCGAAAGACATGAGAAAGTAAGATGGAAATGTTTTAAAATAGTTATTGGCAAAGGTAATAGCAAATCAAAGTACATGAAAAAAAATCACATGAAAAATGGTGACAAAAATCCAAGCCCTCTTGAAACGACTTTTCGACCCGTCCCATAGAAAGTTTTCTTTTCTTTGTTTCTTTCATCACACATTCGATTAGATGGATCAAACAATAATTCGGTGGAGTTAGTCTTGTTGTGTTCAACACTAGTGTATTTAATTGGTAAAATATACTAAATGAAGTTTTCAGAAACTTGAAAATAAAAGAAGAAATTCTCGTCAAACAATAAGTACTCCGTGTTAGTTAATAACATTTACCTTAATGAAAATATACTACCTAAATACATAAACACCTGCATATATATATATATATATATATATATATATATATATATATATATATATATATATATATATATATCGTATGTATGTGGTTGTGTGTGCTCATACCTATGTACATATGTCTCTCTCTATCTGTGTGTGCGTAAGTGCAGACCGTTTACTGGTGTCGATGCGCCGTAATGCTTTCTTAAGGAATTCACATATTTTCTCAGGAAGAGAGATTGCCGCCTAGAAATGGTGCCGAGGAACTTTTGCCCTGGAGTCAATTAGCAGAATTGAGCATCAACGTGGAATCTGGGAAATTTGCCACAGAATGCTTTTCCTGAAAAACACCCAATTCATCACACTTTCCTAAAATGACGTCCATGAAACTGACATACACACTCACAAAAAAAAAAAAATTGATTCAAAGTATGTCATCGGGACACTTTCTTTTTCTTCCTTACTCGAAGAGTATTTGCCTCATCCTTCTTCCTCCAACTCAGATTCTTTTTTCTTTTTCTTATTTTACTTCCTCTACATCTATTTTTCTTCTTCTTTTTCCTTTTCTTCTTCTTCTTCTTCGTTTTTTGCTTCTTCTTCTTCTTCTTCTTCTTCTTTTTCTTCTTTTTCTTCTTCTCCTTCTTTTTCTTTTTCTTCTTCTTCTTTTTCTTCTTCTTCTTCTTTCTTTGTTTTCTTCTTTTTCTTCTTCTTTTTCTTCTTTTTCTGCTTCTTCTTTTTCTTCTTGTTCTTCTTCTTTTTCTTCTTCTTCTTTTTCTTCTTCTTTTTCTTCTTCTTTTTTATTCTTTTTCTTCTCCTTTTTCTTTTTCTTTTTCTTCTTCTTTTTCTTCTTTTTTCTTCTTCTTTTCCTTCTTCTTTTTCTTTTTCTTCTTTGTCTTCTTCTTTTTCTTCTTCTTTTTCTTCTTTATCTTCGACTTCTTTTCTTCTTCTTTTTGTTCTTCTTTTTGTTCTTCTTATTCTTTTTATTTTTTTCTTCTTTTTCTTCTTCTTTTTCTTCTAACTTTTCTTCCTCTTTTTCTTATTCTTCTTCTTTTTCTACTCTTTCTTCTACTTCTTCTTTTTCTTCTTCTACTTCTTCTTCTTTAATCATCAATCGTGTTGTATTTTTATATTCACCTTTTACTTGATGTCTTTCTATCTTTCTACCGCACAAATCATTTTCTTCTATCCTCCTTTATTTGCTTCATTGTGTTTCCTCCTCCTCTTCTTCTTTTCCTTTTCTTCTTCTACTTCTAATACTACTTCTCTTCCTTCTTCTTCATCTTCCTGCCTTCATCTTGTTTCTCTTTCTTTCTCTTCTTCTTCATCTATCGTGTTCTATTCTTATTTTTTGCTTTGACTTGTTTCCTTTGTTCTTTCTTTCTTCCGCGTCAATCCTTCTTTCCATCCTTTTAAATACTTGTTCTTCAGTTTCTTTTAAGCGTAATTTTCTTCTGCCTCTTTTAATGTTTCTCGTATTACTCACTCTACTTTACTGCTAGTTTTATTTGCCTTGTTCTTCTTCGTCAGCCTCAGATTTGTTCCAGATCTTCATCTCAAGTCCATTTCTGTAGATACTTTACATTCTTTTTTTTTTTCATTCTCCTTTTATTCTTCTTCTGTAGTTGTTTCTTCTTCTGCTACTTATCTTTTTTCTTTTATCCTTTAATTTCATTTTATTTGTTATTCTCTTCTGATGCTTTTCCTTTCGTCGTTAAATGTGTTGTCTTTTTTATTTCGTCGTCTTCTTTTGTTCTATTATTCTTTAGTTTTTCCCCATTCATCTTCTTTCTATTCATTCTGCTTTTCTTTCTCCTTCTCCTTCTTTCTCCTCTATCTTCTTCTTCTTCTTCTTCTTCTTCTTCTTCTTCATCTTCATCTTCTTCTTCTTCTTCTTCTCCCTCTTCTTTATTGAATCTTGATGTTATTTATACTTTTCTACTTTTTCCCTCTTCTTTATACACGTTGTTCTTTTTCATTCTATCTTAATCGCAATGGTTTACTTCTTTTCCATCTTAAAAATGCGGAAATGTTTTTTCTAGTCGGTACAGATGAAAGCAATCCATAGAGAACAGATAGAGGATATTGTACGCTGGTAAATATGATGTGTGCGTGCGTATGTGTGTGTGATAGAGTGTGCACACATATATACAAACATTTATGAATGCCTACATAAATACAAGTATTTATACATTGCATGTATGTGTATAGAGTTTTTTACCCCGCCTAATAAACCGGTATCGTCCGGGCCTTTGTGTCTGGATTCACGCCGGTCTATTGGGGGTTGTCGGTCCTGTGCAGTTCTAGGAGGTGCACCCTCCCAGGCTTTGCCTCCCCTCTTTGGGGAGGAGTAAGTTTATTGCTTACTGTCTGAGGCGCCCCTACCGGGAAATGCCGACGGAGCTGCTCAGGCAATTTTTAAACAGCCAGAGTGCTCAAATAATATATATATATATATTAGTACTCTCCCTAATATATATATATATATGTGTGTGTGTGTGTGTGTGTGGGTGTGTGTATATATATCAATGTACATGTACACGTCCCATTACGTATGTGTGGACGCGTATATGTGCGTGTGCTCATTTATACATATATTTAATTTATGATTTTTCTACTCTTTCCCCCTCATTGCCTGGGGAAACCTCCCACCGTACACAAGCAGACCACAAACACTGACAAAGACTGAAGGCATCAGTCGAAAATTTTGTTATCCCTATCATCAACAAGAACACCCTATTTTTCTTTACAGAAAGAACAATTCATATTCCTACACGTCAAAATATATATATAAAAAAATAAATAAATAAAAAAAGAAAAAGAAAAAGTTATAACACAATATAAACTTTTTTTCACATGATTTTTTATATACATTCACATACTTATATATATATATATATATATATATATATATATATATATATATATATATATATATATATATATATATTAGTACCCTCCCGGTAATTTAAGATTAAATCTAGTTAATAACACTAACAGTGTACATTCCGAAAAAAATTTAAAAAATAAAAAAATACTGGAAGCTATCTACATAGAAAGACAACAACCTAAAATTAACAACATTACATATGAAACCAGTGGTAACATTTTAAAATGCTTAACGTGATACGATTTTGTTCTGTGATGCCATCCAGCGTTGCTGAATTTAAATCGTCAACGATTTCCTGGAACAATGCGAAAAACGTTTTCGATGCGTTTCTCCGCCGTATTTTTTAAAATTCTCTTTTTTCTCCAGCTGTTGTGCTCATTTAATTTTAACACCTGAGGATGATTCGACGAAGAATCGAAAACGTTCGTGAAACCTATTGAGCATTTATTATTTTTTAAAATTTTAATAAGATTGAAAAAATGAAAACGGTTATATGAAACAGACACATTCTGTTATTTTTAACAATGTTTCAATAGGTATATATTTTATACATATATATATATATATATATATATATATATATATATATATATATGTGTGTAAATTTTCCACGGATATCTACGATTTCGGACAATACGGATTTATCTTATTGCTACTGCTTGGAATACACGAACTTTATTGTTTACCTTTGAACATTTAAGAAGTTCTACATTTTATTGTAACATTATTTTTAATGTTTTTTTTTCACTATTAGGATGCTTTTGGCCAACAGATTTTGTGTTTCTCTATATATACATTTAACAAATTTTACATTCTATTGTAAAGTTTTATCGTTTTAAAGTTTTTATAGTTTTAAAGTGTTATCGTTTTAAAGTTTTAAAATGTTAGATTCTATTGTAAAGTTTTACATTTTACATTTTAAAGTTTTATATTTTTTAAAGTTATTATTTTTTTTTTGGAAACCTTTTTTGTTTTTATAAAAACTTTTTATGTATGAAAAATAATTTCATGCATAATCTTATGTAAGAATAATCTTGTAAAAAGAATAATTTTGTAATAATTTTGTAATAAAATTTCTAATAATTATGTAAAGATAATTTCATGTATGATGTACAATTTTATGTATAAACACCTTTCTTCTACTTCTCTTCCTTCTACATCTTTATGTTATTATCGGTAATAGTAATAGAAATAGTAGCTTTTATCATGCCTCATTCGACAAATGTGATGCAATTCTGTTAAGTATGTTGGCCGCCTATACGTGTTTATTGCTTTTGACATTAGCAGTTGTGATCGTAGCCATAATTGTATAAGCAGTTGTACCCATTTAATGACACTCCCGGCTTTTCAATTTGGCGTATTTTTTCTGGACCGACAGACAAACAAACTTACTCAATTGTAATATAAATAGTTTCCGTATTCATAGATATACTCTAATTTTCCAAATCTAATTTTCTATTTTAGTATTGGTAACGGACGTTGAAATATTGTGGGGTAGTGGTTACATATCCAGATTGGGTTACTCAGCGTGTCGGGTTCGAGTTGTGTCGAGGTTATTGCAACATATTCACTAACAGTCTTGGGCCAAGTGTAATTAATACATCCTTCTTCCAGCGATAGAGCAAACAGTAGAGTACAGTGCAGTCCCACGCTTTGGTTGTGATATTAATCTTATGGAAAGAAAACTCCGAGATAACAACAGTTTTTCTTTGCACATCCAGTCGCCTAGGACTTCTTTCTCCAGGTGTCATGCAATGTCAATTCGTCAGTTGTGAGGTTTGAAATTGCGAAACTTGCGTCCATCAAGGTGTACATATATTTTCACTCGAGACTAAAACTATTTTTTTTTTATTAATAAATCGTTTTCGTTCAGCCTGTCTGTATGTGTATCTTAGTAAAACACAAAACAATAGAATATTTCGAATCATCGAATATATATATATATATATATATATATATATATATATATATATATATATATATATATATATATCAAGGGTGGCTAGAAAATTAAGTGCCTCAAGCCAGGAGAAAAATCTGAACGTGTGGACGACAGTCAGCGCTTCTAACAACGTTGATATAATGACAGCGAACCTTCAATGATAACCATTGACAATGCCCTGAAAGTTAATATTGTTTACAAAATAGCAATGTGTCCTAAGCTACTGATCGTTGACGATTTCACTCACCAGACAGCTAAAGCCAAGAAAGGAAGCATGTTTTACTAATCTGCAGACAGACTGTTACGCCGTATAATATATCTTAATTATCTAATATATAAAGTAGAGACGTTTTTTCCCCTGTACCTTCTCGGACTATAGGAAAATAACCATACACAAACCAGGCTACTAAACTCACCGCTATACTACACTTATTCACTCGAGCGTGTTTTAGTAAAGTTGTTATTATTTTTCCCAACCTAACACTCAATATTACCTTTGGCCCACCATCAACGTCTCTCCGAAAAACCAACTCCATATAGGTGGTAGCAAAGACTTTTCCCCTAACATTTGTGTACTGTGACTACACTCATCGACACCGGGAAGTAATAACACAGTTTACTTTTCACAAAACAGTCCGTCCTTATTTATTATTTGCCTGGTATTAATTCACTACATAATATAAAACAATACGCAAACAAATAATGACCGCTCCCGTTGAATCCTATGATATTCCGCGAATATCAGATTACGTTATATTTCCACATTTACATTCATTCCGGAATCAAGCGAATGGCATTAACGAACACAGTTCCTGCAACATTTATTCTTACATTATGGCGGCTACAATTTCTTCATTGAATCGACTTCCCACTTAATCCAATAGCCGCCAAGATGCTGTTAGACCCCGACACATTTATATTTTAAAAATCATATACCTTTAACCCTTCACAAATAAATGACATAAACCGTGTCACTGTTGAACTTTACTTTTCGCAGCCAGAAGCAGCCAGTAAACAAGCTTACGTTAAGTGGCATATTTTCACACGCATTTATGAAGTAGTATCTGTGGCGAAACGGTTAGCAAGGGAGGTTTCATTATCGCCGGTATCGGCGTTCGATCCCATTCTACTCTAAACCATTTTCTTTCTTTTTTATTAATTTAAAACATTCACCAACACGGAAGAGTGGGGGGGGGGGAAGAACAATAGGCGGTTTATTTTTTTTTTTAGGTAGTACATTTATTTTTTAGGTAGAACTTTCTCCCGCGCAACGCCGGGCGACGGGTTCCGCTACTCACAATTACATTGCACTTATTCACTCGAGCGTGTTTTAGTATATCTGTTATTCTTCTTTCCAAACTAACACTGAATATTACATTCGGCCCGGCCGCCACGACTCTCCGAAATGCCAACTACATATAGGTGGTAGTAAAAACTTTTCTCCCTAACAATTCTGTACTGTGACTACACTCATCGACACCGGGAACTAATAAACACAGTATAATTTTCATAAAGCACCCATTGTTATTTCGTATTTGTCTGGCATTATTTTACTACATAATATTAAGCAATACGCAAAATATTAACAACCGCTCCCTTACACTCCGATGATTATTCGCGAATATCAGATTACGTTCTATCTAATTCTACCTTCTACATTTAAATTCATTCCGGAATTAAGCGAATGAAATTAACGAACACAGTTCCTGCAACATTTAATGATTCAACATGGCGGATAACATTTCTTGATCAATTCGACTTCCTATTTAATTCATTACGCACTAAGATACTGGTAGACGCGGATACATTTACATTTTCAAAAACATACACATTAAACACGCATATTATAGAAAAATTGCCCAAATGAATTTACAAAAAATGACCTACACCGCGTCATTGTTGAAGTTTCCATTTGGTCGGCAGAATGTAAATGTTAACATAACACGAATGTCAATAAACAACCATAGCGTTATTCTCCTATTTACACATTTATTTTCAAATTGTAAGCGTGGCCCCGCGGGTAAGAAGGGAGGTTTAATGATCGGCAGTTTCGGCGTTCGATCCCATTTGACTCTGCCACTTTTTTTTTGTTTAAATTTACAACATTCGCCAACACGGTATAGGGGGTGGGGGTGGAGAAAGAACTATAGGCCGTTTTTTTTTTAATTTGACGTCATGCAATAGGTACTAATTTCTCCCGTGCAACGCCGGGCGACGGGTTCCGCTAGTAACTAAATAAAGTAGTTTGTCGATTTGGGTTATTAATAGCTTTTCTTCATCAATATTATTATTTGGTTCTGGTTTGACAGTGTTTTTTGAAAAGTGTTTACCTTTTCTTAGGAATAAAGAAAAACAATTCGATTTTTATCAAACCAAAAATGTTCAATATTTTATCGTTTTTACAAAGAGTGATTACTATTTTCTCTTATTAATGAAATATGCTGCTGATAACACGCATGGGTTTATTTTTTAATTTACATTTGCTCCTGAGAACAAAGATGGTTTACTCCGAAAATAGTTAAAGCATGGGAAATAATTTTTATAATGAAACTATCTCTAGTAACAAGGTAATGTTTGAAAGAACATGTGTCAAAACTAACAAGAAGACATGACTATATAGAATAAAATATCGATTCGTGGAATGCAGTATTATCGCTGTAAAACTACGGAAATCTGACTGACTTAAGTTTACGTATGAAAAGTATAAAGATATACATCATTGAAAAAGGGCGCGAGATGCATATAAAGAGAAGATTGATTGCGTGAATGTCTTAAAGCCAACCAGCGTAAATGAGGACCTCACCAGAAAACACAAGACCGAGACGAGGGAACATTCGAAATAAACGCTGGGTCTCTGTATATGTTCAAAAGATTTTAGTCATTCTTTCTCTTTCGTCTTGTGAATCGTGTCTGCCTTTGATATGACAGAAAAATGTCGAAAAGACTGATCTTTCTATTCGAGGTTAAAAACGGCAAACCCGTTTAAACACGACAAAAGTAGGATTTTAAAGGAAGAAATGTAAGAAAGGATGTAAGTTAAGGATGAGTAAATGAGGAATAAACAAAAGTATGGGATGAACAAATGAAGGAAAAAAAGCAGAAATAATGAAAAAATATAAATAAGATAATACAAATGATTAGTCCGTTCTATTGAATATGCGAATATCCACAAGATATAATACATTTAGAGGAAAACAATGTTATGAATGAAAAGTTCATATACAAACACATATACGGCTATGTTGACACATTGAATCTTTTAATATCACCAAAGTAAAACAATGTTGAGCCAGTCTAATACTAGATAACTGAGCAACCAATTGGGAAGAACAGGTGATGTACATAAAAAAATTCAAATTTATCTACATATCTACAAATCGTGTAAAAAGCGTAAAAATTAATCAGCCAATCTATCGTATACAGAAACGTATAAGATCCCGGCATAAAATGAATACACGGTAGTTAATATTCATAGAACCTAACAAAAACATAAAAAACAGAAGAATAGACAAATATGAAATGAGCAAAATAAATGTAAAGGGATAAAAAAATTAAGTAGACAAATAGTGACAACAATATGTATAAGGTGGTTATGTCTGAGGGATATATATGGGTGACAGCTGTATTCATTATATATACTAGCAAATATATGCTCCCTCCGGTCGCATATTTTTGTTAGGCTGACGCGTCAGAAATGAACGCTCACCCGTAAACCGATGGAGCCCCAGTCATATTTCTTGGGTGGTTAGACATTGATTTTCTTTGTTTCCGACCAAGAATATTTTTAGTTAAAAATAAAGAAAAAAAATCTCGACTCCACCCCAATTTCTATTACCCCCCCCCCCCCATAAATAGAAATATTTTTTGTTAAAAAAATTTTTTTTTAAACATGTTTGGCCCCCGCCCAAATTTTTTTTACCCTCCCCATACATAGAAATATTTTTAGTTAAGAAAAGAAAAAAAAGAAACATTTTTTTTAGATCCCCACCCAATTTTTTCTTTATCCTCCCCATAGATATAAATGTTTTTAATTAATAAGAAAAAGAAAAAAATGTTTGTTTACCCTACCCCATACATAGTAATATTTTCAGTTAAAAATAGAAACAAAAATGTTTACCACCCCCCAATTTTTTTATCCTCCCCCATACATAGTATTTTCAATTCAAAAAATAAGAAAAAAAATTTAAAATATTACCCCCCCCCCCCCAATTTTTTTTACCCTCCCCCATACATAAGAATAATTTTAGCTAAAACAATTTTTCTTTTAATTGACCCCCCCCCTAAAAAATGTTTGACCCTCCCCCATACATAGTTGAAAAAAGAAAAAAATAGGAGGCGCCTCGGTCATATCTGGGTTGTGAAACTATTCTAAGAGAAAGAAAACTCCGAAATAGCACCAGTCTTTCTCTGGTTGCTCCAAAATTCTTTCTTCTTGGACTTTTCTTTATCCACTGTATTAAAGCAATAACGGTTGTGTAAATGTGCAGCTTGAGATGGAACAACCCGTAGTTCATTTTTTCTGCGCAGGCACACTTACATGAGGTATCCATTGTCTCTTTAGACTTAAACAAGATCACAATTGTTTTATAGATTATTTTCGATAAGTATTGCAAACGAGTTTTTTTTTCTGGACGAGTTGTACAACCAATTTATATGACACTCCTAATATAAATATATTTTATTACTTACTACTTGCTTATTGGCCACTGTTCTATTTGAACAATGCAAACGATTTTTTGTAGACTCCTATTTTAAACTATTCTTTTTAGGTGCTGTATAATAATAACGGTATCTTCGTTATACGTATGTAACACAATCGTGGGTGCATGGTCATTGTAACCATATTGTACGCCGGGGTGTAACTATAGCTTAAGGATGTCTCTGGATAGTATGTTATCGTCCTAGCATGGACCCTCAGCTCTTGAGAATAACACGGTTGTCATATTCTTCACCATGAAAAGGGTTAAGCTTGTACGATTTGGTTTGACGGGTTTTAGGGTGTTATTAATTCTCTCCAGCGTATTTATTATATGAACTTATTTGGGACATCATGCTGAAATTTGAATGCTTTGAAAAAAAGGAGCCAATATCTATATATATATATATATAAAACTAAATGTATGTATGTATGTGTTTTAGTGTGTGTGTGCGCGATCCCTACAGAAAAAAAGTCAGATAATCTAGATAACATCTAAAAGTGTATTCTAATGTGAAATTAACCGAGAAAGTTATGGACGTAATCCCGAATCTTTAAATACACTCATTAGGGGGATATAGTGCAGATTTTGCCTGGGGGTTGATTATTTCAGCTATTTTCAGCTTAATTTCAATTCAATTATATATTAATGTAAATAGAAAACAATTATATCATGTAGTATTTTTTAATAATAAATTGCAAGTCATTCTAAAAATAAACTGCAAGTCATTTCTTAAGATTCAACCGGAAATGAAATCATAGGAAGAATGCAGTGTGGAGGAGGGAATTAAACATTTTAATAAGATAATACTAGGAAGAAGGCGGAGAGTGACTAACCTAGGCTTTACTTAGCCAACCCACAATTCAAAACAGGAAATGAGTCAGCATCTTTTAGATTTTACATTTCAGTAGACACTGCCTGCTACTACCCGCCAGTGGTTGCCGGTGTTTGCCAGTGTCCGCCATGTAAATAAATCGCCGACTCATAATTAAAAACAGGAAGTGAATCCGCATGTTATAGTTTTACATTTTAGTAGACGATGCAAACCACAACCTGCTAATATATGCCACTTTCCGCCAATGCCCGTCACTATCCACTATGTAAAGAAATCACCAACTCATAATTGCTATGAGTTCTTTTATATATCGCTTACATAAATGAACACACTTTATGAGTTCTTTTATATGAAAGGGGCGACTAATAGATGAACATGATTTTATATAATAAGGACGCTACATAAACGAACATGATTTACGAGTTGAAATGCAGGAGGAGAAGAAATCAAGAATTGACATAGACCATTTGTACTTTTCGGCGTTGTCTGGGATCAATAATTGCATTAAAGTTCGATTACCAAGTCTTTAAAAAATAAAATGTAAATTGACGATAAACTGTATTGAGGCAATCATTCTCACTGGTGATGGCAAAGGTGAAACTGTTTTCATTCCGATGATAGAATTATACCATCAAATATACTCTTTCACTTTAAGCGGTTGCAGTTTCCTGTACGAGTTTGTTTCGCTATGCCGGATTGCAACTTGAAAAACAATGCTTTTCACATGGTCAGCTTTATGTAGGATCATCACGTGTGCGTGCAAAACAAATCTGTGTGTATATGCACATCAAAATAAAAAAACAACATATTGTTTATAAAAAGATGTTCAATCTTAATGCCAGATGATTTTCTGATTATTATTAAATGATTGAAATTTGTATTTCCTTAAACTTTCTTGAAAGTTTTTAAACTTTCCATATCAGTGTTACACTTTTACTCATGAAATATTTTGTTATTAAACCGCATATGATAATTATGCATTTTATTCACTTGTATATTTGTTTTGTTTACTGGAAGCATGCTTTAAAAAATGTATACTAAAATAAGAATTACAGGAATTATCCTCTGAAAGAGTAAAGATGTAACACACCATGGGATAAAAAATAAAATAATAAAATCAACAATTATAATTTTGTGGTTTGTATTTAAAGAAAAGAAGCTAAAAATATTTACGTTACCTAGTGTCATTCGTCTCGGGACATTATGTATAACCCCCCCCCCACCTGTACATAGAACAAGTTATACTAATATTACTATAGAGTTATGAGATTGTAATTTTTTTTCATGTGTGTACTTCCTCCACGATTGCAACTATTAGGTGATAAGAGTTTTTAAGAGTATAAAAGCAAGTGATGTGATAACAGTGATCAAAGTGATAACTTAATCTGTCAACCAATTGAGTATACAAACATTGCTTTTTGATTCTGCACCCGGGTATCTCCGGGTAGCCCTGCTAGTATTTATATTAAAAATAGCATTTATTTTTATGTTCCGAAAAGCATATACAAAACTGGAGAGCCGGTGCGCGTTGTGACCGCTACGTGTGGAAGTAAACTAGCAACTCTATATTCTGCCTCTCTCCGCATTCAACAGTGAAGAAAGAGATAAGATATACGTCTGTTTGAGAAGAAAAGAAAAAAATAGAGACAGGGAGAAAGAAAGCGAGAACAACAATTACTCGTGTATTGTATTAAGTTTTACAAGCTTGGACGTCATCGGTTTCATTGAGTTCGGCTATTTAACCATTCGTAGTCTGTTGAGCCATCGATTCTATAAAGCCATGTTATAGTAAACCAGGATCATATCTGATTGACGACACACTTTCCAAGGGCTGTTGTAGCGATAGTTTAATGCTACAAAACCATTGTCTCGATTTACTTGTCTTCCCACGTAGACAATTTTAATGTGGGTAATCCAAAAAGTAATTGCTGGTTATATGGATCAACTGTTTATCTAGTGTCGTCGGGTGGATCAACTTTTCATCCCCTGATGTTGGGTGGGGAAACTGTTATCTACTGTTGTAGGGTAAAGCAACTCTTGATCCTTTGATATAGGATTGAGCAACACGTAACTATCTGTTGTGAGGCGGCTAAACTGTAAATCAAGAATTAACGGATGGCACAACTGTTAATCTTTGTCTGTAGAGTGGAGCAACTGTTAATCTACTGAAGATTAGTGGAGTAACTATTAATTATCTTATGTTGTGTGGAGCAACTTTCGATACCGTGTCGGTAATCCTCTGTTGATGTATAGTGCAACCATAAATTCTCTATTGTGGGATCGATCAACTGTTAATCCACTTTTATTAGGAAGAGTAACTGTACATTTAGTCTTGTTGGATAGAACAACTGTTAATCGTCTGATTTAGGTTTGACCAACTCTTTAGCCTCTGTTTATTTTTATTCTAAGCTCTGCTCTGTAATTGCTAATCCAATAGTGTAGATCAGTTGTCGGGGAAAATAACTTTTAATTATCTGATCTCTGGTTGAGCAATGTTAATCCTATGTTTTAGTGTTAAACATCTGTTAATATACTGTACTTGGACATTAATGTTAATCCCCTATTTATAGATAAAGCAACTATTAATTAACTGTTAAAGAGTCCTGTAACTGTTCACCCTTTGTAGTAGGTCGGAAAAACTGTTTATTTATTGTAACGGCTGGAGCACCATTTTATCATTTGCTGTAGGGTGGACCAACTGTTTACAAACTGGTAATGAGGTAAGCAACTATTGATCATTTGGTGTTAGGCAGAAGCAACTGTTAATCCATTTGAATCGGGTTGGGCAACTGTTAATCCACTGTTGTCGGTTAGAGCAACTGTTAATGCTCTCCTGTAGGGTGAAGCAACTGTTAACAAATGCAATTCGGTGAAGCAACTGTTAACAAATGCAATTCGGTGAAGCAACTGTAAACAAATGCAATTCGGGGAAGCAACTGTTAATCCTATGATGTAGGTTACTGCAACTGTTAATCCCTTTCTGTTGGGCGGAGCAATTGCGAATCCATTGTTAATGAATGAGACTACAGTAAATCTAGTGTTGTCAGGTGCAACAATTGCTGATCTAATGTTTGGTCGGACAACTGTTTATCCATCATTTTTGGGTATAAGTATGTAGAGTAAGTCATCTGTCGTTGGTTGGAGCAACTGGTAATTCTCGTCTGCAGAGTGGATCAACTGTTGAACCTCTGTTGTTGGGTAGAACAACTGTTAACTCTCTGTTGTAAGTTGGAGCAACTATTAAGTTGGTGTTATCGGGTTAATAACTAATAATCGTCTGATGTTTAATAGAACAACGGCTAATACTTTGCTGTAGGGTGGAGCAAATGTTACCTAACTTTTAATCCACTGCCGTTGGTAGTATCAACTGTCTATCACGTTATTCCACTGATGTTGGGTTGATGAACTTTCAATCCAGCGATGTGGAGTGGAAAAAAAAACAACTGCTATCTTTTGTTGTAGGGTAGATAAACTGTTAATCTACTGTTTATGCGTAGATCAAGTATTAATCTTCCATTGTAAGTGCATCAACTGTAGACTCACTGTTGTAGAGTGGAGCAACCTTTAAACCTTCTGTTTTCGTGTTCAACAACTCTTCACCTAGTGTTTCCGGTGAGACAACCGTTAAACATCTCTTGTTTGGTAACTTAACTCTAAATCCAGTGTTTTCGCTCGGTATTGTTAAAAGTGTTTATTACATTGCAACATCCCAGAAACACAGAGGCGAGTCGAGAAAAAGGTTGGTTAAAGTTTAAAGGTTATCTTGATATTTACAGCTCAGTTCAATCTTGAGTAAAGGCAGCAAAATGATTTCAATATCTAAAGAAATGTCACACAAGTGAGAGAAATGTCACACAACTGAGAGAAATGTCACACAACTGAAAGAAATGTGACACAACCGAAAGAAATGTCACACAAGTGAGAGAAATGTTACACAACTGAGAGAAATGTCACACAACTGAAATAAATGTCACACAACTGAGAGAAATGTCACACGACTGAAAGAAATGTCACACAACCGAAAGAAATGTCACACAAGTGAGAGAAATGTCACACAACTGAGAGAAATGTCACACAACTGAAATAAATGTCACACAACTGAGAGAAATGTCACACGACTGAAAGAAATGTCACACAACTGAGAGAAATGTCACACAACTGAAAGAAATGTCACACAACCGAAAGAAATGTCACACAAGTGAGAGAAATGTCACACAACTGAGAGAAATGTCACACAACTGAAATAAATGTCACACAACTGAGAGAAATGTCACACGACTGAAAGAAATGTCACACAACTGAAAGAAATGTCACACAAGTGAGAGAAATGTCACACAACTGAGAGAAATGTCACACAACTGAGAGAAATGTCACTAGGCTTGAAAATTTAAATGCGAACTGATGTACCTCAAGATTCTAATGAAAGGTGATGTTCAAAATGTGATGAGTGTTTCAGAGTCATAGGAATCTGATGAAGTCGGGAAGAGAAACGGAAAAAAACGGTGAATAAGGCAGCCCTAAAATAATAATAAACAATAAAAACGAAGTAACGTTTTTGTTTTTGTAAAATATATAGATGCTAGGTAATACGCAACACATTTCCGAATTCACCGAAGGAAAGAAAATGAAATAAAAAATATTGAAAGGAACAGACGAAAGAAAAATAGAAATGTAAGGAAACAAAAACGATTTTTTATTAAATTTAAGTAAATACTAATTTAAAATAATGATAAAGATTCTGTAAAGAAATAGAAAATGAAAAAAAAATGATAAATATAAACTGTTGGACATTTTTTTCACTTATGTTTACTTAAATTCACACCAAACAAGGCACATTGCCACTGAGACAAAATGGGGCTACAGTTGAATAGATTCAAGATTTATAGGGGGATCTTAAATGATAAGTTGGTGTGCAAGATGTTTGTTCACATTACATTTAAATTTCTGCATATCGGTACGATTAGGGAAACAGAGTGCAAGGAGGGAATTCCAAAGGCTAGCAGTTCGAATTAAAGTAGAACACTCCACGGCATCGATGGAACTTCACAGTGAATGGATGAGATTTAGGTAATTGTCGGGGTGGTCTAATTTATTTACGTTAAAAAGGAGGGAGCACTTGATTAGCAAGTTCGTCGAGACCCATTCCATTGAAGTACTTGTAAAACAAACACAGAGGTGCAACAGTGCGGCGATTGAACAGGGGCTGGAACTTCGTCGATATGTGAGACGTATTAGATAACTTCGATAACAGAAGATAAAAACAAAGGAAAGAAAATTGATAAAAATGAAAGAAAACAAAAAAATGGAATCAAATAAATTAAAAGACATAGAGAAAGAAAATAGAAAAATATGCGAAAAAACGTATAAAAAAGTATTAAAGGTATATATAAATAAAAATATAAATAAATTTAAATGGATTTAAAAGGGCTAAAACACAAGTAAGAAGTATACTCTGTTCGAAATTGTGTTTAATATACATAATTCGGTAAAAAAATACATAATTCGGTAAAAAAAATACATAATTCGGTAAAAAAAATACAGCATTCGGTAAAAAAACTTGAAAGAAAATAAAATTAAAATAAATTGAAAGAAATGGCAAATGAAAAATAGAAAATAGAAAGCAAACAAAGGAATTAAAAGTATTAAATATATATATATATATATATATATATATATATATATATATACGTACATAAAAAGAAGTGAAAAATACATAAATTAGAAATATAAACTGGATGGACATTTTTTTTTCACAAGATAAAACACGAATATATATTTTGAGAATAAGACATCAGGGGAAAAATATGGCGATGGAGATTAGCGCTGCCAATATTTCATTTATCTAAAAAAGAAACAATGTTGAAAGATTGAGATGAGTAACACGAAGTAACAGGTGATCCCAAGGAGTTGGAATGGCAAGGAGAGGAGGCGAAGGGTGTTAGGATCCTGAAAATCCGCTAATGGCCTTGTCTGTTGACTCGCTCGACCATGGATACACAGATGAGAAGGGGCACTTTTCGCACGGTCCAATTGTCAGCAATGGGCAATGAAAACAAAGGGGTCTGAAATAGCGGCCCTTTTTTTAAATAACAGAAACGGTAAACAAGAAGATAGCCCTTTATACCAACGAACCCTTGTAGACAAATAACGAACAATTTGGAAGGAGTATTTATTTTACACCATTATTTATTTTTCAGCTAATAACGCTTTGCCAACACGCATGAATTATTATGATCCAGAACTGCAACTATGTGTCTTTACCTGAGACTGTGCTGCAGTTTCACAGAATATCCGCTTTTAAGACGTGCACTAATGATGAATATTATACGTCTTTTAACATTTAAATACAGAGTCAAATGCGCATTAAAATGAAAAGAGACATTAGGATGTTATTAGTATATTTCTGACAATCGGAAAGACCATGGAACTGCAGTAAATTCATAAATTAAGACAACTTTCTTATTACCTACAATTATAAGACTCTACCCAAACGGATATCTAGCATTTTGAGTGTTTTGTTGTTTTATTTTAGTATATAATTCAATAAAAATACATTCTGATTACATTCTACAAAATATACAAATATATCACCTAATAGTCTCCCTTAACGGAAGAGAGAATGTTCTGAACGGTGTTTGATCAGTTCCGTAGGTACCACCCAGGATATAGATCACTGTTTGTTTGTTTTTTTCGCACTTACCATTATTGACTTCCTTTTTTCCTACGCTACTTCTTTTGACACGTTATTTTATCTTCTAACCGTAAATTTGATAGGGGAGATTTCCTGGTACTTAATGCATTTCGAAGTGAAAATATTTCGTAATCAAAGACACCGCTATAGTGCAATGCTGTTATTCTATTTTTTATTGAATAGTAATTAAATTATTTTGCTACGACATCGATTTGCCACCTTGCGCTATTTATCAGGTAGCTCAAAGTATTTGTTAAAATTGTAAATAGACTCCTAGAGGTAAGTTGTTGTTGGCCGTCAGATTGTTGTGACGTGTTACATATATACATATACATATATATATATATATATATATATATATACATATATATGCATATATATATATATTCTTTATTATATATATACATATATATATGCATATATATACATATATATATACACATATATACATATATATATATACATATACATATATATACATATATATACATATACATATATATACATATACATATATATCTACATATACATATATATACATATAAATATATATCTACATATACATATATATACATATAAATATATATCTACATATACATATATATACATATAAATATATATCTACATATACATATATATACACATATATATATATATATATATATATATATATATATATATATCTACATATATATACACATATATACACATATATATATATTTACATATATATACATATATATATACATATATATATACATATATATATATTCTCTATTATATATACATATATATATGTATATATATACATATATACATCTATATACATATATATGCATATACATATACATAAACATATACATATATATATATATATATATATATATATATATATATATATATATATGCATTGTTTTATACAAATATATGCTTTAACAAAATAAAATGGTTTGCTTCAAATGAAGGTAAATGCTTAAATCTAAGTAAGTACAGTTTATAAAATATTTCTCTGTATATATAAATATATGAAATGGAACCTGCAGAGGAATGTGAATGAATGAGAGAATTGCAAAATTACGAAATATCAGAAAAATATTCAAAAAATATAAAAAATAAAATACACAATGACGATGTAGATTCAAATAAGTAAGCAAACGTTTACACCTTGTTTCATATTTATTTTAGCTACACACACACACACACACACACACACACACACACATATATATATATATATATATATATATATATATATATATATATATATATATATATACATATTCGTTTCTCCCGCCTATCACGTTATATATATATATATATATATATATATATATATATATATATATATATATATATATATATATATATATATAATATAAAACGCGATACGAGCGAAAAACGAGAAAAAATGACAGATTAAAGGTAACAGGGGGGAAAATGCATCATTTTTCAAAACACGTTAAAAAAACTGATAAAATTATTTGCAAAACAGATAAAATCTTACGAAAAAATTGTTATATTTTTTATAAATTTTACTCTTCCATAGTTTTTGCCATAGATTGTTTTTTGTATTTATTCTGTTTTTTAGATAGGAATCTCATACCACCACTATCGTTTCCTGGTGTTCATTTTACGTTTTTTATCTTTCTACTTTTAGTAAATTTCCCCCAAGCATACGCCACTTTTTATGGAGGGGGGATACGGTCTAAGACAGATTTCGTGATTTTTTTTTCTTAACCAGAATTGGCAAGGACCGGGTTACTACTTGTTTCTAAAACACGTGTTTGTATAAGAAAACACTTTTTTAGAAAAAAATAAACAATGATCGAAGATACACGAATCAATTGCTGTAATCGCACGTTTCAAAATGCTTGATTTTCCCACATCAAAAATTTTCGCGTTATTTACTAATCCATCTCCTAGAATTATTAAAATCAAATGGGTTTCGGCAATCCTACTATTTGTTACATAACCTTATCATGCATACTGTTGTTCTACATCAACACGTAGAAAAGAGGTCATCAATTATCATAAATTTTTATTTCATAAATATTGAGTTTTTTTAGAGTCAGGGATATTTAAGTATACGTTTTGCCTCCATTAATAGTCGTTACGGGCTGTTGTTGAAGTCAGTTCAACTTGAAGGCAAGTGATTCAAGAAAAGTTAGATCAGGTACGTAACATTACTGTAGAAAACCATGCCATGAAGGTTGAAAATAATGTTTTAGTCAAAATAACATTAAATAAATTACTTATAACAATTTGCTTGCTACACGTAGTTACGCCCAATAGAAACAGCTCTTAGTTGAATAATCCAATGGAGTCTTTATGTAATGGAATAAGGGCACTAAGACGATATTTATGCAATCATGATGTATAATCAATGGAGATAAAATGTCCTCCCCTCCATTGGACATTAAACTATATATATATATATATATATATATATATATATATATATATATATATATATTATTATTATTATTATTATACTTATTATTATTACAATCATCATCATCATCATCATCATCATCATCATCATCATCATCATCATCCTGTGTTATAAGACATTGTTTTTTTAATGTGTCTGACTTGAAGACTCGTCCCAGTGAGGATCAATAATAATTAAAATGTGAACAAAAAAGAAATATCTCGATTTTTTAAATAACAAAATCTGCTTATATGTAACAAAAAATATGATTTCTATCAATTTCTAAATATATTTCTGCGGAGTTAATACTCCATAAATACCCCTCAAATCGAAAGAAAGCAGGCAAATAAATAAGTAAAATAAACCAAGAAGATACTGATATATCGATACGATATCCATAACTCTGTCCATTTCTATTCGTGCGGCTCTGTTCAGTCTTATAAATCGCCGTAGTAGCTGCTTCTTTTCCCATTTGTTTTTCTCGTTTTTTTTGTTTTGTTTTTTTCCAGTTTCCTACTCTTCGCCTTGTTAATTTTGACAGTTTTTTTAAGCTGTCTTGCCTCTGTATGTATTTTGGATTATGTATCTGAAATTTCTTTTTTTCGTATCGTCCATACATATTTATATACTTACAAGTCTCCACTTCATTAAGTTGTACAAAGAATCGTTTATTACCACCATTCTGTTACAGTCGGTTATACATAGTCATTAGTTTCCTCGTTATTGTTTGTTCAGGAAAAGTGGTTCTTCTTTTGCCCAGATTAGGAAAACTCCAGGTTATCTCACTACAGATACTACCTTAGTCTTTCTAACGTTTATTAGTAGTAATAAGTTTACAGGTTTTTTTTTGTTTGGCTACTGGGTTCTTCTTTTGCCCAGATTAGGGAGGGCCCTAATTAGGAAGACCCCGGATTATCTCACTATGGGTACTGCCCAAGTTTCTCTAACTTTTATTAGTAGTCATTAGTTGACAGTTTTTTTTTTGTTCTGGCTACTGTTCTTCTTTTGCTCAAATTAGGAAGGGCCCAAATTAGGAAGGGCTCATATTATCTCACTATAAGTACTGTTCAAGTCTTTCTAACTTTTTATTAGTAGTCATTAGTTTACAGCTTTTGTTTTGTTCGGGCAACTGGGTTCTTCTTTTGCCCAGATTAAAAGGTTGCAGATCATGTCACTATGGGTACTGCCCAAGTCTTTTTTACCTTTTATAAGTAGTCATTAGTATTTAGTTTTTATTCAGTCAACTGGGATCTTCTTTTTCCCCAGATAATCAAGGGTGCAGATTATCTCACTATGGGTACTGCCCAAGTCTTTCTACACTGTATTAGTAGTCATTAGTTTTCAGTTTTTTGTTCAGGTAACTGGGTTCTTCTTTTGCCCAGATTATGATAGGTGCAGATTTGAATTAGAAAGTTTATTCTAAATACCCTTTCTAATTCAAATTGGCGCAACCTCTCCTGCAGACATAACGTGATTTGCTGACTCAAATGTCCATTACCATCGGACGATGAGGAAAGAGAAGAAGAAAAAGAAAAACACTGTTTGACAAGGAGAATTGTAATTCTCGAAAGCTAAGATTTAATTTTTTTGTTTATTTTAACACTGTACATTGTTATGGTTTTTTCCAAAAAAAATAATACTATTACGAAACAATGGTTTAAAACATATGTCTAAATACCCTTTCGAATTCAAATTGGCGCAACCTCGCCTGTAGACATAACGTGATTTTCTGACCCAAAAGTCCATTACAATCGGACGATGAAAAAAAAGAAGAAGAAAAAGTAAAACACTCTTTGACAAGGAATATTGTAATTCTCGAAAGCTAAGATTAAAACAAATTTTATTTATTTTAACACTATACATTGTTATGTTATTTTTCAACAAAAAAAAAATATATATATATATATATATATATATATATATATATATATATATATATATATATGGGAAGAGAAGGATGAAAGTAATCCGACATGATGAGAAAATGAAAAAGGAAAACCAAAAAATGGATGTTTTTAATGTGTACATCAACGTTTCGTCTTTATTTATAAGACTTCATCAGGATGATAAAATATAGAGAAAAAATGTCATGCAAGTACAGATACATGTAGGGTAGATTTTTCCCAATATGTCTACCCTACATGTATCTGTACTTGCATGACATTTTTTCTCTATATTTTATCATCCTGATGAAGTCTTATAAATAAAGACGAAACGTTGATGTACACATAAAAAACATCCATTTTTTGGTTTTCCTTTTTCATTTTCCCATATATATATATATATATATATATATATGTGGGTGGGTGTGGGTGTGTGTATACTGTGTATTTAGGCAACATGTTTTCAGTAAGACATACGTTATTGTATAGCACGGACTGTTTTTGTTTAATTAATCTTTTTTTGATATTAGCTATCTTTCGAATAATCTTTCTTGTATTCCTGTCTAATTGTCGGTTGTAGGCTCGGTAGGTGTTCTGTTCCATTTTTTTTTCTCCCAATCCTCTTCAGGGGGAGGGTTGGACTTGCTTATTCATGACTGCTGAGTTCGATCTGTGCAGCAAATTCATAACGTTTTAAAACTACGTCTGTGTGATTAGATTCAATATTTGCAAAGTGACCACGTATTAGATTAAACTGTCAACATTCGCAATTAAGACATTTTTATTAATAACACGAACACTCTACACTACGACTCAAATCTAAAGACCAGACGCCCCACAATAAACAACATAAATTACGAATCGAGTCAAAATATTTTAAAGTGCCTAGGTTAAAAATGTACTCAAAATACCCCTCTACGTTAAATATTGTAAATTACATTTTTTAGATATTGTAAATTTTAATTAATCAAGCGCTCTCTTACACACATCGCTTATTTAGGGAGTGTGTGGACTTGTTGTTTTCTGAATTTCCTGCTGTTTTGAGTGGGTGGTGTGTGAAGATTAGCAATTACCTAATAGTATTCATTGTTATTAAAATTGTAGTACTGAAAACACGAAAAATGCGTTACGTGTGAAATCAGTTAATACTGTTCTTAATTGGCTGAAGAAGCTAATGGGTAATGCTGGTATCCATTTTTGATTCTACATGAAACCCACTTTTATACACGTTCTTCTAATATTCATTTCTTTTAAAACTTATTTTTCAGTTTTTAAATTATAAGTACTTAAAAAATAGGGACTTGCTTTTCACACACCGTCAATATTTATTTACCTCTGTAGGAGGTTAGACATAAGACACAGTCAGGTTTAGAAAACCCAGCACATTAGGTTAAGTGCAATTTGGCCTACAAAACATGACTGAGCAGCCCGGTCGGCATTTCCTGATAGCGAAGCGTCGGGTGGTTAGCGATAAAGTAACTCCTTCTAAGAGAGAAGGTAAAACCTGGGAAGTTGAATCTCCTAGGACTGAACAGAACTGTAACTCAGCTCAACAGCAATAAATCCACAGTCGAGCTGATTGTCGAGGACATACCCTCGACTGGTTTGTCTCTTTGCTATGTTTAAGTCATAATCAATTGGAACTTTAGACTGCGTAAGACCCATTAATCTTGGTCTTGTACCAATATTGTTTTCAGTCAGTAAATATGTATACGGCCAAGAGAGTACACCCATTACACATACACACACACACACACACACACACACACACACATATATATATATATATATATATATATATATATTTTTATTTTTTTTATTTATTTTAATTTTTTATTTGTTATTATTATTATTTTTTTAATATATTTTTGTTCTCATTATTTTTCTATTTTTTTATATTCTTATATCTCTTCAAATCTCATTCGGTTTTAAATCTCAACCGTTTCCTCACACTAAATTGGAATTCAAACAAACATACACAACACGCTGAGCAAATAACGCGTCTCAACCAGAGTGTCACGTGACTTCACCTTTCCGAAACAGATGACAACAGAAGCTAAAGAGAGCCGGATGGCTAAGTCTTTCCGTGCTTGAAACCGACGATACGAATTTTGTACTAATTTTTCTGTACCAAAATAAATAAATATTATGCTCGTAATTTTTTAACTTTAATTCTTAATTAATCGTGCACTCTGCTGGGATTTGTCCTAGTATATAACAAAGAAGTTATATATATATATATATATATATATATATATATATATATATATATATATATATATATATATATATGTATATATATATATATATATGTATATATATATACGTATATATATATATACGTATATATATATATGCATATATATATATGTATATATATACGTATATATATATATGTATATATATACGTATATATATATGTATATATATATACGTATATATATATGTATATATATGTATATATATGTATATATATATATATACGTATATATCTATATATATATACGTATATATATATACGTATATATATACGTATATATATACGTATATATATATACGTGTATATATATACGTATACATATATATATATATATATGCGCATATATATACATATATATACGTATATATATACATATATATATACGTATATATATACATATATATACGTATATATACATATATATATATATATATATATATATATATATATATATATATATATATATATATATATATATATCAGAATGAGACACATACGTACGCACAAATAAATAAAAAAACATGGATGCTCTTTAACACAACTCTGGTCCACTCGCCTCCGAAGAGACAAGAAAAGTCGCGCCTTTTTTCTTCTTCGATATCAGCTGAAAGTCTAGGTTTTCAACTTGTATTCTCCGCTTGAGCGGGCGAAAAGCCCAGAAAACACCTGTATTTACCTACAATCAGCAACACTCGTATTTCGAAAGAAAAGCTTTCTAATATTACGCTACAGTGGTCTGACTCTTTTTTCTTCTTTCCTTTCTGACCACCCAGAAAGCGGCGAGCCTAGCGTAAGGAAGAACAAGATATCTTACACATGGGTTAGGGTTGAACTAAAGTCTCGAAGACAGTTACAAGTAGGTTGAAAGAGAAGACAATCCGCAGACAGCACAGGAACCGTGCGTATTCTGGCTTAGTGGATACACATTAAGACTATGCCATTATTAGATTTCTAAAGGATTTGTTTCACAGTGTTTTGGTGGAAGAACTAGAACTTATTAATGTGTATGGGTGGGCGGGACACTTTGTCATGAACTAATCCCGCGTTCAAAGTACTTAGTTAAGATAGTCTAGCTGACCAGATAATATCTCAAGATCCGTGAATGCGAAACGAGCTATTTTTTTTCTTTAAGTCCTTACAGATAAGCTATTAAAACGCCAAAGAACATAATTCTATATGCAACTTTTGTTAACGGAATTATAGCGTTCATTGGTTTAGGACCAACATTTGAATTTACTTTCGGATTGAGTTATTTTTTCATTTTTTAAAATCTATTTTAATTGTTTTACTTAGCCGTTATTTGCAAATAACCTACAAAGTAAACAAGCTCTTACTTAATGTTTATCTATCCGTGTTCTATTAATCTAACAGTATGTAGTTTGACAAACTACGCTCTTATTCGATACAGTGTCTATTACTCTCGCTTCCATCACATTTTTTTCTATCCGTCTCTCTTTCCCAATCTCTGTAATAAGTTGAAGATAATTTAAGAAACGGAAAAATCAAACAATGTTCATGGTTCATAATGAAAAGGGAATATCAGCCGTGCCAGTAATACTATTGACTTGTATTTAGATAGGAAAATAGACGAAAAGCTTCTACGAACTCTCATGGCGCCTTCAACGGTGAACCTTTACTTATATTTTCAACTTTTTCAACCTTTTACTTTTTACATTTCATATATTTCCTTTCATATTATCTTCATATTTGTATATATTTTTAAATTATGACCTAAGTAATTTCCTTTTACTAACTTATCTGTTTGCACTCATCTGACGATAATATACCATTCTTTGAATAGCCCTGGCTTAAGGGGCTGAATAATAACATGTATTGTATTTAAAACCCGTTGTTTTGAACAACTGATGACGTAATAGATATTGCACAATCTTTGTTATCATATAGTACGTGTTATATGAGCAAGAAACACTAGTGTATGTAGGTAAAAAAATAATATTATTTATTAAACATATATTTAGATATATTTGTCATAAATTATATTTTATCTACACACACTAATGTTAATATTATTTATCAAAAAACAATATATATATATATATATATATATATATATATAGTCTCGGAAGTTTCTCAACCATTAATACTATATAAAAAAATAAAAAAAATTATATAAAAAAAAACTTATAGTCTCAAGTCTTCCAGTGGAAAATCACTCATGTAAGTCAATTTATTTTTTACAGTTACTATATTAGTTAGTTTCTAACACTATTTTAAGGGATCATCAGTTGTTTACCATGAAAAACTGTTTCGGGAATTTAAAAACAAGACAGTAATTAATTTCATGGCTTCCCAGCAGAGTTGATCAGACCCCACTTCCCTTAAAAGACAAACACAT
Organism: Sepiola atlantica; assembly: GCA_963556195.1. Taxonomy (NCBI): domain Eukaryota; kingdom Metazoa; phylum Mollusca; class Cephalopoda; order Sepiida; family Sepiolidae; genus Sepiola; species Sepiola atlantica. The sequence continues at coordinate 55,562,294 of OY744534.1, read as the reverse complement.
AAACGTTCCTTATACTAAATCTACGTTTTGTTCCATATAAATGTTTTGCTAACTTATATTAGTTATTTAAGACACAAATAAAAAAATTTCTTTACCTGTGTTGTTCGTCTGTCTAATAAAATTTATCCGTTACTTACAAAAATGTTGCTGCATTTTAAAGTGTTTGGACGAATCCATGACACTATTATTTAAGTGATTAATGTATTATTTTTAGTTTTATATTATATATAATCATTATTTTTGTTATTTAAAGACACTACTTTTCTTGCTTTCGCAGTCATCACTGTAGGAGAGACGATACTTACTGCAAGTCGAAGGGTTTTATCGCAGTCACATAGTTATCATCCACTCTACAGCATGACATTTTCCCCACGGCCACCAACAATCACCACGAGAAATGAAAGATAATTAAGATCTATATTGCCAAGGCAGCTAACGAACATAAAATATACGTCATATATGGTCTCATACACGACTTATGGACATTGCATTACGGTAAATTTAACGGCTTATTTTACTTTTTTTATTAAATGATATTTTTAATAAATAAATATGAATTACTTTTTTTACCTATATACATTAGTTCTTCTTACTTTCGCAGACATCAGTGTAGGAAAGATAACAATTACTGATGGTCAAAACATCCGATCCCTGTCATAATCTACCTTAATTGTCACACAACGGATATGTGTATGAAGGTTTTGTGAAGAAAGCCATTCCGCTCGAAGTACACAAGCAGTCTAGTATATATATATATATATATATATATATATATATATATATATATATATATATATATATATATATATATATATATATATATACTAGCGGAACCCGTCGCCCGGCGTTGCACGGGAGCAAGTACTACCTATTGCATGACGTCGAATAAAAAACGAAACGGCCTATTGTTTTTTCTCTCCCCCCCCCCGTCTACCGTGTTGGCGAATGTTTTAATTTTTAAAAAAATATAAAATGTGTTTGAGTAGAATTGGATCGAACAGTAAAACTGGCGATGATGAAACCTGCCTTCTTAACGAGAGCGCCATGGTTTCGGGGTAAAAATACATGTGAAAATAGGCCAATTAACGTAAGCTTGGTTATTGGCATGCGTGTTATGTTAAAATTTAGCTTCTCTCGTCCAAATGTAAAGTTAAAAAATGACACGGTTTAGGTCATTTTTAGTTGATGAAATAGGTGTATGATTTGGAAAATGGAAATGTATCGGGGTCTACGAGTATCTTGGCGCTTATTGAATTAAATAGAAAGTCGATTCGATCAAGAAATTGTAGCCGCCATGTTGAATGATTAAATGTTGCAGAAGAGAGTGTTCGTTAATTTCATTCACTTGATTCCGGAATGAATATAAATATAGATATCATAGGTAGAATTAGAAATAACGTAATCTGATATTCGCGGAAAATCATCGGAGTGAACGGGAGCGGGCATTAAGTCTTTGCGTATTGCTTTATATTATGCAGTAAATTAATACCAGGCAAATAATAAATAGGAACTTTTTTTTTCATGAAAATTAAACTGTGATTATTAGTTCCCGGTGTCGATAAGTGTAGTGAGAGTACATAATTGTTGAGGAGAAAGTTTTGGCTACCACCTATATGGAGTTGGTTTGTCGGAGAGTCGTAGAGGGTAGGGCAAATGTTATTACATTGACGGGGTTTAGTGTTAGCTGGAAAAATACTAGAAACATTAATAAAACACGCTCGAGTGAATAAGTGTAATATAGTGGTGAGTTTAGTAGCCTGTGATGCATGTGGTTATTTTCCTAAACTCCGAGAAGGTACAGTGGAAAATTGTCTCTACTCTCTCTCTCTCTCTCTCTCTCTCTCTCTCTATATATATATATATATATATATATATATATATATATATATATATATATAATGAATAAATGCGAACGTTAGTTCATTTTCCGCACTAATTGTAGTCAAAACGGTCTATTTCAAATTAATTCAAATTATTAATATACACAATATCTGTATGAATGTGATATCAGATTCGCAGGATTAACTAACATGCATATTGGTTTTGTAAAAGTTAATTTTATAAATTTATTATTATTTAGTATTGTTTTTTTAAGTAAATGATTTTTTTTTAATTTGAATATAAAACATTTTCTGCTTCGCATTATTGTTTTATTTTCTGGACAAATATTTAACATTTGTATTCAAACGTTTTCCAACGTCGTTCAAATGTTTTACACATCGGTCGCTATTTGTAAATTGACAGTGAAAAAACAGAGTGGTTTCTCCTATCTTTTATTTTCTTTATGTCACATTTAAAAGGTAAATAAATGTTTCGAATTACAAAAATGTTAACGTTTCGTGTTTGAAAACTTTATTATTTTAACTAGCAGGTCTACCGGTATTGCTCAGGGGAATTAGTAATTTAATTTTATCAATAAATTGTGATTACCTACTGTTGTCACACGCAAGGTAATTATTAATGTAATAAACTGAAGAAAAATAATCGAATCACCCCCAAAAAAACACCCAACAACAACAACAAAATAAATAAATACGCGAGTTACATCTGACTAAAATAATACCCGAGAAAAGTTAAATAAAAACGCCAGATAAGTTTTACTTAAGAAAATAGACTACTCGCACCCCTCTCTCTCTATCTCTCTCTTTCTCTCTCTCTCTCTCTGACGTTCTCTTTCTCTCTCTCTCCTTTTCCTTCTCTTCTGTTAACGACGCCGTATTATTATGTTATTTTTTTAAAAATTATTGTTTGAATCAATAGATTCATCGATAGCAAAAGAGTAAAGGAGATGCTGAGAACAGATACTACACTTTGAATTATTTATTTGCACAAAATACAAGAAAATACCTTACAAAAAAATTAGGCGCAAGGCACAAGGAGATTACAAGTGTGGGAAAAGGGGAAATCGTTGGTCATCCTTGGTCAACAATTATAAGAATTTCTATCTTACTCTTAATTAGAATCATCTCATGCACCAAAATACCACATTTACTTAAGAGGGCATCCTACTATAAATAACTTCAAATTGTTGAAAACACTTTTTCTTTTCATAAATACATCAATTTACATAAATTTATGGAATTAAAATGGGGAGTAAGATCTTAGTGAAAAGATGAAATAACTATTAAAAAATATATATGTTTATAACTCGGCATTTATATATGAATTACACCCCCCCCCCAAAGGAAATTGATTTAATCTATTATTGGAGTATCTTTTAATGCGGATAGGTTAATGTAGTATCAGTTCTCTTGGTATACGAACGTCCTTCCAGGAATGACCTCCTCATTTTGAATCATCCTAGATCTTACATCCTCCTGTGAAGGAAGGGTTATGTAGTATATATTCTTTTGGCATGACACCACCTTCCCAGGGTGCAGGTGGTAGTGTAGTATATTTTATGTTGCCATGGCATTATTTTCTGCTGTTATGGTGAGATCCTCCCAGGTATTACCTCATCTATTTTAGAAGGGTATTGTAGTAACTGTACTGTTATCATTATTCCATCCTTTCAAAAAAATTACCTTCTCCTTTGAGGATAAGTGTAGAATATGTTCGTTTAACATTTGATATATTCTAAGAAGTTAAAAGTAAACTGTGAACACACAAGAACACAAGCTACATGTCTTGATTTGGATATAAAAAAAAGATAAACTATTTATCTATAAAAGAAACTCCGTCCCTTTTTATATCGTTCGTATGCAACATAAAATAGTACCTGCCTTGTGTACATTTTTACGGGAGCATTATGTCCGAAGTTCTGAGAACTGTTCGTGTTACCTTAAAATTAGTAAATTTTATACACCCAATTTCGTCCTTAGTAATAAAAATGATTAAACAAGGGAGCGATCAAAATCAAATATTTCGACAATTAAATAAAGAAATTACTCGCAATACTGACGCCTTTAAGTCATATCAAATTAATCAAAGTAAATTGATAGAGCTAATCCAAAACTATATAATGTAGAATATGTAAAAACGTATATATATATATATATATATATATATATATATATATATATATATATATATATATATATATATATACTTTAAGTGTTATATATATATATATATATATATATATATATATATATATAATATTAAAAAAATAATAATAATTTTTAAAAATACATGTATATATATATATATATATATATATATATATATATATATAAAATTTTTAAATATTTTAATATGAAATTTAATATAATAAAATAATACAAACACATAAAACTATAAATCACCAGATAAGTAGTATAATAGATTCGTCCGATCACTATAAAATACATTTTTTTTTGTAAAAAAACGGATACATTTTCTCAGACACAGACAAACAACATAGGTAAGGAAGACATTTTTTAATAACAAAATAAGTTAGTTAGGGGAAGCGGGGTCTGATCAACTCTACTGTGAAGCTATGAGATAAAATACCGTTATGTTTTTAAATTCCCGAAACAGTTTTTCATGTTAAACAACTGATGATCCCTTAAATAATGTTCGGACAAGCGTAAATTCTTGTAAGAAAACTAATATAGTGACTGTAAAAAGTAAATTGACTTACAAGAAAAGTAATTTTCCACTGAAGTCTCAAACTCATTTTTTTCCTTATAGTTTTTTTGGTTGAAAAACTTCCAAGACTATATATATATATATATATATATATATATATATATATATTGTGTATTAAGGCAGCATATTTTCATGTAGGCAAACACTATTAAATACTACGGAGTGTTTTTGTTTGATAAGAATGTAATCACGCTCTGATGTAACATCTTAATATTATAGACGCTCTTTTTAAGTTGTAAATTACTAGCCGTTATAATAATAAAAAATTCAACAGTAAAGACATATTTTTAAGTACATCAAAATTTACACCGCTTGAAGATTATTTGACGAATCAAATCGAAAGTATTTGCGAAAAAGGAATTTGACTGAAACACCAAATTGACCATTCGGAAAATTAAAAAACGCCTTATCAAATAAAAAACACTCCGTATTATTCAATAATGTTTGCATATATATATATATATATATATATATATATATATATATATATATATATATATATATATATATATATATATATATATATATATATATTATATTTAGACCACGTCAGATGTTAAGAAGAACAGATTTACACCATTACAAAAATTGTTTTCATTTCCAGCATACAATTGCTTCGGCTTACTCGTAAGATATTTATAAAATATTCCGGTATCTCATGCATTTATTTCCTGGGGGTGGCTATCTTCAGTGCTCGCATATAAACAAAGAAAAACAAGGAAACAGAAAAAGAAAATTATCAAGCAAATAAAGACTGGATTAGAGTCCATACTCATCATCATTTTTTTATACTAATGGAGCTGTTAACTCGTATAGGTTAAAGTCGCAACATACACACACCATGTACGTTTAGCTATTTTTTTTTTTTTAATTGTTTGCCGTCAACTTAATTATTCATTCCAAATGACAGGAAATATAAATATAAGTTTTTACTAAACATTTTTTGTTGTTTCAGCATATATTTAGACGAGTAAAAAGTGGATTAGAGTTTACTTTCGGCAGCCTCGAAACATTCACTTCTCTTATTTTGCCCTACAGCCATCAAATACAATGGGTGATTTTTCCGACAAAGGGGGGAATAATTGCTGTTTTCTTTGTAGGAATCTATCCATCTAACTGTTATCGTTGGCTAGTTTTTCATCCTGAAGTAGTATTTTAAGTTCATTACATCAAGTGGCGGTATGACTTGTCTGGCGCGATTTCCATAACGAAATATATAAGACTAGAATAATTATTAATCCGTATTTTTGAAACAAAAATTATATTTTCATTCAAATTCATCGAATTTTATATTAAATAACTCAAAAGTGTTTGTTTCATTACTAATAGTGTTACTAAAATGGAAGGTACTAACATCACAATACATTTCATCTGTTTCTGTAACTTGTTACACCGTAAAGATATGAGAGTGAAATATAATTATGAGCAATTTTTCCGGATTACACCGTGCGTTTAATCACTTGATATGAATTTCGAATATATGGCTAATAATAAAAAAACAAAGCATGCCTTTCGATTATAGATAATAAACAAACACCAAAGTTTACTCTCTAAAAATGATATTTGTTACTTAGCATTATGTAATTAGGTCACTTTTTACATATTTAATTTGCGCAGCCAACGGATGATTAACCTTTCTATTTACATTCTGTAAAAAGCAACAATTTATGTTGTTACTGAATTTTTAGATGAGGATTTATGATTTGTATCATTTAAATTATTCGGACTACTGTTCTCATCTTGAGTGTTATCAGGTAACAACTGCCGAGTTATTTTTTAAAATTATATCTCTGGTAAATGTATATGAGAGAGAGAGAGAGAGAGAGAGGGATAGGAACGGAGAGAGAGGGAGAAAGAAAGAGAGAGTTAAGCTTGAACACAGAACATTTTTACATCGACATGTGACATTTTTGATGGGACACTTTTCTTAAGGCAGGAGACAATTTGGGCGACAAATGTCGCCAGTCAGTCTATAGATGTCTTTAAAGTTATTTTCTTACAGATTTGAACTTTTTTTCTATTTATGACAAGGATGTTTATTGCTGATTGAATAAATAAGCCAATGTTTCTTTTATTTCGTGTTTAAAAAAAAAGAATTTTAGATTAAATTATACTATAGGGGCCGTTGGATTTTGTCGCCCATTTCGCTCGGTATTCACCCAAATGTTCGATAAAATCGATTTTTGGGGTGAAATGGTACATATTGTCCTGACAAAAAATTATAATTTATTTTTAGCATATATCAAATTGAACTTTTATGTCACATTTTTACCTGTCGTCCTTTCGGCGACATCTTGTTATTCTTAAATTCACGACTAGTATGTTTTAACCTTTTCATGTTTGCTTTTAAATTCGTTAAATTCCGTTAAAACTTGCTTTTGTAAATAGAATGTTCAAAGTTTTTTTTTTGTGTAATAAAATGTTAAAGCAGAAAAAATATCTTTAGTCCAAGGAAAAATATCTTTAGTCCAAGGAAAAAATATCTTTAGTCGAAGGAACAAAACAATAAAAACCAACATAGCCGCCAGCGATTAAAACCTGGAATTAAAGTTCGATTCTCAACACTTTAAAAAGTAAATGAGAATGTTATTTCAGGACCAAAAATACAATTAAGACAAACAATCAGTTTCATCCTAAATTTTGGCGAATCCCAAGCGAAATGAGCGAAAGAAAACAGCGGCCCCTATATTCTACAATTACACCGATGTTTAAACTTAATTAAATTAAAGAAAATATCTTAAAATTTAATTTAAAAAAGCAAATAATTTAAAAAAGCAAATAATTAGACTTTCTTACTAATTTATTGTCTTTTTAGAACCGAAAGTAGATTAGATATATTTCTTTATTTTAAAATATCTCTTATCGAATATTAAAATTGTAAACAGTTTGCTTTTGTTAGAGATTTCATATATAGACGTTTTTACCTTTTTTATTCACATTTTTAATTTTAATAAATGTTTTTGCCCGACCTAGGAAAACTTACTCCACTTAATCTTTCGGGGTAGGAACATTTGACCTGATATTTCTTCAACTCCCGGTCTAGGCCAGATATTTTGTATGAAATGTTAAGACATTAAATGGATCTCTGAATTGATTATTGACAATTTATTGATATTTTTGGCCAACTTATGAAAAATATTTTTTAATTCAATCTTTAAAAAATAAGCTTCATTGTTTTTTCTTCACCCCAAATTGTACTATTGAAAAAAAATGGATAAATCGATTTGTTTAAAAGTACTTGCGCGTTTCCCTGTTGTAAATAATAATATACATTATACAATATAGTTACGTTCGTAAAACAAACAAATATTAAACAACAACACAACGATTAATGTTGCCCTGGCTGTCTCTCCTCTCCCAAAGAAATGTTTTCTTTAAAAAGAAAATGGTGCTCTTATCGATCCTGAACCAGTCTTCGTGACGTTCGACTCGGAAGCGTTCGGCTGTTCTACGCAAACGCCCGAGGGTTGACGAGCCGATTTGTACCAGACGACAATTTTGATACGGTGCTGCGTCCTATGATAATAATGTTTTGCGTGTTTTTTTTCTTTTTTTTTGGTTAGGGTTTAGGGTTATGGTTAGGGTTTAAGGTTTAGGGTTAGGGTTATGGTTAGGTTTAGGGTTAGGGTTAGGTTATGGTTTAGGTTTAGGGTTAGGGTTAGGGTTAGGGTTAGGGTTAGGGTTAAGGTTAGGATTAGGGTTAGGGATATGGTTTATGGTTTAGGGTTAGAGTTTAGGGTTAGGGTCAAGGGTTAGGGTTAGGGTTAGGGTAAGGATTTTTTTAAAGAAACAACAAAGAAAATAAAACATATTTATATGAATTTTTTTGAAAGAAACAACAGGAAAAAAACATAGCGAGGTTACTGTTATAAAATGAATACTGTATTTTTATTTACAAGGAATTTTTTTGAAGAAACAAAAAAAAACGTACCAAAATTACTTTTATGACGACATATTTTTTAAATGTTATTATTTATTTTTACTTGCTCGCGATGATACTGCAGTGCAAAGCTGTTCGTAATTCATTTTGGGTTTATTTTCTTCAAAAAAACTTCCTGAGAAAAAACCACGTCTTCGAAAGCACTTACTTTCCCTTTGTAACAAAGTTATCGGCTACTCGCTGCTTCGGCTCGTCAACACTCGGGCGTTTGCGTAGGAAAACTGAACGATTCCGAATCGAACGTCACGAAAGCTGGGTCAGGATCGATATCAGTAACTAAATAGAAAGAATATCGGGTCAAATTTTCCTTTCCCGAAAAAATAGGTTGTTAATGTAATGAAAATTAAAATTGTTTAAAAATACTTCAGGGATTTGTCTATTTCTATTTTATACCCCAGGAAACGAAAATGTGCGTATAATCCTATACTTCGTCCGACATGTTTTCCTATAACTTTCAAAATATTAGCGAGATTTTGTCTAATATTATCTTACGGTCTTACACTTAAAGTGACATCCCCACCCTTATTGACGAGATCCTTTGACGTCCACTCCTGTCCTTCTCATTGTCAGAATAGAACGTTTATGAAAGAAGGTATATTTTCATTATGCAGCGCTAAAAAAGAGCCGCTCCTTTTTCATAGGAGTTGGAGCAGGAGAGGCTCCTTTTTGAAAATAAGGAGCGTGAGAGGAGCCAGCTCGCACTTTGGGCGTTGGAGCAGAAGCAAAAGCAGCTCCAAAAGTAGTTGAGCGCGTAAAGCCCTGGATATATATATATATATAATGTATATATATTGAATATAGTTATCCACAAACATGTGTATCGTCGTCTCTGCGACTGATCATAACGATATTTGCTATGTTGGCAAGTTTGTAGTGATTTGTTTGTGTTAATAACTGTTATTATCGGTGAGATGTTACACATTACCGAATAATTTTATTAAATCGATATATGTTTTTTTGTTTTTGTTTTTTTATTTGTGTTAAGAGTTTATCTCTTGATTTACGGATGTAAAAAAACAGCTTTACCGAATTAAAAAAGGAAAAGAAAACTATGACATATAGTCATTTTCTCGCTTTGTCCTTGGCGCACCTTCGTGTCGTCTTCCCCTTCCACTCCTTATATCCGTGTAACTCTCTCGACGTTAATAGAACCTTTCACCTCTTGAGCTTGCTGACACCCATCCAGAAGAGCACGCTTTGCTGGCCCCGTCATTCTCATTCGGATTCGAAACCCTTGATTTTTTTTTCTTTTACCTCTTCTGACTTGCTCTCCACTTATCGACCGTGTCTCATCAACTTGCAGAATGATGACGAGAGTTATTTTTTTTTGTTTTTTTTTGTTTTATTTTTTGGAATTGGGGGTTGTAGTTTTCTCTGTTTTCATTTTTTTTTTTTCGTTGATTGTTTGATTTTTTTTTAAAGTTCTTACACGCGCATTAATTTTGGGATTATATTCTTGGTCTTCGTTTTATTCAGCCTTTAACAGATTTTTTTTTGTATTTTGTCTTCAATCTATTTTTATTCTATTCTTTGTGTGTGTTTTTTTTCTTTCATCTCTTTTTCTTTCTTTCTTTTTTCTTAAGTGATGTTTTATATTCTTTATTTATTGTCCGTCCCTAATCGTACGTTCTTATTATATTTCTTCATTTTTCTTTCTATATTTTCTTTACTTTCATTCTTTCTTTGTTTTTCTTTTTTACTCTTTCTTCCTTTTTCCATTTCTCTTCACTTATTTCGTTTATTTTTTCTTTCTTTTAATCTACCTTTCATTTGTTTTGCCATCACTTAATCTCATCCTTTTTTTTTATTTGGGTCATTTGGACTACTGTTCTCATCTTAGATGGTATTCACACAACGTTTTGGCCATATAACCTCCGATCTTCATCAGGTACGTCTTCCTAAACTCTGGAATATTCATGTCGAACTCTAGAATCTGTACGAAATTTCGACCGGAATTTTTTATTTAATCCACGGAGGGTAGCTTGATCTCGTTCCGTCAGCCATGACTCCGTAGAAGTCTTAAGTAATTCGTAATTGTATTTTGAATGTCGCCCGCACTGTGAATTGAACCCTAACTCCCCCAGAACACTGTCACATATAAATATTATTACTTAACACCTATATCTGAGGGGCAGGGGCATGTGGACGAGTGGTTATAGCACTTGTCTTGGGCTGGACGACCCGGGTTCGATCCCACTCACGGCATGAAAACTCCCTCTGGGTAACTGACTAAAACTCAGGGAAGGTTCAAGCGGAAGGAGAGGGATGGGCTCCGCCTTCCATATACTGTGCCCTAGACACGGTGATTCTCAACAAATCACCGCCGCTACGGCCATGGGCAATGTGTGATGTCAGCAACGACACTCGTGCGCGTCCAGGCTATGTGACCTTTACCTATATCCGGTTCACATTGCTTCCGTTAAAAATTCTGTACGAATTCCCGAGTTTAACATAAAGACTCCCGAGTTTGACAAGACACACCTGAAAGTGTTGTAACAATGATATCCAAAAAAAGAACAGTAGTCTGAATAGTTCAAATAATATAATTATCAATCCCTATCCCAAAATTTCAAAATATATCGTTCGTTCTATTTTCTTTTTTTTTAAATTATTGTTTAACATTATATTTCCTCCTATAACTATCTTTTTCTTTTCTTTCATTTTAATAGTATTATGTTTCTTTCTTTTGATTTCCGTGTTTATCATTCGGTTCATTTTTATTGTCATACTTTCTGTCATAATATATTAAAAAAATTAGGTTCATTTTAATTTAATTTAATTTTTACGTTTCTATTACATTTTTGTTCTCATAAAATGTTAGTTAGTTTTTACGTTCTTTCTGTATTTCGTATTTGTATTCACTACTGTTTTTTATATTTTCATTCTGTCTTTCACCTTTTTCAATCCCTTTATTTATTTATTTTTAAATGGGTGTCTTTCCTTCACCTCTATTTTACTTTTTTTCCCCAATTTCTTTCTTGCTTGATTTTGTTTTGTTTAAATTTACTTTTCGTTCTTTCTCACTTTTATCATTACGATTCCTGTTTTATAATGTAAATGCATTTTATTATCTTATTTGTTCCTTCTTTTATTTCTATTTTTTCTCTCGTTTGTTATTGTTATTAAGTTTTCTTCTTTTTTCTTCTTTTCTCTTCATGTTGTTCATTTCTGATGTTAATCGTGTCTTCTTTAATATTTTCTTCATTTTCTTTTACTCATTAACTAACCTTCCCTTTTATGTTTCTTATTTTTCTTTATACAACATGGCTGACTTAAAAGTGATCATAGTCTTAGCCACGATATGTAGTGTCATGATGCTAAACATCCTGTTTTCTCATCCAAATTTGTCGTTATTGTTCCTCTCATCCAAAGTGTATGACAATAATCCCAAATATACACAATGAAATACCTATTTCGACTGCCTTATTCATACTTAGAGAATTCCAATTCAGATCCGGGCTACATTTAAGTTGTCACAAAAGATTAGTCTTCGTCATTAGTTGTAGTCTTATTCTAAAAATCTTTTTCGTGTAAGATATTTAACAACAAAAATGTATGATAATAACAAAACAAATAGGCAACAAATAAATGTTACCAAACGCAAGAAAAGTTATTTTCTACCTACCTGGATAAGTTTTTTTTTGTATTTTAAATTGTTTTAAGCGTTTTTAGTTTAATCCAAAAAATACGGTCAAATATGTTACGCAAGAACGAAAAAATTGCTGGCAGAATCCTTCATCGATTATCGTCCTATTAGTTCGAGCATCGAACGTTTAACAAAAATACAGCTAATAGCTGTCAGCAATCGGGCGAAGGTTTTATGTTCAACATAACTTAATATTTGTATTACCTGTATTTTTGTTAAATTTTCGATTTGTGAGCGATTATCGAGGCTTCACATGGAGATTTCTCTCAGCCTTTCTTTTTTTTCGTTCTAATGTAAGATATTTGACCGTAGTTTTTGATAGAAATAAAGGGCGCTTTAAAATAATGTAAAACACAAAACTACTACTATCTTCGTTTCAGGACATACAAGTTCTTCTCATTGTCCCAATTTTTCTTTACATCTTTTAAAGAATGTTTTGTATGCGTTTCTATCTTTTATTTCTTTTGTTATGCCATCTTTATTTTTTAGCTTATCTATTTAATTTCTTATTTTAATCGTTATTTTATTATTTTTATTTAAACAAAATGTATTTTTCTTTCTTTTATTCTATAGTTTACTTGTTTATTATCTATTAATGTATTTATTTTTATTTTGTTTATCAATATATATCTAAATATTCGAGATATATATATATATATATATATATATATATATATATATATATATATTAGTACTTCATGTATCCACATAAAATATTATAAGGAGATATATTTTTTTATGTATCAGTTTTCAGTATTTACTTCAATAGTGCTCGATACGTAAGTAGAGCTAGGAAGTTAGCAATGAAAATATATATGGCAATCAATATATATATATATTTCCCAAATATATATCTACCAGCGACCATGCTCGATTTGGATTCAATTTAAGAGATACACTTGCACCGTTGGCCCACATAACATCGGACGGCACTTCTAGAGGACCAGGAAGGATTATTACGAAAAAAAAGGTTAATACCTTTTATTTGTCCAAAGCTCTGTCGATGTTTGTTATATCAAGATATATATATGTTAGATATAAAAGTCAAGATGAAGAAAAAAAAGTTTCTATTTTTTATTTTGACTTTAATGAAAAATATCTGCATCTAACACGTGGTTCTTTGAAGGCATTTTACCTCTTTCGTTATGTTTAAAATTCTAAAGATCCTTATAAAATTAACTTTCCCAAATTTATACCTACCAGCGACCGTGCGCGATTTGGGTTCAAGTTAAAAGATATATGTGCACGGTTAGTCCACACAACATCGGACGTCACTTCTAGAAGACCAGGAAGGATTATTACGAAAAAAAAGGTTAATACTTTTTATTTGTCAAAAGCTCCGTCGAGGCATGTTATATCAAGCGAAATATTAGATAAAAAAGTCATGGTGAAAAATAAAAAAAAATGTTTTTATTTTTTTATTTTGATTTTAATAAAAAAAATATCTGCATCTAACACATGCTTATTTGAAGGCATTTTGCCTCTTTCTTTATGTATATATATGTATATATATATATGTATATATATATATATATATATATATATATATATATATATATATATATATATATATATATATATATATATATATATAAATATATTTATATTTCTTTATGATATGTAATATATTTATTTTTACTTGCGGCACCCCGTGGAAATTCCAAGGTTTTTTATGCATCAATCTATGTAATTTACTATTAATATTCTGGTGACTAGAAATATGCACATATTTAGTAGCTAACTTTTGCTTGACGGGGTGGAAGTATATATATATTTAATTTTATTACCCAGATGCCCCGGTCGCCCCTTCTATATCGCCCCGCCCCCCTCAGCCCCGCTCCAACTCTCCCATTGCCAGGGGTAAAATTAAGCATTAACTCTGTCTCCCCCCCCTTCGATTTAAATTAAGCTCACCGTTAAAAGAAAAACATAAATAAATCTCCGGCGATCTGACGATCCCATCTTCTTCAAAATGGGTGTTAGACTGTGACACAGGTAGGTAGACGCTCGCGTATTAATATATAGTTTGACTTTTCCTTGATTTTCATCTTTCGTTTTCATTACATTATTCATCTATTCTCATTCTTAACACCGTTTCATTATTGTATAGTTTGTTTTACCTTTCCCTTCTCGACCTTGTTTTTTTTTCCCTTTTTCATTCGTTTCTCTCTTTCGTTTTTACCTTTTCTTTCGTTGTTCTTTTGACTACGATTCTTTCTTTTTTCTATCTTTAATGTTATTTCTCCATATTGACACTGTCGTGCCTTTAAGCCAGTAACAATGTGTTCATGTCAGAGTCAGTTCTACTGAGTATACAAGTTTCGTCTCTCAAAATCCACGCCAAATAATTTGCCTTTTTTCTAAATGTGCTTTATTATGACTTTGTGGTCGCGATGAGGTACACAGTAATACCCAAATATGAATTGATGTGTGTAGATTATTTTAAATATCTATATAACGTATATGTATGAAGCTATACCTTTTGAAAAATGTTGATTTTAAAGTTTATTTTTATCAATACATTTGAACTTGTTCAATTGTATATATATATATATATATATATATGTATGTATATATATATATGTA
>OY744534.1:55535053-55542553 GCA_963556195.1 Sepiola atlantica | reverse complement strand
GTTCGCTTAATTGGAAAGAAAGGAAACCAATGTGTATGCTTGAAGGTAACATATAGGCGGGAAACATACACGAGATAGTGTTAGGAATAACTAAAGAAAAACGGAATTATGTCCCTTGGATCATTAACGAGTTATCGCCCCTTATCGAGTGGCTTACCGGAGTGAAAATGAAACATTAAAACGGAGCAGACTGGATCAAAATTACATCTCGCGTTACAGCGGCTAAATAACTCATTTCATTCTAATTACACTTTTAATAAATCTGTTAAACCTTTCTTTTGAAAAGTCATCCATTTTGTTTTACGAGTTATTAATTATTATAACCTAAATTACATGGTTTATAACAGTGGCGACGACGACGAGATAAACTTACAATTTTTTCAAAAGAAAAAAAAATGGATGTGTCAATCAAAGAATTATTACAACAGCAATTAAGGTTAATGGGATTATTTTCAGAGAGATTTTCCACACCTACATCGTCGATTTCAGAAACAAATCTTAGGACATCTACAGATTTTATTTCACAAACAATAACGGAATTTTGTTATGACCCAATGGCAAATTCGACGTTCGAAACATGGTTTGCGCGTTTCGACGACATTTTTCGAGTGGATTTCTAAGATCAAGCTGACGACTGGAAGGTGAGACTTTTGTTACGTAAGCTTGGGACGTCGGAACATGATCGGTATGTAAATTACATATTACCAAATCATGCTCGTGACTTAAATTTTCACAGCACAGTGGAAACCCTCACTCAGATTTTCGGTGAGCATATTTCATTATTCAATATGCGTTTTAATTGTCTTAACATAACGAAATCTTCCTCGACCGATTTTTCAACCTATGCAGGCCTTGTAAACAAAGAATGTGAACGTTTCAAAATCTCTTCCATCACAGACGCTCAGTTCACATGTTTGATTTTTGTGTGTGGTTTGAAATCAGAATGGGAAACAGACATTCGCACAAGGATTTTGTCAAAAATAGAACAAAATCCAGACATAACATTGCAACAAGTTGCCGTGGAATGCCAGCGTCTAGTGAATCTAAAACATGATTCAACTATGGTACAACAAGCATCCATGGTAAACACTGTTCAAAAACAACGTCGGCCCACCTCACCGACTTCAAAATCAGTCCAGCCCCCAACAGCTTGTTGGAATTGTGGCAACTGGCATTTTGTGCGATACTGCACCTTCAAGACACACCGCTGTCGCAGCTGCAATCGACTCGGACATAAAGAGGGATTTTGCACCCCTCCAGGACGAAAACCAACCCATAATAGGCAAACCTCACATACACACAACAGGCAACGACATCAACACAGTCCAAAAACAAACAGTTTTTCAAAAACAAACAGTCTGATAGCAACTTTTCTCTCAAACCAAACATCCAAACGAAAATATGTTACAGTACAATTGAATGAAAATCCTATTCAATTGCAGATCGATACAGCATCAGATATAACTATTATATCACAAAAACTATGGGAAGCCATAGGCCAGCCTTCATTGACACCAACAAGTCAGGTAGCACAGAGTGCTTCTGGAGATTGTGTTCATATCACGGGTTAATTACCCTCTACCGTCAAAATGAAAGGAAAACGGTGTCAGGCACCGTATACATAACAAACTCATGCCATAATTTGCTGGGACTTGATTTTATCGAGTTACTAGGTCTTCTCGACATTCAACTCAACCAAATATGTGAGGTGGTGTCCACATCATCACCTCAGAGCAGTAAAGACGACCTCAGCAAGAAGAAACAGCAACGACAGCGGCGGAACAATCGACCAACCACCAACCTTTCGTTTGGACCAACCTTTGGCTCCACTTCAACAGGAACTCCCACAATAATATCAACACCAATGATTACCACAGTGACTCCTAAAATCACCACAACATCAGGACCTACTTCAACAACATCAGTTCGATGTGAGTCTACTAAGGGTATGACTGATAAAACCTTCATACCTGATGACTACATTAGTGGAACACCAAACACACCAAACTCTCTAGTAAGTGATGGCAGACCTGATGGACCTGGATGGATTGTACCAGCGCCGATTACATCTACTGAACCTAAACCTAGCATCACGGTTAAGCTGACTGATGCCCCTCAAGGGGTAGAGCTGCTCAAGCTTGATGTGACCGGTAATGCTGAGAAAATCACGATTCTTGTACAACGTCCAGGATCAGAAGATTTTGTAGAAATTCCTGATGGCACTAAAATCACTGGTCCATTCATCTCAACCACATTTGACAAAGTTATGGCAATCAAGGTGATTTTGGAAGAAAAGGCAGTTGATCAGAATCCAGACTACAAAGTATGGCTGGATATTGAAGCATGTTTCCATTTGCGAACATCTCCAATAACATCATCTACAAAGACAACTACCACAGCAGGACCTCGACCAACCACCTCCTACATGAAGCAAGCACCAATTCACCATCGAGTTAATTACCCACCAGAGGTGTACCAGCCAGGACCCCACCCGCCTGGTGATCCAGCAGCAGCAGCAAGGTTCGGGTCCTCGCAATACAACAGTCCTAAGCAGAAATTGCGCACAATGTTGCGTGTTCGTCAGCCATCAACCCAGGGTTACATTCAGCATAACACACGTTCGATCGCTACCGAACCATTCTCAATCCAACGGACAAGCCTAAAGATTTGTAGACACATTCGAAAGAGCACTACTAAAAGCAAGAGGGGAAGGAACAACAGACGAGATACTACATGCTTTCCTCCTTTCCATATGGAATAACACCAAATGAAGCTGTGAAGAATGGTCTATCACCAGCAGAGGCACTCATTGGACGAAAACTCCGTACCACACTTGATGCTTTACGTTCAGCCACAAAGGCAAAAACCAAGCCCTAACAAAACAAAAGTATTTTCAGTTGGCACACCAGTGTTTGCTCGGAATTACAGACATGGCCGGCCAAACTGGGTACCAGGCATCATCCGCAAAATAAATGGGCAATTTCTGTATGATGTTCAAGTCGGAAATCAATTCTGGGCACGGCACAAAAAACTAGTTGCGTCTCAGATACTCTGTAGGCAACTTAGTGGACAACAGATCAACCATTCGATTTGATTTATTAATGGACACATTTGAACTGCCATCTACACCACCTCTCATGCAGACAAATTCAGATGAGAATTATCAAAGACCTCCCAGGACTTGGCCAAAGCGCAGTCGCACTAGAGTAAAGCACCTCCAAGTTGACCCCAGGTGCGCTCGATAAAGTTAAAGACTAAAATGGGGAGATGTTAGGAATAACTAAAGAAAAACGGAATTATGTCCCTTGGATCATTAACGAGTTATCGTCCCTTATCGAGTGGCTTACCGGAGTGAAAAGTAAACGGAGCAGACTGGATCAAATTTTGATCTCGCGTTACAGCGGCTAAATAACTCATTTCATTGTAATTACACTTTTAATAAACCTGTTTAACCTTTCTGTTGAAAAGTCATCCATTTTGTTTTACGAGTTATTAATTATTATAACCTAAATTACATGGTTTATAACAGATAGTGTCTTATATGTTTATTAATACAAAGATAGAAAATCTGCTTTAAACAATGATACGGATTTTTCTACAGAAAATATTTTGAATTTAACATGTAAACTGTTATTAGACTGTGCACTATTTGACCTGACACATTTTAAAGATACGACATCAAAATAATCTGAAAAGGTGATATATAAATATATATAATTATTTATTACCTACAGACACCGATGTTTCATGCTAACGCAATCTTCAGTACAGGAAGTTAATTTCCGACGGTCAGCGGGCTCGAATTCCGATCACAAATCGCCACTGATTCGTAGTCACGAGCGTTCCCCCGTTGGCCACCGCAAATTAGCTAATAATTAAGTAAGAATTAAACTTTGTAAATACAGGGTATTTTACAACGAGAAGCGAAAGTGATCATACAACAACAAACTGTGTTGGACCTCACAATGAAGCTATTAGTACTGCTTGTTATTAAACTCACTCAGAGTGGCCGGCCTTAGTAAAGGGGGCTCATAATAATATTTATAAATAAATATTAATTATTTATTACCTACAGACATCGATGTTTCATGCTAACGCAATCTTCATATATATATATATATATATATATATATATATATATATATATATATATATATATATATATATATATATATATATAAATATATAATATTTACAAATAAATATTAATCATTTATTACCTACAGAACTCGATGTTTAATGCTAACGCAATTTTCAGTGCAGGAAGTTAATTCTCTACGGTCAGCGGGCTCAAACTCCGATCACAAATCGCCACTGATTTGTAGTCAAGAGGGTAATATGTATATATATATATATATATATATATATATATATATATATATATATATATTAGCTCAGACGTTTAGTTTGACATTTTTTTAAAAATCCTTCCACACTTCATTGAAGGCTTGAAGAAGAGAATTGTTCCCGAATATTTCCTATAGAATATCCTAACGCAAAAAGAATATTAAAAAAATAAATTGCGGTTCACTTTGCTTCTATTATCGTTCAATACACTCAGCACGTAATTGTGAGTCACACGTTTATATACGTATTCATTTTCAGTTTTCAGTTTTATTTTTTTATTATTGTATCACACACTTGTGTGCTTGTGATATCTCGTTGACAGATAACACCTATATAATATATATATATATATATATATATATATATATATATATATATATATATATATATATATATATATAATAGAATTTACGATAAGTGAAGTATCGTTAAAGTGATCTATCGTTATAAAGTAAAGCTCACTACGTGGAGTAGAGCAATCAATTTCCTGTTATTTATTCTTCATTTTTCAAAGTGAAATGGAAAAGTTAATATTTATTTATTATAAATATCACATTACCGAATGTTTTCCTCTGACAAGAAGAGTCTTATCTTTGAAAAACCATGGTTTAAGGATTAGTGTAACACCCTGCATCTGAACTTTCGATGTAATAAAATTTGTATCAATTTCATGTAATTTCATGTAATTTTATGCAATTTTTAATCTCCATCTTTCCTTCTTATATATATATATATACAGCTAAAATTGTTATAAATAACTTAGTTATTCCCACAATATTTCCTATTGTAGGAAATATTAACTTAAATTTACTGTAATGATCCAGTCTTGAAATCGATTAGCGATCCGACTTTTGTATTAAAATTATAGTTTTCATTGTCACCCTGTCTTATCACATAACTAGATCATTATATTTTTTAAACGGTCACTACCAAAATAATAAAATATTGAAGTAAAAGTGTTTTTGACCAATTTTTTTATTGAACATCTTTTCATTTTATAAATAGAAAATATAATCTGCCATAAAACTGGCAGTAGTCTGTGTATATGTATGTGTGTATGTCCAGCTAAAACGTAAAGAAATACGCAACAAAGTCCATAAAGTTGATATTTTCAAAATAGGCCATATTTCGATCGTATAATATAAAAAAATTGAAAAAAACTACATTTATTAGTTTTAGGAAGCAGTGAAACAAAATCTGTCATGGAATATGACAGATTTTTCGTTTTTAGAACACCATGCATGCGTAGATATCACACCGGAAGTTAACAATCAAAATCCATTTCTTCATTTCATGAACATAACACCGACAATCACCGACACTTCACCCGGCAAAACTAACTTGCAATAAAAATTATTTTGCTGCATTTTTTCTATGACGAATCAAAGTCAGTAAACGAGAAATCTTTCTAGAGTGAGGCAACCTTTAATCAATGTTTTACTTGCCTCTCCGCTAGTTAATCAGCTTATCAATTTGAAGACTGGGGTAATTTTCAAATAATAAACATACACATTAAACTATACCATTGATATTCAATTTTTGTCATTGTGTGTGTGAGCGGCGAGTTTCTAATCGAGACGGCACATGATCTAGAAATGGTTGCGTCTTTCT
This sequence comes from Sepiola atlantica, assembly GCA_963556195.1. Classification (NCBI taxonomy): domain Eukaryota; kingdom Metazoa; phylum Mollusca; class Cephalopoda; order Sepiida; family Sepiolidae; genus Sepiola; species Sepiola atlantica. Next base: position 55,536,595 of record OY744534.1, on the reverse strand, counting down.
TTTTTTAATTTAATTTCTTTTACATTAACACTAATGTGTGGGCAGAGCAAATACATTCTTATTTGTTTACAACCTTCTCCGTGACAAACTCAACGGTTCCTTTTTTTAAATATGTTATTTATTTACTACACATTATCTTTCCAACAAATATTGCTTTTTTAATTCAAAAAACGTTTTTGTGCTTCTATAGAATTTGAACCGTGACAAATCTGTTGCCTCAACACGACGGAGGAGTTGCAATATAAATTCGTTTTGCTCATTTGACTTTCTAGATGTAATAAAATATTAGAATAATTTCTAACCTCTCCACGAGGAAAAAGTAAGACAGCTTATTGTTTGGGAAACAAGAGTGATTTTTCATAAACTAAACATGCACTTTACATGAGTTTTTTGTTGTTGTTGTGAGTCAACTGGGCCAATTTTCGAGGTCGAAGGGGGTCGGTCGGTTTTCAGCCATTTCAATGTAATTTATAATACAAAAGAAAGGTGAATGGCTTAAATTATTTTTATTATAATAATACTTGTTATTATTGTCAATATATAAGAATCGGCTTGATGAAGGTGAAATAGTGGTGGGGACAGGGAAGAAGAACTCCAGGGAAGAGAGAAAGATAGAGAGACGGATTGAACATGGTTGCAATAAGTTTTAATATACAAATGTCACAAAAACACTTTCACCCTCTTCTATTTTGGTTTTATAGCCCGGGCAACGCCGAGTACCCCTGCTTATCTGGAAATAGAAACACAAGAAAGAGACAAAGATATAGAGACGGATTGAGAGGGGAAGCGAGAAAGTTTTATCTAAAGATATTACAGACACTTTTGAACCTCTTCTCTTTTGTTAGTCTATGGCCCGAAGAAAACGCCGGGGACCCCTGCTAGTTATATAATAATAAATACTTTTAAAAAGACATCGGAGAATATAATTATTTTCTCCTCAACTGGTCACCTCACGGTGTAAATATGTTGTTTTATATATATAATTTGATATTAGACTGAATCTTTCCATCCAGTTTGAATCTTAAACTACAAGACTTAAACGCACTACATTGTATATATATATATATATATATGTATATATATATATATATATATATATATATATATATATATATATATATATATATATATATATGCTTTTGAAAATGAGTTGCGGAAAACTCTCCAGAGCTCTTTCGACTATGATCTCGTCAAGAACAAACCGATGGTATAATCAATCAAATGTATCAGCGAAAATGAAGCAGATATAAATGTTGTACCTCCATACATTTGTTTATATATATATATATATATATATATATATATATATATAGTAGAGAATGGTAGTTTGCTTGAAGCATTGCTGGGTATAGTAGTAGTAAGTTTTTGAAAGGCTGTGGGCAATGCAATTCCGGGTAAGATGCAAGTTGAAAGGAAAGGAACAAAAACAATAAAAATAAATCGAATACGATATAAGACTTACTATTTATTTTTCCTTTTTTTTCCTTTTTTTTTTTTTTTTCTTACATAACAGCAAGAGTGTTTTAGCTGTCCGGATGATTA
>OY744534.1:55525053-55530053 GCA_963556195.1 Sepiola atlantica | reverse complement strand
AGGCATTAAAGGCTCAACAAAATACATTATTTCCGAAGCATATGAAATGGAGCTGGACTTTTGAATATCAATAGAAATGTGTATTCATTATAACTAACTTATCTTTTATGCATCCTGATCTTGATCTTCTTGGAAGTAACTTGGAATTAGATGCCGTTTAACTTCAGAAATAAAATAATTAGCAGCTGAAGGCAGTAACCCATGCATCGAAAGCATTGCTACCAGCAGAAATAACAAAAGCGATGTGAAAGAGGCAGTATGTATAATATTTGCAGTATTAAATATTTATAAATGTTGACATAGAATATTTATTTTTAAAACAGCCCATCGTCAATATTTGGATCGTATGTAGGTATACTGACAAATACTTCGGATCGCCCGTAAAGATGCTGAACCATTCTATTTAACTATGCATTTACAATGTAATGACGTCCAATAAAGAAATAGCAAACACAGATCGATTTTCAAGGCTTATGCCAAAACAAAGATCAAGATAAAACACAGAATTACGAATACTGTAGAATAGTTGTCATTAACCAATGAAAACATTCAATTCAAACGAAATTTAATAATTTTATGACAAAAAAAAGAAAGGAAACATGGGTTGCCAAAATAAAAAAGTTATAATCGCAAAAACAATTTTTATTCTACTGATGGTATCTTGTAAACCGGTGAGAGTGTTACGATACCGACATCACTAAACAAAGAATATTCAAATATTAAAATACGAGATATATAGAAGCCCTCCTGTATAATTATGTGTATTTCTTTTGCATGTATAAAAAATCGTACATAGTGTTAAACTTTATATATCCTGTGCAGTGAGAGCAACGTTAATCTGCAACCGAAAATTGGTAAGTCCATTAACAAAACCAGCGAATTCGAGATATAACCTTGATATAATATATACTTTCATGAAATACACATTTTGCATCATTGACGATACAATATGTCTGATAAATGAACTCAATTTAACGTAAAAAAATATGGCGATTTCTGCAGAGAATTGTCAATTAGTCACATGAGCACCGATCTGTACCAAGCAAGATCTAATGGTCAACCAGAACTCTTAAGCAAGCATTAAGAAAATCAGACGGACGTGACACTGTAAATGAATTGTAAAAACTTATCTAGATGATAACAGCTAACTTGAAACCCAGATGCATTTTAAAACTGAAGTTATGTCGCAAGATAAATCTTCATCAACTAAATACATAACTAAACAAAAAGTATAAATACATATACAATTGATATGCATTTTCAATTTCTAGTGGTAAAAATCTCTTTTAAAGAATGTGAAATTATGCTAGAACGAAGACATTATTGTGAGATTACTTAAAAGACTAGCGTATACAATCGTATATTCAACATCGCTTATTAAACAACAATATACCCAGCTTAAAAATAGGTATACATGTGAACAAAAGCATTGTATGGAATAGCCTATGATGGCAATTTATTCTTTATTGTAATGGAAATTAGTAACACCAGAACGCAAGAGCGTATTGATTTTAAATACAAATCATACAAACAGAAAATCGTATAACTCCAGAAGAAACGAAATTTTGAAAAGTGGAGGGTTGTAAATTGATAAAACGTCTCACGACAAAAATTCAACTAAGTCTTCAAATGACTAAATATACTGATTGTTTGCATTTATTATTTTCATGTACGAAGCAGAACAAAACATATATAGTTTTTCACTTCACTTGTGTTCAAGTATTTTTTATTCAATTAATTGTGTCAGTACGCTACAATATTAATAACTGAAACCTCTTTTTACTCTGTGTGAGAATTCTAATTTAATTAAAAGTCAAAAAAAAGAAATCGCACGGCCGAATCTGAACTAGAATAACTGATGCGAAGAGACGAAAGCAAAGAAACAATAATAAAAAGTGTCTCAATCACAATTTTAGTTTAACTTTGATGATGAGCTTTTATCTCGAAATATTGTAAAAATATAGTAATAGCCTAAGAGCAAATAATAACATGAGAAATTGTGTATAATATTTTTATGTTAAAAATTAGCTAATACTGCGTATGCTAAACAGAATGCTTCATGCAGCCGTTAACAGTTTCTTATATATATATATATATATATATATATATATATATATATATATATATATATATATATATATATATGTGTGTATATGAGAGAGAGAGAAATGCAGACACATTAGTGTGTATGTGGGTTTGTCATTTGCTGAATGTAGAAAACCAACGATTAAGATTTTATTTTTTTGTTTGTTTTGAAAAAGAAATTGTAATTCAAGCGACCCGGTACATTGTAATACATACATACATGCATACATACATACATACATACATACATACATACATACATACATACATACATACATACATACATACATACATAGTTATACGCATACACGTATACATACATACATACATACATACATAAGTATGTAAGGATAAAAACGTTTTTTGTACGCACTCATTCGAATAAATGCACTTTTTTATTTTTGTCATCATATATTTTTATTTTTAGCTTAACTGCCTTTCTGTATGCGCGTAACTGATCACACGCGTACATTTCGCCATAGATTCGACATTGCTAATGACATGCGCCCCCCAAAAAACGCGTTTGTCAACCGGGGTAAAGAAGGCACAAAATGGATGCATCAGACGCGGTTATAATTGGCGCTAATGTCAATGATAGCGAACATTAACAATCAAGAGGTCCGCCTCTTTTACTCGACATTTGGGACCTCTTGATTCAGTGTGTCCCCGAATAAAAAAATACTTTTGAAGATTACAGAGAAGATGCACTTGCTGGGTCATCTATATGCGTGCAAGTCTGCTTCACAAAATCGGTCGATCATTGTTTCAAGGGCTCCTTAATCTCTCAGTCTGCCTTTTACTTAAATGACTTCTTATCCAGCTTATCCTGTTTAGATCCATGCTGTCCAAATTTTATTATATTTTACTACCAACCAAGTACATTTTCTCTTTATTCTTTTTATATATATATATATATATATATATGTTGATTTCTACGAACTGCGTACAAGCCCATACGATTGCTTGCAACCACCACTTTTGCACTTATAAGGGTAGCCACCCCAAACAACCTCATATATATATATATATATATATATATATATATATATATATATATATATATATATATATATATATATATATATATATATATTGCTTTTAAATATAATAAACGGAGTCATAGCGAACGGGGCACTATAACAAGAAAAAAAGGAGCGAAAATATTAAATAATATTTAATCGCTGATTTAAAACGAATGAAACGATCGACTAAAATTGACAGAATAAAAGCTAAGTCCCTTGGTACCTTTCGGCCGACACATTGTCAAGAGAAAACCTCGGCAAATATCGTTTAAAAACGGGGGAAAGAATAACGTGGGGAGGAAAAAAAACCCAAAAAGGGAGATTGAATATATATATATATATATATATATATATATAAAGATAAATGAAAGAAGAGGGATAAACATGTAGTAATGACAAATATATTTCAACTTCGATTGTTCAATGCAAGGTGTACTCGGTAAAAACATGTTGAGTATTCTTTCCTTAAGCGAAGGCTTTCCAAAGATAAAAATCTTATCATCAGAGGAATTACATAGATTGGTAAGTTTGCAGTGGAAAAGGAAAACTCTAAAATTTGAAAAAATATTAAGTAAAGTGAGAGTGTGCGTGTAAAAATATATCGTGTTTGTCGGGTTTGTGAATGCCCCTTGATAGTTCGTCGGGGTATTTTTAAAATGAATCAATAATGTGCTCGATTGCAAAATATTAAGAGCAACATACAAATTATTTATCTAAAAATCATGCGTTACATGTTGTACTTATGCCATTATTGTTATTTAGATATTTCGAGCTATCGTCCGCACTTTGTCAAAAAATGATACGAAATGTATAAAAGAGAATACCATTGAAATCGTTGAAAACAGTGGAATTTAAAACTTTGCATTTAATTCACGGTACACTTGTAAAATATGTAACATATAGTTTGTAAACAAATAATCTGCATATATATATATATATATATATATATATATATATATATATATATATTTATATATATATATATATATACATATATATATATATGTGTGTGTGGGGGGGTGTATGTGTGGGGGGTTTATCATTTTTATTGTTATTATAATTATTATTTCTCATAAATAGTATATTAATTGATATATATATATATATATATATATATATATATATATTTATTTATCATACATCTATTACTTTAATATATCTATCTTTCTATTTATATAATTTTATTTATATATTTTATATTACATATTTTCTTTTTTTACGTATATATTCACTTTAAGGTACACCACTTTCTTTTTTGTTCGGTATTATATTTATGTATTTTTATCGGTATATCTATCTATTTATACATATTTTTATAAGATTTTATTAATTATATAACCTTTTATTATTATGGTTATTATTATTACTGATAGTGTATTATTTTATTATATTATTATATACCCATTCATTAATATTCGTTTTACAATTTACTCTTTGTTTTTATTTGGTTTCTCATCAATTTCTCTCAATTCAAATGCTTAGTGTTATTTAAATTATATATATATATATATATATATATATATATATAGATTTTTCACTTATAAAATAGATCATTCAGTGAAGACCGGGGTTGTTCCAATGAAAACAAGCTCGATGATACTCGATTACAGAGTACAGAGCATTTATATGTGATTTTATTAAGGCTTACCGAAGCATTCCTTTCAGGACACCAATGATCACCATTAAATATATTTTTTCTTACAAATATTATTTATTCAAATTAAATGTTTTTTTTCCTACACGCGTTTCACTACCAAGCAGATACTTGCTTGGCAGATCATCAGGGAAATTATATGTCTGGAATAAGGGTTTGAAATGCCAACAATACACAATATGGCGTTGCAATAGTTGAGGTCACTTAAGAAGAGAAGAGGAAAAAATAAAAATAAAAGT
>OY744534.1:55495053-55515053 GCA_963556195.1 Sepiola atlantica | reverse complement strand
TCTTATTAGACATTACTCTGAAAAAACATTACTTCTAGAAAACATTTATCTTAGAAGAATATTTTACAGTGAGAGCTGGATCATTACTCGTAGAAAACATTGCTATTAGAATGTGTGTTTGTTTTACAGCTCAAAAACCACCTATTAATCTTAGAATAATGAGAGTTTGAATTACTTACTGGACATCATCCACGAGTGTCTTCGATCTCTCTGTACAGGGTTTAGTCAGGACAACCTGACATGATGATGCCTCACCCTGTAATAGGTAAAAATACAGCAAGAGAAATTAATAAAAAACTTAAAGAAAAATTAAAATATAACTTAATGAAGTAGGTAAGGAAACAAACAATGTTGTACACGTGCAAATTAACGGTGTGTACTTCTTAAAAACCGTGTAGATCATTTTACTAGATACGCTATCTATATGTAAATGCCTGGATTTATTGAATGGTGTGTTATGTTTAACGCTTTTCCTTCGAATCGAAAACGGAAAGAAAGAGAAAAAAGAATGAACGATGGAAGCAAATAAAAAAGATAGAAACATAGAAGAAATAAAATAATGATATTACGGTAGGAAGATCCATATACAAAAATAGAAATCTAAAGTAAAGCCAGTGATTAAGGAATAAATGAAGAACGACAAAAAAAATGAAACGGAAAGGAAAGAAAAAGGTAAGAACATAAATATATAGAGAAGAAGGACAAGAACATTAAACAGAAACAAAGAAAGAGAGAAGGAAAAAAGATTAAAAGAACCAAAGAAATATAAAGATAGACGACTGAATAACAAAAAGTGAATTTAAAAAAATAAAGAAGCAAAGAAACACCGGGTTCAAAAAAAGTTGTAGAACGTGGTCAAACAAATGAATATGCAACAAATAAATGCGACGTACGTCGAGACTGGAGATTTTCCTAGTTATCTATTACATTTGTGTGTATGTTTACGTAGGATGAATGGGTTTTTATTAGACATGAAAAAAAAATTTCGGCAAAAAAAGTTTACTTAAAGATGGCGTCAACAGTTTTGTTCGCTTCGCGTTTTTGTTGTCACGTGGTGTGTGTGTGTGTTTTTTTACCGTGACTCATAATCAAAGCGGCGTTTTTTTTGTTTTTTTTTTGTTTTGTTCTTTTGCTTGACTGAAATATAAAAAAAATGGGGTTCGGTTTAGATTTAGGGTTTAGGATTAGGTTAAGAGTTAGGTTTAGGGTTAGGTTTAGGATTAGTTTTAGGGTTAGGTTTAGGGTTAGGGTTAGGGTTAGGGTTAGGATTAGGTTTAGGGTTAGGGTTAGGATTAGGTTTAGGGTTAGGGTTAGGGGTAGGGGTAGGGTTAGGTTTAGGGTTAGGGTTAGGTTTAGGATTAGGTTTAGGTTTATGGTTAGGTTTAGGGTTAGGTTTAGGATTAGGATTAGGATTAGGTTTAGGTTTAGGTTTAGGGTTACGGTATGGATTTTTTTACAGAAACAGGAAAAAAAAACATTACAGTGTGACGAATATAAATAATATGTAAATAAAAGCACAATGCCATGTAAATAAAAATAAACTGATTTTATTTCTTTTGTTTTGTTCTTTTGCTTGGCTGAAACATGAAAAGTTGTGCTTTGAATATGAGTCCCAGTAAAAAAACAACTACGATAGAATTAAACGAAAACGAGGCTGCAAATTTTCTAACGCGACACGACATTTTTTTTCACTTAAGGTACGCTAAATCTATCAATTTATAAAAAATAGCACTTTTAACGGATTATAATCATTAATAAATGTCACAGGTAACTTGGAAATTCTGTTTTATCGGCTACGGTAACTTTTATTTTTTGTATATTTGTTTTTTTTGCTTTTTCGTTTGAGTGCTATTGTAAAAGATACCCGAAAAGAGAGAAGTAATGAAATTTTAAAAAGACGAAATTAAATACTAATGAAAAAGGAAATAGAGAAAAAGAAAGGAACAATAAAGAACGTAAAGAAATGCAAGAAAAAAAAGAAAGGATGCATAAAAAACAGAAACAGGAAAAAAAAAGAAAAATGATGTAGAGAAAGAAAGAAAGGAAAAAGAAAAGGAAAAAAACAACGAAAGGCAGGTGAAAAAAATAAAAATAAAATGTACATAAATAAAGAAGTGAGAAACTTGCAAGAAAAAGGTACGAAATAAAGAAACAAAATTGAAAACGTTCTTGAAAATCTTCAGTCACAGACTTTTGGGCAGAGAGCAAGGCGCCACTCGCGAGGAAACACAGGCAAAATAAGCTCATTACCGCCCTTGGACCTTTTTTGTCTGCCGCCAGGTGTCGTTGTTTTCTTTTTGCCATTACGATTTGTGCGCACGCGCAGTCCACAATCTGGAACGCGGCTAATTGGGAACGAGGTTGTGTGTGTGTTTGACGACGCAATGTCAAATACGGTCAGCGTCAAGAAGACGAGTTTTCTTATTTTCTCTGTTTTCTCTCCTTCTTCTTTATTTGTTTAGTTGTTTGTTTCTTTTCCTTTCTCTGTCTTCCGCCCGTGTATTACTTCGTTATTTGTTTATTCATTTCGATACTTTTTCTCCTCTTTCTCTTTTTAATTTGTTCTTTTTTTCTTTGGTATTTCATGTCATTCTTTATTTCTTTACTTTCTTTGTTTTCCATTGTTTGTTTTTTTTGGACTACTATTCTCATTTTTGTACTTCTATTAACACAGTTTTGGTCGATGTAACCTCCGATATTCTTCAGGTGCATACTTCCGAACTTCGGATTGTAATAGTTGAACTTGGGAATATGTATGTCGAACATAGGAAATTATACGAAATTTTTATGTAAACCTTTATTTAATTCAAGGGTATATTGTTCTCATCTCATCAGCTATGACCAGGTAGAAGGGTTTATTATGTTATGTTTATTTAGCATGACCTATAGTTAGAGTGGATTTTTCAACCCCCAAAAGACTGCCACTTAGAACTGATTGTTTTTGGTCGGGATCAAAGTGTAGTATCTGTTCCGATGGATATGCACCCCATAGACTGGTATTGTCTTGGCCTTCGCGGCTTGACTTACGTCGGTCTATGAGTCTGTCCTGTGCAGTTCTAGGAGGTCCACCCTCCCAGGCTCAACCTCCCCTCTTTGGGGAGGAGTAAGTTTATTGCTTACTGTCTGAGGCGCCCCTACCGGGGAATGCTGACGGGGCTGCCCAGGCAATTTTTAATGGCCAGACTACTCACCTTCTCGGGCACTGGCTTTTTAAGTCCCACTTTCCCGACCCGACCTTGGGTCACATCTTACCTTGTGGGAGTAAGATAAAACTGGCCTTGTGCCTAACCTCCTGGGGAGGTAAATAAAAAGTGTCCAATTTTCTATGTAGATATTTCTATATTTATTTAATGACTGGCGATTTTAGTGTTCGCTAATGCACCAGGAGACCGGGGTTCAATCATTGGTCGAGTCATATCAAAAACTAAAAAAAGGTACTTGCTAAACACTCAGAATTATAAAGTGAGGATCAAGGGTAAGTGGAGTAATCTTGGGAAAGGAGTGGCATCCTCCCCTACATCTTGGTGTAGTAGCTAATGAAAGGGGAGCCTTCGAGTCGCCCCTCGACTATTGTCGTCAACTTTCTATTTATGTCGATATTTCCATTCGATTTGTTTATTTTCTGTCTTTTTTCTTTCTCTCATGCTTTCTCTCTCTTTCTGTTTTTCATTTTCTGTCTTCATTCATTTTATTCTTTCTTTATTTATTTTTTGTCTCTTTCCTTTTTTGTTTTCTTTCTATCGTCATTTCATTACTTATTCTCTCTTTTCATTTTGCTATTTCTTTCCACCTTCTCTTCTTTTTTTTCTCTTTTTAATTTCTAAATTATTTTTGTTCTAAATTTTTTTTTTCTGATTCATTTTTGAATATAACATATCATTCAGTAGGTCGTGAGCCTTACTAAAAAAATATGTATTAGGTAAAATTGCGACTTCTATTTATAAAAAGAGTCTCCATCTAAGTTAATACACTGCTCCCCACGCCTCTATAACAAGTTTTTGTAGAATGGTTTTTTTTCCCCTCAAAATACTCCCCAGTTGTTGATATCACTATTTATTGTAGTCTAGTCTCTTTCCTTGGAGCATTCTTTTGAAGACTGTAGAATAGCGTGTGTATGAAACAATACGTACAATAATTAATGTAGTTTTGGCATCGTTGCAATCGACATGTGACACGATGCATTGTCTTGGTGAAAAATCGCTTCTTTCTTCATTTGAGGCCGTTTTTAAGCGATTTCTCTCCATAACACACACATCAATAATGCTATATAATATTCGCTATTGATATTTCATTTTATCTCTGGGGAATCGATCAACAGAATACGTTGCGCGTCCCAAAATACGGAGGCTGAAAACTTGCTTACTGATGTTTACGTCTTTGTTTTTTTTATGACAGCGTTTATCTGCTGCTGTTAATTACACTGACTTCTGATTGTTCGTCGCTATGAAGTAGTGGATCCATGTTTCATGCATTGTCGCATAAGGTACCTCCACTGGACCATCTGTAAGAAACTGAATATCAGGTGTAGCAGCAGGCACTGGGAACATCTACCTGGGAAAACTGTGGGGAATGAGACATACACCATCCATTATTACCATGAAATTCCCACAGCTACATATCTGGAAAACACAGCTGTCAAACCTGACATTGTCATATGGAACAAGAGAAAGAGAGAGTGGCAACTTTGGTTGAGGTCAGTGCCCCTAATGATGGGGGCCTAAACAGAGCTGAAACGGAGAAAATAACAAAATATCAGGGTTTAATGTATGATATGAAAAGAAACTGGAACCTCAAAGAGATCTCCATCATTCCAGTTATCATAGGACCCACTGGACTCATGAAGAAGAACTTGAAAAAGTATTTAGCAAGTATACCTGGTGAACCAAGTGCAAGATAAATTCAAACAACTGCACTCAAGGGAACAGCCAGAATCCTGAAAAGAGCTCTCGGTTGGAGTCTGTAAATAGCAGGTGATCGTGTGGCATTTAGAAAGAATGCCCCGTCCCCAGAAAAGGAATGAAAAGACAAATTTAAAAAAACAAACAAACCTTGTGCTACGTTGCCACAGTTGTAACCAACGCTCTGACTCGCTGACACGTTGCTGTGTTTGATTGACCGTTGCAATCACGGCACCTACTTTGAACGTAGGTTTTTCATAGACAAACTTCATGAAAAATGGTGAATCAACTGATTTCTTATATATTCAACTCGTCTGCTATTTAACGCAACATCACTTTATGATCGGCCGAAATAAGGTAGTGGACTTTTTTTTATGTGTCCAAGAATATCGCCGGCATTAGGCGCCTTGAACCTTCCGCGTAATGTTGTGTCTGGGCGCGTGTATTTTAAGCATTCATAACACCTCTTAACCGTTGTTTCCGACCAACCAGTCCGGGTAACACTTATAGAGCAACTGCTTTGCTTGAACAATATGTTGACTCATCAGAAAAAAATACTTTATCGACACAGAAAATCCAGAGTTTCCATTGTTTTGAAAATTTGCAACAGTAGCATCACTTAAATAACGAAGTTTTGAACTAATAATCCAAGAGACGTTGAACCTTTTTAGTACGAAATGGGTGATCATTCGGGTATACCAGGTGCTGTATATGCTCTCCGCTTATTTCAGCATTGTTTCCAGTCGTCCTGGACTTTTTGCCACTAGATTTAAGTAGTATCGATTCAGGAGAGGTGTGGGTTGAGATTGTGCAACCCTTGCTTCAGAATTATAAAAAAAACACCTTTATAAAGGGTATCTATTGTTTCTCCAGCCTGAACGGAAGTCATGAATCAAATTGGGCCAAACTTTTGTACACGTGCCAATTAACGGTTTGTAATTCTTAAAAAACGTGTAGATTAGTTTACTAGATGCGCTATCTATATGTAAATGCTTGGATTTATTGAATGGTGTGTTATGTTTAACGCTTTTCTTTCTTCGCACACATACTTTTATTAATTCATTAAGTTTTCTATTATTTTCCTAAATTCTTTCTTTCTTTTATTATTTTCTTTGTAATTAACCATCGATCTTTCTTTCAGTTCATTTCTTCTCGTTGGTTTTATAGTTATTTTTATGTAATTTACTTAAAGTAATTTAAACATCCATGGAACGTTTCTTAATTATTTTTGTTGATAAAATTAAAATTTGCTATACGATAGACACATAGAAGATGGCGGTAAAAAAAGAAGAAGTGTTTTATATTTATCTTCCATTTTACTTTAATATATTTAGGATAAACATTGTAGGATCTCTGTACTTTAAGAAACAACAATAACAAAAACAACAGAAGCGATCTCTAAAGCATTCGATATTTGCCTGACTTAAATGCTTGGTACTGATTGGATCGAGATGCCCAATCTCGATTGGTTGCCTATGTCGGACTGTAGCCAGTATGAAATAATCTTGATGGGAGCCGGGCACCTGTTTTTAAATCATGCATAAGCAACCGCATACACACTTTACACAAAGAGAGTCAACAAGAAGGCCAAGTTTCTTTAATTAATCTTTGAAAATGAAATTAATAACAAAATAGCCAACACATTCTCAAAGAACTTCGCTTTGACTCTCTGTATTTAAAAGAAAGCGTCAGCGTTGTTCAGCTTCAAATGCGTGAAAATTCTTCTTCAATGCGTCTTTAAAGGTCTTCACCTCTTTTTGGTGGCAGATAGTTAAAATCTCTAGTTAACCGTAAAGAAGAGGAAGAAAGTAACGTATATATTTTTGTCTATATATTATCCATTAGGCAGCCCCTTAGTGACACCCCATACTTGCATGGGTAATACCTTTAGATACATTTCGGAAAATTAAATCGGTTATACTTTCATATCTAATCGAGTATATGGTGTTCATCAACGTACACGTCATGTTTTTTTTTAAGTATAAGCTATAATTTCAGCAACTATGATGCAAATATCAGTTTATTTTGTTTTTTATCGTATGCAATGAATAGTCTATACAAGTATATCGTTTTACTATTTAATAGCTAAATAAATGTCGATATGCCGTTAAACAGACAAAACACACCTCTATATCTCACTATTTTAACTGTCTTCATTCATTCTATTTCACACACGTATTCAGAGAAATGCATAATTCAAAACACACAGAGTTATTGATCGCGCGAAACAGAACTGGACGTTTTACTTGACGCTTAAAAGATCAACTCTATTCTTCTTTGATTTTTTTTATTCATTTACTGTGTTTAACTTTTATAGGTTTGTTATGTCTTGTTGACTAATTGAGTTATTTTATATCTGTTTAGCACAATCAATTGGTCGATTTGCACGCGAAAGACTTTTCCCGCCTTTCCCAGAATAAACAATCTCCGTTGGCCACCAACGTCCAACTTCCGGAAGCTGTAGACGCCATCTTGTCTAATGCGATATTTGTCTCATCGCTTTTCCTTTTTGACATTTTATAAAATATTTTGACATCTTTTGACATTGTTTTTAGGGTCGTTTATTTTTGTTTAATACATTGTAAGCTGTTTTGTTAGTTGCTTGATGTGTGATTTTTATTAATTCCTGCTCAGCTGACTTTTTCGAAATGTTTAACTTCGTGTCTCATTTGTCAAACACCATTCCCGTGTAATGCTATAAGCCGATGAGAACAGATCCTGCCGATGGAGTTTACCGAGAATTTTGCAGGATCATTCGCGCACTGTGTATTTTATGGATGTAGGAAGGAGAACACGCCTGATACCTTTCTTTATTTTCAATTAGATTATATTTTATGCGGTTATATATTTTATTATATTTGTGCCGTGTTTCGCTGATTTTTATAGTTTGACCGCTTTTTACATTATTTGCATAAGAATGGTAATCTTACATTTTATTCTTTATTTGTTCCTACCTTTCTTTTTTTCTGCTTTCTGCTGTCGGAAGAATGAAAAGTACAAATAATGAAGAATTAAATACTCATATTATATAAATAGTATGCGAAAACAAGAACATATGATCACTGGAGTACGAAAAAGAGAGAAAAAATGGAGAATAATGGCAAATAATAAATCACTAATATATAAAAGCTTTAAAGAATTAAGAAGGAAATGATTGACCGGGAAAAGACATTAACATTTGATAAGAAAGAAAGAGAAACAAGAAAATGAACTAATCAACAAATTAAATTAAAATGAAAGTGAAAAAATGATGTAAGAACGGCATTATAAATAGTATAAGCGTCAAGAGAAAAGTACGAGAGAAGGCATGAATGGCAAAATAAAACACATTCAAAGAAATGATGAAGAAAATAAATGGCATGGATATATTAAAAATAGTAACTATTCGAAAATAATATGATACTTAGGGTGTAAAAAACATTATAGAAAGAGAAATTAATGTCGTAACAATATAAATAGAAAAAAAAGAAAAAAGAAATAAAGAAAAAAAGAAGAAACAAATAAAAAGAAATAGGCTGAAGGAATGAAATATAAGAAACGAAGAAGAAAGAAAGCAAAAGAAAGAATACATTAAAGAGAAAAGTAGTCAGAATAAATAGAAAGAAAGAGATATAAAAGAAAGAAAGACATGAGACAATGTAGTAAGAAATTTTAAAAAAGAAAGTAAAATAAAAGAAAAGGAAAGAATGGACAGACGGAAATAAACAAGAAGTAATAAATAAGAAGAAAGAATTAAGAAAAGAAAAAAGAAAAAAGTTATGACACAGTTTTGTAAAGAAGTAATGAATAAAAAAAATACAAAAAAGAAAAAGAAAAAAGCGATGATAAAATTTGGTAAAGACGTACTGAATAAAAAAATATAACAAAGAAAAAGAAAAAAGCGATGATAATATTTGGTAAAGAGGTAATGAATAAAAAGAAAGAATTAGAAAAAAGAAAAAGAAATAAAACAATGATATAGTTTGGTAAAGAAGTAATGATTAAAAAGAAAGAATTAAAATTAGAAAAAAAGCGATGATACTGTTTGGTAAAGAAGTAATGAATAAAAAGAAAAAAATAAGAAAAGAAAAAGAAAAAAAGTTATGACATAGTTTGGTAAAGAAGTAATGAATTTAAAAAATACAAAAAAGAAAAAGAAAAAAACAATGATACAGTTTGGTAAAGAAGTAATGAATAAAAAGAAAACAAATACAAAAACGAAAAAGTATAAAGCGATGATACAGTTTGGTAAAGAAGTAATGAATGAAAAGAAAGAATTACAAAAAGAAAAAGTAAAAAGCGATGATACAGTTTGGTAAAGAGGTAATGAATAAAAAGAAAAAATTAAGAAAAAGAAAAGGATAAAAAGCAGTGATACAGTTTGGTAAAGTAGTAATGAATGAAAAGAAATAATTACAAAAAAGAAAAAGAAAAAAATCAATGATACAGTTTTGTAAAGAAGTAATGAATAAAAAGAAAGAATTACAAAAAAGAAAAAAAAGCAATGATACAGTTTGGTAAAGAAGTAATGAAGGAAAAGAAAGAATTACGAAAAGAAAAAAAGCAATGATACAGTTTGGTAAAAAAGTAATGAATAGAAAGAAAGAATTACAAAAAAGAAAAAGAAAAAAAACAATGATACAGTTTGGTAAAAAAGTAATGAATAAAAAGAAAGAATTACAAAAAAAAAAGAAAAAAGGCAATGATACAGTTTGGTAAAGTAGTAATGAATAGAAAGAAAGAATTATAAAAAAAGAAAAAAAAACAATGATACAGTTTGGTAAAGAAGTAATGAATACAAATATAGAATTACAAAAAAGAAAAAAAAGCAATGATACAGTTTGGCAAAGTAGGAATGAATAGAAAGAAAGAATTACAAAAAAAGAAAAAAAAAACAATGATACAGTTTGGTAAAGAAGTAATGAATACAAATATAGAATTACAAAAAAGAAAAAGAAAAAAGCGGTGATACAGTTTGGTAAAGAAGTAATGCATCAAAAAAAAAGAATTACAAAACAGAAAACAGAATAAAGTGTTAATACAGTTTTGTAAGAAATTAAAATAAAACAAGTAGAAAAGTTAGCAATTCGATATGTCATGACAAAATTAACTTACAGACTGATAGTGAATAAATAAAATATTTAATAAAAGAAAAGGAAAGAAGAGCAAGAGATTAAGTAGGAAAATACTATACATGAATAAAGTAAGTAATACAACTTTTATTGCACAGAGATAATGAATAAATACGAAAAAGCAACAGAGATTAAAAAAAAAACTAGAATGAGAGAGTAAAGAAAACATGCACGGAAACAGGAAAGACAACGAGAAAATTAATAATAAAATAATAATAATCAAATAAACAAAATAACAAATAAATAATCCACGGAACAAAAGCATCAACCGAGCGGAAGGAAAAATAGGAATGTCAAAGAAAGAAAATAGAGACAGGAAATGAAAGTAAATAACAAATGATAATAAAGGAATATCTAAAAAAAACGAGACCAAGTGTGAAAAATAAAATAAAATTAAATTAAAAGGCTGAAGAATGAAAAAAACAACGTATATATAAAAAGAAAGAAAAAGAAATGAAAAAAGTCAGAAGAATAACATGAAAAGACGTAGGAAAAGACGAAGGAAGGAAAATAAATTTGTACAATGAACCACATGAAAGAGATAAACACCAAAGGAACGAGTTATGAGAAAAGAATAAGAAATGAATAAAAGCGAAAGATAAGTGAGTGAATGGCAGAAGTAAATCACGAAAATAAGAAAGAGAAAAGGGAAAAGAAGAAAATGATGGAGAAGAAAGAAAAGAAAGAAGACACAACGAAGAAAGAGATAGAGAAAGGGTAATAGAAAATACGGAAAGCAATAGCAGAGGAACGAGTAATAAGAAAAGAAAGAAACGAAAGCAACAAAAAACGAAATCGAAGGAAATACAAATAAAGAAATCAAAGTTAAAAAATGAAAGCAAAAAAGTGACAAGAATTAAAAAATAAAAAAGAACAAAGAAACATGATGGAAGAAATCTAAACCGAAATGGAAGGCAGATAAAAATGTAAACATATAAAACATTCGGAGAACAAAACGGCTTTGCTGTCACAAAGAAAATATATTTCTTTTCTCCATTATTATGACGAGCAATATTTCAACAGAGCTTCTTTGCAAATACTTCCCGTCTTTGGAACACAGTACCGCAGAACTGCTTTCCTGCCGACTATTTTCATTTTATAACATTTATAATCATTCAGCTATCAATGCATCTATCTCAGTAACGCTCATCCTCGAGTGGCTTTTGACTTTGGTAAGTGGAAAGTCATTAGTAAAAATGAAAAGAAATAAGAAGTAAAAAAAACAGAATACGTCAGGAATTTTTTAAAAAGGAACAATGAATATGATGTTTATATGATTTTATATTAAATGTTGGCATTCACGACAACGATATATTGCCCGTATTTTGTTCGATAATCTATTATCAAATAAATTGTTAAATATCTGTAAATTTATGAGGAAATCAATTTGTAAGTCAATTTTAATGGATTTTATTGGAAAGCTTTAATTAGCAACAGTATTAATTTAAAAGTTGTAAATTGCTGTTCACATGCCATGAAATAAAACTAATATTTGTCGTGTTCTATCTCTATCTAATGCGCTCTCTCACATACACTCATCTCGTATATATATATATATATATATATATATATATATATATATATATATATATATATATATATATATATATATATATATATATATTAGTACTTCATGTATCCAAATAAAATATTATAAGGAGATATAATTTTTTATGTATCAGTTTTCAGTATTTACTTCAACAGTGCTCGATACGTAAGTAGAGCTAGGTAGTAAGCAATGAAAATATATATGCCAATCAAGCTACACAGAGGCTCCCGTGTTTCATCCCCGGGGGGAATCGTCAGGCTATATATGGCAATCAAGCTACACAGAGGCTCTCGTGTTTCATCCCCGGGGGGAATCGTCAGGCTAAATGCATTTAGCCTGACGATTCCCCCCGGGGATGAAACACGAGAGCCTCTGTGTAGCTTGATTGCCATATATATTTTCATTGCTTACTATATATATATATATATATATATGTGTGTGTGGGTATATATATATATATATATATATATACAGATGAGGAGAAGGAAAATTAATAGTGATACATGAATTTAAAACATTACTTATTACAGTTTCAAGAATTGAAGATAAACAACGGTTAGACATACGATTGTGGCCGAGACGCTTAAGACTTTCTTTGTTTACTTATTTTTTTACATGAATTCCAATATATTCTTCTTCAGCGCATTTTATAAATGAACACAAATACAAGTTCTAGCGAAAACATAAATCATTTCTACTTATTTCACAAACATATATTTTGACAGGAAAATCTTAAAATACATATACATAAAATGACATTACATAGTGTATATTAATTACATAATAATAAATAATAACAATAATAATAATAATAATAATAATAATAATAATAATAATAATAATAATAATAATAATAATGATGAAGCCAATGAAAACAGCTAAGAAAAGGACACCTGAACAGAGAAACGGAATCTCTGCTGACGGCCGCACAGAACAATGCGATTAGGACAAACTTTATTAAAGCAAAGATAGACAAAACCCAGGAAAACAGCAAATGCCGATTGTGTGGACAAAGAGACGAAACGATAAATCATATAATAAGTGAATGCAGCAAGCTAGCACAAAGGGAATACAAGAACAGACATGACAGCGTGGGGAAAGAAGTACACCGGGAAATGTGCAAACAACTGAATTTCGAATATGCAAAAAAACGGTACAAACACAAACCAGAAACTGTACTAGAAAACGAAAAACACAAAATCATATGGGATATGAATGTATAAACAGACAAACCCATAACAGTAAGGAGCCCGGATATGATAATAATCAACAAGAAAAATCCTGCAAACTCGTGGACTTTGCCGTTCTAGCAGACCACAGAGTGAAGATCAAAGAGACGGAAAAAAGAAGCAAATATACTGAACTTTCCAGAGAATTGAAAGGAATATGGAACATGAAGAAAGTCAGTATAACACCAATAATCATAGGAGCACTAGGAACAGTCCCCAAAAACATGGAGAAAAGACTAGGAGAAATAGGAATCAAAGGGATAACTGAGACCATACAAAGGACAGTAATGATCAAAACAGCTACAATCCTGAGAAATGTCCTCGAATGCGGAAACCAACCCACATAAGCAACGAATGGAGAACAAACACATGGAAGCACAAAACAACAGAACCGGGGAAAATACAACCGCACGAGAGAGGCGCAAGCATAGGCTGACGCCACGAAACGTATGGACAGAGGGTCGAGGAGGGAAAGCGCAAACCAGACCTCCACTGGAAGAGCGCGGACAGCTCTGGGACCTTGGGAAGGCTTGTTGCCACTCGGGCCCCGGAGGGGACCAATGGCCCTGATCAGCGGGAAATCGTTTGTAGGTGGCTGTTGCGATTACCGCAAGGTCATCAGCGGTGATGAACGAAAAGAGGTGGAGCATACTGGAAGTCTGAGGAGACTTGTTGTCACTCAGACTCCAGGGAATACCACAGGTTGTCGGCAGTGGGCGATCACTGACGATGACCAGTGTGATAACTCCTAGTGAGGAAATAATAATAATAATAATAATAATAATAATAATAATAATAATAATAATAATAATAATAATAATAATAATAATAATAATAATAATAAAGATTGGAAAATAATACTTACAAAGAATAAGAAAACTGCTAGAAACGAAATTATATACCAGGAATCTAGTAAAAGCTATAAACAAACTGGACACTATCGCTAATAAGATACTCTGGACCATTCATAGGCTTGACTAAAGGAGAACTCAGGCACTTTAACTAGAAGACTAGAAAATTAATTACCATGCACAATGCCTTACATCCAAAAGGCGATACGGACAAACTTTACAGGAAAAGAAAAGAAGGGGAACAGGACTTGTACATATAGAAGATTGTGTGGAAGACTGAAAAAAAGAGTTGGAGAAATATATAACTAAAAACACGGAAATCCTTATGACCGAAGCAGGAGACACCGTTCCAACGAGCCACCCCGGGAAGCACCGAAACCAGAAATAAAACGACAAGAAAACAAATTGGAAAAAAACAACTTCATGGACGCTTCAGAAGACTGAAAGAGACGAAACTAACGAAATTAGCTAGGCATGGCTAAAAAAAGGACACTAGAACAAAGAAACGGAATCTTTACTGATGGCTGCACAGAACAATGCAATTGGGGCAAACTACATTAAAGCTAAAATAGATAAAACCTAGGAAAACAGTAAATGCAGTTAGTGTTGACAAAGAGACAAAACAGTAAATAATATAATAAGTGAATGTAACAAACAAGTACAAAAAATATACAAGAACAGACATGATTGTGTAGAAAAAGCAGTACATCGGGAACTGTGCAAACAATTGAATTTCGAATACGTAGACAAATAGTACAAACATGAACCGAAAATAGTACTCGAAAACGAAAAACACAAAATCATCTTGGATATGGATATACAAACAGACAAACTAATACAAGCAAGGAGACTGGATGTTATAATAATCAACGAGAATGAAAAATCTTGCAAAATCGTAGACTTCGCTGTTCCAGCAGTCTTACAGAGTGAAGATCAAAGACACAGAAAAACAAAGCAAACACACGGAACTAGCCAAAGAACTAGAAGGAATATGGAGCACAAAGAAAGTCAGTATAATACCAATAATCGTAGGAGCACTAGGAACCATCCTAAAAGACCTGGACAAAAAGACTGGGTGAAATTGGAATCAAAAGGATCATTGAAACTATACAAAGGACGGCAATGGTCAAAACAGCTGCAATCTTAAGAAAAATCCTCTAATGCGGAAACCAACCCGCATAAACTACGAAGGGTCACATGGAATCTACAATAGGAAGAACACAAAACCACAGAAAGAACACCACACCACAAATAAACAGAAGCACCACTTTATGAGCGCCCCAATAAATTACATCGGCCTCAGCTGACACGACACAAAAAGGAACCAATGAACAAAAATAAAAATAAACACCATAAGCTTCCACCCCCCCAAATGGTACCAGCCTAGGCTGACACCAGACAAAATATTCACATAGGGTCAAAAAGGATGAGAAGACCAAGGTGGAACAGCACAAACCAGACCTCCACTGGAAGTGCCGAGAGTGCTGGGACCTTTGGGAGGCTTATTGCCACCCAAATCACAGAGAAGACTAATGGCCCTTACAAGCGAGAAATCAATGGTAAACGGCTGTTGCGATACTTTAAGGTTATTTCCGGTGGCTATCGAAAAGAGGTGGAGCACACTGGGAATCTGGGGGGACTTGTTTTCACTCAGACACCAGGCATTACCACCGATTGTCGGTGAGCAATCACTGATGACCTTTGTGAGAACTCCTAGTGAGTACAAATAATAATAATAATAATAATAATAATAATAATAATAATAATAATAATAATAATAATAATAATAATAATAATAACTAGCAGGATTCGTGTAAATTACACGAAATGATGTTTTCAATACCAATTATCTTGTTCCTAACCTATACATGTTTGAATAAAATATGATAAGATTTGACTTGTATATATATTTTTTTTAAATGAACAATACATGAAACAATTTACAAAACTTCTTTATATACAATATTTCTAGTGAAGGTAGTTCCTCTTCTCTGGCCATGAGTAGAATTATTCTGAGGACAAATTTTCACTCTTACACTGTTCATAGACTTTGCTCTGGAGAAGGCTACATAAAGTTGTCCATGAGTAAAGCTTTCTTTTAGGTAGATCCCAACCATACCGAAGTATGTCCTGGGGTTGTATTAATGGTCATTCATCAGTAGCATACAAATATTCGGAAAGTCGTTGCTTTTGATGCAAGCGTGACACACAAAATAACACACACACTATCGTATTAATATGTGCTTTCCCGGTCGGCTACTCACTAGTAACCTCTTCTCTCCTTTCGATGTAGAAAAAAATCTGAGAGATTGGTTGGGATGGAATTATAAACCAGTCCGGCCGACGTCAAAACCGACGTCAAAATCCTACGTCGCTAACCGTTGCGCTGAAAGGAAATACTTTAAAAAATTACGAAAATTAGGTCACTTGAATGCTTTTCCAAATCTAGGTGCAGCACGTATGCGCAGAGCTTTTGATGTAAGCGTGGCATACGAACACACACGCTATCGTATTAATATATATATATATGATAACAAATACACGGAACTTTTCAGAAAACTGAAAGGGGCATGAAGCATGAAAAAAGTCAATATAATACCAATAATCGTAAGAGCACTAGGAAAACTCTCAACGAACCTGGAAAAAAGACGTGGAGAAATTGGAATCAAAGCGAACAATGAGACTACACAACATACGGCAATAATCAAACAGCTGCAATCTTAAGGAAAGTCTTCAAATGCGGAAACCAGCCCGCATTAGCTACGAACGGTAATCAGTCACATGGAAGATACAATGGGAAGAACACAAAAACACAGGACGAACACCACCACACGAACCAAGGAACAGAAACTGCAAGAAATATAAACTGACCCCCTTCCCCCATAAAAGGTGATGGCACCAGCCTCGGATGATACCACAAAAAATAGTCGTGATGGGTAAAGTAGCATTGGGAGACCGAGGATGGACAGCACTAGCAAGACCTTCAATGGAAGAGTGCGGAGTGAACTTTTACCTTGGGGAGGCTTATAGCCACACACATCCCAGGGCAGACCAATAGTCATTCCCAGCGATAAATCAATGGTAGGCGGATGTTGCGATATCGCAAGGTCATTTGCGGTGGGTATCGAAACGGGGTGGGTAGTACTAGACATCTGGGAATGCTTGTTGTCACTCGGACTCCAGGGAATACCACCGGTTGTAGTCGGTGAGCAGTCACTAACGATGACTTCTTTGATAACTTGTAGTATACACAATTTGTAATAATAACGGACGGCAATGATGAAGACAGCTGAAATCTGTCAGTTGCAATAGTTTTCGAAAGAGGTGGAGAGTACTGGAAATGTGGGGAGCCTTATCGTCACTCAGACTCCAGGAAACATCACCGGTGATTATCAGTGATCAATCACTGATTATGACCTTTGTGAGAACTCGTAATGAGTACACATAATAATAGAAGAAACGATGGTATTGAGAGTAATAATATAAATCATAATAATAGTAATAGTAATCACAATAGTTATACCAGTAATGACAATGATAGTTGTAGAAATACAACTAGCAATAATAAAATTATAATAATAATAATGATAATCATAATAATAATAATAATAATAATAATAATAATAATAATAATAATAATAATAATAATAATAATAATAGTTATATAAATAATTCAAAAAACATAATAATAAATAATGATAATAATAACAATTCGAATCGTATGAATAATGATTCTTTTTCTAATAATATTAATAATAAAATTAATAAATAGTAATAAAAATATATTGGATATTATTCAAAATGGAATATTTGGGTATAAGAAATAGACAAAAGTTATATTAATTACAATACAATAACATCACAGTAATGATGAACATAATCAGAACAATAATGTTGCTATTGCCACTAGATTCAATAGCATTTAGTAAGAGAAATATTGGCAAGGAGAACTTATACACAAATACTAAGAGATTAACATAATAGTTGAGGTGAACAGAATGGTTTAGATATATAAAATAAAATAAATATAAATTGTGTAAGAACATTTTACATAGAATAAAATTATCTCATGAGAGACAAACAAGTTTTACAAAGGAGAGCATAAAACATACGAATACGAATGAGTACAAGCACGTAGAACGATGTTCCGCGTTTGTTTCAATACACATTTGTATTAATACAATTGTTTCTGCCCATTTTCAAAATATATATTTGCTCTTGATAATGTATTCAAAAGGCTTATTCAGTGAATCTGTCCCATCGAATTACACACCGGATCAATGTTGTACGAAGTACAGGTAGCTAGGTAGGTAAGTAGGTAAGTAGGTAGGTAGGTAGGTACATAGACTTCTATTAGCGTTGCATAGCCGTCCCGGAATGAGCCGTGGCAGTTCTCGCTTTGTATACCCGTCCCGGAATGGGCCGTGGCAGTTCTCGCTTTGTTTTCTCGGAATGGGCCGTGGCAGTTCTCGCTTAAACAAATGGTCATTTTTAACACCAAAAATGTATATGTTGCATACCTTTTAATTTCTCGTAATTTCTCTCTTTCCTCGTCGCGTGGAGGGGTGTCGTCTCGATGTCGTCTAGTCTTTAAATTCTCGTACTTTTTTTCTTTCGTCGGGTGGAGGGGTGTCGTCTAGTGGTTGAGTTCTCTCTTCGTTTCTGTACTGCCGTGAACATCGCCGTTCGCTCTGTTTGCAACAAAACCTTCATGACCGATTCCCGAGACAAACTATCTTTTAAACATTTAATTCAGTTTATTAGAGGCATCAGTCTACCGTCGAGGGAGATGCTTCACTAACGTTGAGGGAGAGATCAAATTACTACTTTATCGTAGTTACTTCCAAGGTTAAGTCCTTAGCCATTCGAGGAGGGGCGAAGAAGAAATCCTATGCCTGTATTTTCTTAGGGAATTTAATTACCCTAATCATGTTGAAGACTACATAGATAAATCGTCCGTTCGGCCCGCTTCCAAAACCCAGACTCGCAAAACTCTCTTTCCCACACAAAAGCCCGTGACGTCACATAATCCCCATGCGCAGGTGCACCTTGACCCTTGATCTGAGGTCTCGTCAACGTGGTGACCCCGTCAACGTCTGTGTGCTCTGACTGTGAGAATTTGTTCATTTTGCACTCGATTGTACGGATCCACATGCACTAAATCGCGCAAGCCAAACCAAACAATCCCTCACACATACGCCCATTTCAAGATGCGTCCGGCCTCACAGGGTAATTATCCAACACTAGATAAATGTATTTTAAATATCCAAAATAGGTTACAGGCAAATAAAGTATACATGAATGTACAATGTATCAACGTTGATCCAACTAGTAATGTTTATATAATATGAGATTAATAAAGCTTATAACATATGAAGTTGATCACATCATCGATTATGAAAAGCCATTCATAATAAAGAATCAACAATAATTTATAGTTGTTATAGTGTAAACGTATCGAACATATACAGCTTATGATAGTGGTGTGTCTGATACATACTTCCTCGTGGTATTAAACTTCTTCCGTCATTTCTTATCCCATTCACCTTCTAGTGTCAACTGTTACATCATCTCTGGTAGTGAGCGGACTGCCGGACAGTCAAACCCACGCATCGATACAGACACCTCATCATTATGGTCTTTCATGATTGTATTAGCTTTTCTCTCCTTTGTTTGCCTCGTACAGAAAAATACTCAGATATATTAATCCATACTTTTCTGAATAAAATTATTATTATCTTTATTTATGGCGCTAAACGCCTTCCGTAAATGTCTGGGATTACAAAAATGCCCATAACATTAAGACATAAACCAAAAAATGAACCACATGAAACGCTACATTAAACTGAACTGGAAGGTTTCGTGCCAGGGACATAATAAAACCGACATCTATGTATAAGGTTATGGGTGCAGAACAATATATCTGGTCATTAAAAAAGCTTTATGAGCACTAGGCTGGAATAAGGTTATCTTTAAGCTTCTGTACAAGTATTGCATCATATGCCATTTCATGATTTGATTACTTATTGTGGCTGCAACAACCATTATTAACGCAAGTTGAATAGTACTAAGTTTGATTCCTTATGTAAGAGTCTACGGTTATATTTGTACGTACGCGTGTCTACGCAATCTTATGTGTGTACGGTTTCAGTAAGATTACTTCAATTGTAGTGTGAATAGATTAATGAATGTATTGAAGGGGTTCAGATATTTAATAGATAGACAATCATGGAGAGTAGGAAGTGGACCTTGAATTTGCTTCCGACAGCCAAGCTTCCACTCTATTTGTCCTTTGATCATCACATTCCATGGCCGATGTTTTTGACAAAAGGGTGAATAATTGCTGTTTTGTGGCTGATCTC
>OY744534.1:55465053-55490053 GCA_963556195.1 Sepiola atlantica | reverse complement strand
GTAAGCTTTAAAAAATGTAAGCTTTAAAAAGTGTAAGCTTTAAAATGTGTAAGCTTTAAAAAGTGTAAACTTTAAAAAATGTATGCTTTAAAAAGTGTAAGCTTTTAAAAATGTAAGCTTTAAAAAGTGTAAGCTTTAAAATGTGTAAGCTTTAAAAAGTGTAAGCCTTAAAATGTGTAAGCTTTAAAAAGTGTAAACTTTAAAATGTGTAAACTTTAAAAAGTGTAAGCTTTAAAATGTGTAAGCTTTGAAAAGTGTAAGCTTTAACAAGTGTAAGCTTTAAAATGTGTAAACTTTAAAAAGTGTAAGCTTTAAAATGTGTAAACTTTAAAAAGTGTAAGCTTTAAAATGTGTAAACTTTAAGAAGTGTAAGCTTTAAAATGTGTAAACTTTAAAATGTGTAAACTTTAAAAAGTGTAAACTTTAAAAAGTGTAAGCTGTAAAATGTGTAAAGTTAAAATGTGTAAAGTTAAAATAGTGTAAGCTTTAAAATGTGTAAGCTTTAAAATGTGTAAGCTTTAAAAAGTGTACACGTTAAAAAGTGTAAGCTTTAAAAAGTGTAAACTTTAAAAAGTGTAAACTTTAAAAAGTGTAAACTTTAAAAAGTGTAAGCTTAAAAAGTGTAAACTTTAAAAAGTGTAAGCTTAAAAAGTGTAAACTTTAAAAAGTGTAAGCTTTAAAATAGGTAAGCTTAAAAAGTGTAAACTTTAAAAAGTGTAAGCTTTAAAAAGTGTAAGCTTAAAAAGTGTAAACTTTAAAAAGTGTAAGCTTTAAAATGTGTAAGCTTAAAAAGTGTAAACTTTAAAAAGTGTAAACTTTAAAAAGTGTAAACTTTAAAAAGTGTAAGCTTTAAAAAGTGTAAGCTTAAAAAGTGTAAACTTTAAAAAGTATAAGCTTTAAAGTGCGTAAGCTTCAAAAGTGTAATCTTTAAAAAGTGTAAGCTTTAAAAAGTGTAAACTTTAAAAAGTGTAAACTTTAAAATGTGTAAAATTTAAAAAGTGTAAACTTTAAAAAGTGTAAGCTTTAAAAAGTGTAAACTTTAAAATGTGTAAGCTTTAAAATGTGTAAGCTTTAAAATGTGTAAACTTTAAAAAGTGTAAGCTTTAAAATGTGTAAACTTTAAAAAGTGTAAGCTTTAAAATGTGTAAGCTTTAAAAAGTGTAAGCTTTGTAATGAAATTAAACTATATTTGTGCAAGTAAGCTCTACATAAAGGTTTGTGTTTCGCTCCAAACAGGGGATTAGACTAACTCCTAGTTAACAGGGAAAGTTCATTTTCCGAGTGAAACCAGAAGGTTTCTTTGTAAGCTGCTTGACTCAAGTATATTTTCATACTATTAGATAGATGGCTAGATAGGCAGATATATAGAAATTGATAGACAGGTCAGTGTGCCAGACATTCAGAGTTTATGTCTTAGCAGAGATCTTCTAATTTCAGGATGGATAACTACGGCTGGCATGCACTGTACAACCGAGTCAAAGAATGAACATAATTCTTCAATACCAGTCTGCGTGGTGCCGATCCTTCTGGCCAGTTGACGGTGAAGAGAATATTTGTGATACCGTGTCGTCAAATTATACCAAAAAAGCAATACATATATATATATATATATATATATATATATATATATATATATATATATATATATATATATATATACATATATAGTGTATGTGTGATTATGCGCTTTTATTTACGCATTGCATCTCCTGGTGTTAATTGGTAGCGTATAATTTAGGCCGTTAAAATGTTCGTTGTGGCGGGAAGAAAAGGCATACCACGAACAGTCAGAAAAATCTCGAAGACTTTGTTTATCTTCCTGGCACTTTTATGACTCTTCGACTGAGCAACAACGACCTGCGTTACCTCACTTTTAATGACTTACAAAACAAAAACCTTACAACAACATCAATAATAATAATAATAATAATAATAATAATATTACTACTACTAATAATAATAATACTAATATTACTACTACTACTACTAATAATAATAATAATAATATAACTACTACTACTACTACTACTACTACTACTAATAATAATAATAATAATAATAATATTGCTACTACTACTACTAATAATAATATTACTACTACTACTACTACTACTACTAATAATAATAATAATATTACTACTACTACTACTACTACTAATAATAATAATAATAATGATAGTAATAATGATTATTATAATCGCACTCCTGACGCAATCCTTTACTAATATACGAGCTATATACGTCCTAAGTTAGAGTACTGCTGCCATATATGGGAAGGTGCTGCTCGGGGGCACCTCCCCATATATGGCAGCATCACTCTATCTGCGGAAGTGGGAGTTTGATCTTTGCCCTTTCCTGCAGCCTCTTTCGCCCAAAATATATGTTGTTAGCCTCTCCCTCTACTGTATCATTATATTCATTGTCGACTGAGCTCTAGTTTATGTTTTCCCCTGTAAAACATCCAAAGCTATACATCGCCTCGCTATAACAATAACAAAACATCATTTTTTTAAAAATCTTTTTCTGTACAAAACATTAGACGGAAACCTTATTTCCTAGAACATCTCATATGTTGAACAAAATATCGCCAGGTAGCTACCCAGCCGACTACAACATGGTCGTTTTCAAGTCTAATTTAAACAAATACTTGTTGAGTCGCCCTCTTACATAAATACGTCATCTTAAATATCTTCTGCCCATTCAACTCATTGTTTTTAATCCTCTCATGATTGCGGTCATCGTATAACTGGAAATGTATTTAACCCTTATCGTCGAGTTTACTTTAATAAGCGGTGAGACATCAGTAAAACATCAATAATAACAAATGTTGTGACATTAGTCGCGGCTGATGCCAAAGTAAATAGTCGGGACAGATTAAGGAGGATAGAAACCCTCAGAATGGAGACCAGCAGCCAGACATCAAATGGAACAGTGCGAGGGCACTGAAAACTTGAGGAGACTTATTGCCACTAACATTCAAAAGAAAATGCACAGTATTTGAAACAGTAAACGGCCGTTGCGATAACCCAAAATGATTTGCACATATTATCGAAAGAGATGGGATTCTGGGACATTTATTGTCACTAAGACTCTAGAAGAGACACCGCTGTTTATTGTCAGCGAACAATCACTGATAACGACTTGTGTGAGAACTAGTAATAATAATAATAATAATAATAATAATAATAATAATAATAATAATAATAATAATAATAATAATTAATAAACACGTATCCAAGAAAATAAAACTACCAAAAATATAATAATATAATGATTCCACCAATAAAAAATGGTGGCGCCAGAATCGATTGCTACCACATACAAATGGTGTTGGAGGGCCAAGAAGAACAGATAAACCGGAGAAGGATAGTACTTCCCAACATACACTGAATGGGGTGGAGTGTACTGGAATACTGCGAACTTGGCCTTTTGGCTAAGATCAAAGTGTAGTATCTGTTCCGATGGATACGGCACCCCATAGACTAGTACTGTCTTGGCCTTCGGGGCTTGATTTACGCCGGTCTATGAGTCTGTCCTGTGCAGTTCTAGGAGCTCCATCATCTTAGGCTTCGCCTCCCCTTTTTGGGGAGGAGTAAGTTTATTGCTTACTGTCTGAGGCGCTCCTACCGGGGAATGCCGACGGGGCTGCCCAGGCAATTTTTAAACCCCACTTTCCCGACCCGACCTTTGGTCATATCTTACTTGTGGGAGTAAGATAAAAACTGGCCTTGTGCCTAACTCCTGGAGAGGAGTAAATCAATACTCCAGTTTCGGAGAAAACCAAGGGTCTTTAATTTAAAAAAATCAATGACAAACGATTGTTACGATAACGCAACGTTATTTGCAACGGTGACGCTCATAGGCTAAAACTACTGCGGATCTAATGGGGACTTCTCATACGAGGCAAGATCACTTCTTATTGCCAGTGAGTAATTATTGCGTGAACACTCCTAGTGAGAAAATAATAAAAATACATTACTGGGTCGGAAAGGTTGTTTACTAAGAACTCTGCAAACGACTGCACTTTGAACCTTTTAATATCGCTTTAATTTTTTTGGAATATTTTTATTTATTTTTTATTTTTATTTAAAAGTTTAAATCGATCTTTAGCCCAACACCCTGACTTAATAACAAGCTGATTTCCATGGAACTTGTCACGTAATAATGTTCATAAAAACTTTAAATGAAATATGGGTATAGGTTTTTTCTAACTCACTTCTTGCCTAACCTCCGCCTTCCATTTTTAACATCACTATGAAGACCATCTAGGGTAAAGATGGGCGTATTATGCCTATTTCATTTTTTGCTAACATTTGAATGTGTGGAATATTGCCATTTTTATTTGTCAGATTAAATCGGGTTTTTACCCCAAAACACTGACTTAATAACAAGCTAATATTTCTTAGACTTGTTATGTCTAAAATTTCAAAACAAACTTTTAAAATATACGTATATCAAGAGAATACATCTTAAATTTCTCAGTAAGAAATACAAAATCTTATTCTAAGTAGATACTTAGTGTGTGTTTTTTAACGAAAAATGGGTGTAAAATAATTGGTGTTGTTACTAGTGGCAGGATTACACCACTCGCCGAGATCGACATTTAGATAATAACAGACCATCCATCACACTGGAGTAAGGACGCATCTTTAATAATAGACGACAACCTTTCTAGACTTGAACAAACTATCCGGTTTGCAAAACTACATTTGCTTAAAAACTATAATGGCTCCACCCATTACCCAACCTGCAACCCTTCTTTGTCTCTTAGTCACCTTGAAACGACATCATAGGAATGAGAAAAAGAATAATGATGCAATCACCAGTTGAACACACTGATTGTAAGGAGAAGCAGAAACAGTGGGGAAAATGCATCAGAAAATAGGAAATTAGCTTTCTGCTCGACATTGAAGCAACCATGAATACACTTCATACTGAATCTGCAGCACACTCGATATAAATCACATAAGGTGGTGTACCAACGTGGAAAACTGTCTGATTAAACAATGATATATCTGCCTAGTTATGATAAGAGAAAAGAAAAACGTCTTCGATGGAATTTTAAAATGTGATTAATATATAGAGATAGATATATACATAGATTAATAGCGAATAAAAATGTAAATGCAACAACAGAAAAACTGTATAAATATATTATGTATACATAGAGAGAGAAAGAGAGAGCGACAGAGCGGGTATGGGAGAGTGTATTAGCTAATCATAATAGAACGTCACACCAATAATTATATATATATATATATATATATATATATATATATATATATATATACACACATATATATATATATATATATATATATTTATATATATATATATATACACATATATATATATATTTATATATATATACACACATATATATATATATATTTATATATATATACACACATATATATATATATATATATATATTTATATATATATATATATATATATATATACATATATATATATATATATATATATATACAATATTAAAGTATTGATATACAGATTTAAAGTGAGCTATTCATGCCGTACACCAAAAGAAAAAAACTAAAATAATATCGAGTCATAAACCAGTAGTTGTAAAACCAGGCTTCTGCCTTAAAAACTGTCTAGTCGAATGTAAATGCGTCGCCAGAACTGTTGTTAACGAGACAACAATCACATACGAATTTCACTACAGAAACAGCGTTAGGAATGATAGAGCGTGGCTATAAGTGACGTGTGTACGCACAAAATACAACTTTTAGACACGACGACAAATGTTCAGAGGGGACAATGACCGTTCTTGCATATAATTTTTATGATAACTACATTTCATATATTACACCATTTCATTTAGATGAATCTATTAACATCAGAGCAATTATAAATCCTACAAGACCTCTTATCATGGTCAACTAAATGTATGAACGTTAAATCGGAAAAGTTTAGGTTTTGCAAAATATTGACATCTACCGGCAAATTGGACTAGTACACAAACATAACAAAGTTTTAAAAACTTTAAGTTTGAAATAATTCTTGGAAAAGTCCTTTTTGGATTTGTTTGAAATCTAGGAACATTTTGGAATATGCTACCTAGGCCTTAGATGAACTCATTTTATTTTTATATGCAATTTTTATTGTTTATCCTTTTTCTATCTCATATATTATATTATTTCATTCTTCTAGTTTTATTTTACTCTATTGTAATTTCACTTGTTCTAATCTTTTTTTATTAATGTTTTTTACTTTACATTTTTTTACTTGGTAATTATTCATATATTACAT
This sequence comes from Sepiola atlantica, assembly GCA_963556195.1. Lineage (NCBI taxonomy): Eukaryota > Metazoa > Mollusca > Cephalopoda > Sepiida > Sepiolidae > Sepiola > Sepiola atlantica. The sequence goes on along the minus strand of OY744534.1, from coordinate 55,483,777 downwards.
TCATATTTCTACAAAACATATTTCGCTCACACTTACTACAAAACTACAAAACATAATCGGTGACCATGTCTCTCCGTGCATGAAATGAATTTAAAACGATCTATATTGTTTACTCAGAGCATCACTTAACCTGTATCGATGATTAACTACTCATTATAGCACGTACGCGAGTTTAGATTACCTACTATACTCAATCTTCTAGTGCCTTCGGTTTCTCTATATAAGGGTTTGTCAGGAAGAACAACTTGGCATGAGGATACTTCACCCTACAAGTTCTTCTGACCAAATATTCAAAATAGCATAGTATTTAAAGCTCAAATGAAATCTATTCAACACGGCTATACACTGGCTCATACGAAGAATATTCTGTCGGTGATATTATAGTTCGTATTATTCGCCGGTTACATTCATAGGCTTGTCATTTCTGTTGTTTAGCTAATGAACTAATCGTGTTCGTTACAAATACGCAAACGTTTGCTGCGGATATACGAACACAAACGTTTGCTCGGTAAGTACTAAACTTTTCATTTGATTTCCTTTACACTTCCTTTTATGGTGATTTTTTTATACGTTATTCTTGAATGATTGCTGCGTACAGTGCAAATTATACACTTATTTTAAGAAAGCTGGTACTTTTCATTTAATTTACATCGGAACTTTGGCGGAAGCCGTTTTCTATGTGTCAGGTAAATCTTAATGTTTACATCAAATATAAATCAGTTTATCAAAATACAAAGGAAATACCTTAACGAAACTGCATTCCGTTAGAGACGCAGTGACGAGAAAGGATAGCACAGACTCAATCGACCCCGTGTGAATGCTGTTTCAAGTATTAGTAAGTAAGTAAGTAAATAAGTAAGTGGTAGTATGCCGGAAAATGCTAGGTTAACTGTGCGGCAAAAATACACCATATTACGTTAAATAAAAATTAACCATATTACGTTAAATAAAAATGAACCATGTATCGTTTAATAAAAATAAACCATATAACGTTAAATAAAAATGAACCATACCACTGTAAATAATAACAAACCATATTACGTTAAATAAAAATGAACCATATTACGTTAAATAAAAATGAACCATATTACGTTAAATAAAAGTAAACTATATTACGTTAAATAAAAATAAACTATATTACTTTAAATAAAAATGGACCATACAACGGTAAATAATAACGAACCATATTACGTTAAATAAAAACAAACCATATTACGTTAAATAAAAATGAACCATATTACGTTAAATAAAATGAACCATACAACGGTAAATAACAACAAACCACATTACGTTAAAGAAAAATAAAAAATAATACGTTATATGAAAATAAATTATATAACAGTAAATAACAATAAACCATATTACGTTAAATAAAAATAAACTGTATTACGTTTAATAAAAACAAACCATATTACGTTAAATAAAAATGAACCATATACCGTTTAATAAAAATAAACCATATAACGTTAAATAAAAATGAACCATACAACAGTAAATAATAACAAACCATATTACGTTAAATAAAAATGAACCATATTACGTTATATAAAAATTCACAATATTACGTTAAATAAAAGTAAACTATATTACGTTAAATAAAAATAAACTATATTACTTTAAATAAAAATGGACCATACAACGGTAAATAATAACGAACCATATTACGTTAAATAAAAACAAACCATATTACGTTAAATAAAATGAACCATACAACGGTAAATAACAACAAACCATATTACGTTAAATAAAAATGAACAATATTACGTTAAATAAAAATGAACCATGGTAGGTTTAATAAAAATAAACTATATTACATTTAATAAAAATGAAACATTACGCTAAATAAAAATGAATTATACAACGGTAAATTATAACAAACTATATTACGTTAAATAAACATGAACCATATTACTTTAAATAAAAATGAACTATATAAAGTTAAATAAAAATAAACCATATCACGTTTAAACAAATTAACCATATTACGGTAAATATTAATACACTATATTAGGTTAAATAAAAATAAAACCAATTTACACTGAACGTATTACGATACAATTATTTATGCAGGTAAGGGTAACATTACGTTTTATTTAATGAACCGCATTTTTTAATAGAAAAAAATAGCGGAGGTTACTCGTGAATTTGTCTTCACTTGCTTACCGCCCTCTTTTGCAAACATTACTTTTTACCCGATTACTGCAGAGTCTCAATCGAGAACCCACATTCAAGTTTGAACGTACGTTTCATTTTTTTTGAAATTAATTAAGCCATTCGAACATTATCACTAAAAAATTTTTTATCGAAGACGCGGAGCTGGGGATAGACGAAAATAACACAAAGTGAGAAAGAAGACTCGCACAGAATTCAAACCAGTGTCTCCGCAAAGAGACTATCTAACGCAGGCACCGTCTTAAACTAATGAGCCAATCGTCTAGACAAAGCGTAAATTATAGAAATTTAGTTTTGTTTCAGGCGCAAATAAATTCCAATATTAACTCCCTCTATACACACCCAAACACACAACTATATATATATATATATATATATATATATATATATATATATATATATATGTGTGTGTGTGTGTGTGTGTGTATGTGTGTACTGTGTATGCTATTGAAATCTTGTTTGTAAAACTATAGATAGAGAATTAGTCCATATATGTGTCCTATATAATAATAATAATAATAATAATAATAATAATAATAATAATAATAATAATAATAATAATAATAATAATAATAATGGCTAAGAAAAGGACACTTGAACAGAGAAACGGAATCTCTGCTGACGGCCGCACGGAACAATGCGATTAGGACAAACTTTATTAAAGCAAAGATAGATAAAACCCAGGAAAACAGCAAATGCCGATTGTGTGGACAAAGAGACGAAACGATAAATCATATAATAAGTGAATGCAGCAAGCTATCCCAAAGGGAATACAAGAACAGACATGACAGCGTGGGGAAAGAAGTACAGCGGGAAATGTGCAAACAACTGAATTTCGAATATGCAAAAAAACGGTACAAACACAAAGCAGAAACTGTACTAGAAAACGAAAAACACAGAATCATATGGGATATGAATGTACAAACAGACAAACCCATAACAGCAAGGAGACCGGATATGATAATAATCAACATGGAAGAAAAATCCTGCAAAATCGTAGACTTTGCCGTTCCAGCGGACCACAGAGTGAAGATCAAAGAGACGGAAAAAAGAAGCAAATATACTGAACTTTCCAGAGAATTGAAAGGAATATGGAACATGAAGAAAGTCAGTATAACACCAATAATCATAGGAGCACTAGGAACAGTCCCCAAAAACATGGGGAAAAAACTAGGAGAAATAGGAATCAAAGGGATAACTGAGACCATACAAAGGACAGTAATGATCAAAACAGCTACAATCCTGAGAAATGTCCTCGAATGCGGAAACCAACTCGCATAAGCAACGAATGGAGTACAAACACATGGAAGCACAAAACAACAGAACCGGTGAAAATACAACCGCGAGAGAGAGGCGCAAGCATAGGCTGACACCACGAAAATTATGGACAGAGGGTCGAGGAGGGAAAGCGCAAACCAGACCTCCACTGGAAGAGCGCGGACAGCTATGGGACCAGAGGAGACCAATGGACTTCATCATCGTGAAATCGGTGGTAGGTGGCTGTTGCGATACCGCAAGGTCATCAGCGGTGATGAACGAAAAGAGGTGGAGCATACTGGAAGTCTGAGGAAACTTGTTGTCACTCAGACTCCAGGGAATACCACAGGTTGTTGGCAGTGGGTGATCACTGACGATGACCAGTGTGATAACTCCTAGTGAGTAAATAATAATAATAATAATAATAATAATAATAATAATAATAATAATAATAATAATAATAATAATAATAATAATAATAATAATAATAATAATATGGTGCAGACACCAACCGAAGACAGTACAGGAAAACGAATATCACAAAATATTCTTGAAAATGGAAATGACACAACCATAATCTGATCCAAGCAAGGAAGACAGATGGCATAATAGTTAACAAAAATAAAATAAAATACCAACTCGTATATTTGGACGTCCCGGCAATTCACAGATTGAAGGTGAAGGAGACGGAAAAACAAAACAAATACACGAAACTTACTAGAGAGCTAAAAGTGATATTAAACATGAAGAAAGTCAACGTAATGACAATAATGGTAGGAGAGCTAAGAACAATACTAACAAAACGCGCGTGTGTGGCCTTCCTCTGTATGTGACTCGATGTGGCGAGTGTAAAATGCAATAAATTTGGGCAATTTGGGGTATTTTTGACCCCCTTTTGACCCCCTGGGGGCGCGAACCAGAGCTTTTCTGAGATCAATGATGCTCATTTTACATCCAGAACAATTGCCTCTACATTTTGGCCAAGTTTCAGAAAAATTAAATGGATAGATCAAACGTTATGGGAGAAAAGGGTCATTTTTTGCCATTTTGGAGGCTTTTGACCCCCTGGGGGGGGGGGGGGGGCGGGAACTAAGTCTTTTCCAAGGTGAGCGATACTTATGTTCTATTAGTAACAATTACCTCTACATTTTGGGCAAGTTTCAGAGAAATTGAATAGATGGATGAAAAGTTATGGGGCAAAAAATGTCATTTTTTTGCCATTTCGGGGTCTTTTCACCCTCTGGGGGGCAAAGCAGATGTTTTTTTCAAAAATCAGAGAATGTCACTTTCTAACCTGCCCAAAGTTACAACTTCATGCAAAATTTCAGAGAAATCCAAAGGATGTTGCGGAGAAAAATCCGGACGGACGGACGGACGGACGGACGGACATGGCTACAAACATAAGTCCAAAAAAAACGGATATGCCTCAAAACATAAGTAAAAAAAAAAAACTGTCAAAAAGAAGCTGCTGATAATTAGAATCAAGGAGAATACTGAAACTATAGAACGGATGACAATTATAAAAAAGCTGAACTCTTTAGGAAAATCCTCGAATGGGGAAATCAACCTTAATTAACCACGAACACTAACCAGCCTCATATGAATTGCAATATAAATAAAACCAAAAATATATAAAGAAAACCTCGCAAACCAAATGGAACTAAGACTGATATAAATGGGATGGCACCCGCCTCGGCCGATACTACACATGTAGTTGTGAAGATTCACGTAGGATGGAAAGACCGAAGTAGGAGAGAGCTATCCAGACCCCCACAAGAAAGATGCGGTAGTACTGGGAACTTGGAGAGGGTTATAGCCACCAGAATCTTAGATGACCAATGATCTTTGCCAGCAAAGAATTCAATGGTCCGCGGCTGTAGCGATGATTTGAAATAATTTTCAATAATTATCGAAAGATGTGAAAATCTGGGGAGACGCGTTCTTATAAAGAGTCCAGAAAACATCACTAATTTCTGTCAGTGAACAATCACTGAAGACGACCTGTATGAGAACTCATTGTAAGTAGTAGTAGTAGTAGTAGTAGTAGTAGTAGTAGTAGTAGTAGTAGTAGTAGTAATAGTAATAATAATAATAATAATAATAATAATAATAATAATAATAATAATAATAATAATAATAATAATAATAATAATAATAATAATAATAATAATAATAATAATAATAATAATAATAATAATAATAATAATAATAATAATAATAATAATAATAATAATAATAATAATAATAATAATAATAATAATAATAATAATAATAATAATAATAATAATAATAATAATAATAATAATAATAATAATAATAATAATAATAATAATAATAATAATAATAATAATAATAATAATAATAATAATAATAATAATAATAATAATAATAATAATAATAATAATAATAATAATAATAATAATAATAATAATAATAATAATAATAATAATAATAATAATAATAATAATAATAATAATAATAATAATAATAATAATAATAATAATAATAATAATAATAATAATAATAATAATAATAATAATAATAATAATAATAATAATAATAATAATAATAATAATAATAATAATAATAATAATAATAATAATAATAATAATAATAATAATAATAATAATAATAATAATAATAATAATAATAATAATAATAATAATAATAATAATAATAATAATAATAATAATAATAATAATAATAATAATAATAATAATAATAATAATAATAATAATAATAATAATAATAATAATAATAATAATAATAATAATAATAATAATAATAATAATAATATTTTATTTTATTTTATTTTATTTTTTTTTTTTTTTTTAACTGGTGCCGGCCTAGGTTAACACCAGACAAAATATTTGTAGAGGGTCGAGGAGGATGAGAAGACCGAGGAGGGACAGCACAAACCAGACCTCCACTGGAAAAGTGCAGAGAATTCTGGGACCTTGGAGAGGCTTATTGCCACCCAAATCTCAGAGAAGACCAATTGTCCTTACCAGCGAGAAATCAATGGTAAGAGGCTGTTATCGAAAATAGGTGAAGAATACTGGAAATCTGGGGAGGCTTGTTGTCACTCAGACTCCAGGAAATACCACTGGTTGTTGTCGGTGAGCAATCACTGACGATGATCTATGTGAGAACTCCTAGTGAATACAAACAATAATAATAATAATGATAATAATAATAATAGCACACAATAAATAATACGACTTGAATAAGGTGAAAACCAATGCCGCAAAAGATGGGCCCCTAACGCGAGCGGCGTCGGTTCTCCTCCAATATGTGATCAAACATAATTTTTTTCTGATCTAATATTTGATCTACCGAGATTTTAAAGATAGGTTCAGGGTTTTGTGTACAAGTAGTAAGTTTGGGTTAGGGTTGTTATCTACCGAATTGTTTACACTCCAATATGTGCTCTAGCAACTTGTTTACACTTCAATATGCTATCTACTAATAAACTCTGACCCTTACTAACTAACCATAACTTAACCCTCAGACTAAAAAAACAAACTAATTAACTTTAATCCTAAGCTTAATTCGAACAGCTCGATAGACTACATATTGGATTAGAAAACATTCGGGATATCACGTATTAGAATGACACAATATCTCTTAAACGACTTGACTTACGAGCGTAACAACAAGAGCAAGACAATATCGTACAAATTTCGGATTCCTCAGCAAAGATACATTCCAACATTAATATATATATATATATATATATATATATATATATATATATATATATATATATATATATATATATATTTATATATAAATACATATATAAATAAATAATATATATATTTATTTATATATATTCATATATGTGTTTATATATATATATATTTATATATATATATATTTATATATATATTTATATATATATATATTTATATATATATATATATATTGATTTATATATATATATGTATATATATATGTTTATATATATATGTTTATATATATATATGTTTATATGTGATTTTATGAAGGCTTACCAAAGCATTCCTTTCAAGACACCAATGATCACCATTAAAGATATTTTTTCTTACAAATACTATTTATTCAAATTAAATGTTTTTTCCTAAAACATTTAATTTTAATAAATAGTATTTGTAAGAAAAAATATCTTTAATGGTGATCATTGGTGTCTTGAAAGGAATGCTTTGGTAAGCCTTCATAAAATCACATATAAATGCTCTGTACTCTGTAATCGAGTATCATCGAGCTTGTTTTTTATTGGAACAACCCCGGTCTTCACTGAATGATCTATTTTATAAGTGAAAAATCTAAATCTATATATGTTTATATATATATTTATATATATATATACATATATTTATATATATATATAATTATACATATATTTATATATATTGATTTATATATATTAATTTATATATTTATATATATTTATATATTATATATATATATATATACCTTTGTCGTACATGGGTGTATGTGAATACTATGTATGTCGTTGAAATTGTGTGTTTAGAAACATAGACAGAGAAAACACTCTTATTTTTACAAGTGCTGCATGAGATTATAATAATAATAATAATAATAATAATAATAATAATAATAATAATAATAATAATAATAATAATAACGAGTGATAAACGAAGCAAATTGCCTTGCAGTTGTGCGAGTTAACGTCGTAAAGGGAGAATGCTGATATTCGAAGAATACTCGTAGCGCGTGTTTTATGGGAGCCGAAGGGACAGTAAATTATCATAGGCCATATAATGTGTCGAAAAGCTTTCATTGCCGGCAGGGTTTGAGTTCATGCGTTGGTCCTTCTGTTTGTTTTAAAACAAAACTGCCGGATGATGGAAGGGCGGCATTTATTTTATGCTGAAACATGGATCAGTTGTGAATTGAACGAATGAAAAGGACATTGTAATGATAATGTGGAAACAGAATACAGAAATTATATTTTCTCTGTTTATATAAAGTATGTCATAACTGGGAGGATTTATTGAACATGTACACTTACTGTTTTAGTTTCTCTTTCACACATATGCATATATATATATATATATATATATATATATATATATATATATATATATATATAATGAGAGAGAGATGGTTTCTATCAGTGTTCTGTTTTGAATGTAACCTTAGTGAATACTAGCTCGCTTGGTTTGAGTCCTCTTTGACGGTTTGAAAAATCGTTTCAAGTTTCGGGAGCAACGAATTTGGAAAGGGGATTCAAGCCGGTCGTCAACTCTGGTGTGTGCTTTTTGATCCCTTTTGACTAACCTCTTCTTAAGTATTCAAAATCTCTTTTCTCGTCTTCTTTTATTATGTTTTGGATTATCTGTTTTTTCTATTACTATTAAAAAAAATGTCTGTGATTATCAGCGATGTTGACTAACTAATACATATTTTTCTTAACTGAGCTGTGAAACGCGCGTAAGATAACTAGATTAAGCAATGGAAAACAAATTAAATGACATTTTTATTCTAAGACGAAGGAAACAAAAACAGGTGTTTGTCGAAATCAGAAAATAAAGAAATTGAACATGTAAATAAATAAAATATTTTTTTATGGATTGATTTTTAATTTGGTCATGAGAATTCTATTAATATATATATATATATATATATATATATATATATATATATATATATATATATATATATATATATGTGTGTGTGTGTGTGTGTGTGTTTGTGTGTGTGTGTGTGTTTGATAATATTATCTTCTTTTCTTTGGAGACTCTCTAATATGACTAGACACAGATAATGCATCAATTTCGATGTTCGAACCTCGAACATTACTGGCCACCAAACGAATAATACGTAGCTAAGTCCGTTCAGAACTTTCCGAACCGCTTAATAGTAGTTAATCCGTCCATAGCATTCCTAACAACCTAATATCTATGTGCAAACTTATATATATATATATATATATATATATATATATATATATATATATATATACATATGTATATGTATATGTATATACATGTATATATTGATATGTTGATATTGTTTTTATATTTATAATATAAAACTAAAAAAAATAAGACACATTAATCACCTAAATAATAGTGTAATGGATTCGTCCAAACACTTTAAAATGCAGCAACATTTTTGTAAGTAACGGATCAATTTTATTAGACAGATGAACAACACAGGTAAGGAAGAATTGTTTTTTTTTGTTTTTTTTTAAATAACTAATATATGTTAGCAAAACATTTATATGGAACAAAACTTAAATTTAGTATACGGAACGTTTATGTTTTTGTCTTTTAAGGAGAATGGGGTATGATCAACTCTGCTGGGAAGCCATGAAATTAAATACTGTCTTGTTTTCAAATTCCCGAAACAGTTTTTCATGGTAAACAACCGATGATCCCTTAAAATAATGATAGAAGCAAACTAATATAATAACTGTAAAAAATAAATTGACTTACATGAGTGATTTTCCACTGAAAACTTGGGACTAAAAGTTAAAAAAAAATGTTATATAGTTTTAATGGTTTAGAAACTTCCGAGACTATATATATATATATATATATATATATATATATATATATATATATGCGTGTGTGTACTAATAATAGTTATAAATAAATGTTAATTATTTATTGACTACAGGCATCGATGTTTCATGTTTACGCAATCTTCAGTGCTGGAAGCTTATTTTATAGGTTTGCCGCCAAAAACCTTCTATAAATACTAACACATGTATATACCTTATTAACCCCATTCCCCCGGAGATGGACCTAGATTGGTCCGAAAGTACTTGGAAGACAAACCCAAACTATGGCAAATTAATCAGCCAATTCTCCTCCGAAACTAAGATCCTAATTTGGACTATTGAAAGGATCTTTCAAAGGATATCTAGACATAAGTTGTCTCTTATATTTAACAAATTTCCATATATATATATATATATTTATATATATATATATATATATATATATATATATATATATATATATATATATACATATATATATATATGTATATATATATATATATATATACAGTGAAATATAGATAACATTGAATAATTAATCAACACGTGCTTCGTCGTCTTTTTGACTTATGAGTCCGACTAGTTCTTGTGAGAGTCAACAACCAGGGACCTATTAGTTTTTGCACGATTATTCGGAATCCGAATCAGGAATACACAAAATCGGAACTTTTTGGGGAACCGAAATTTGTATCGGAATAGGGAAAAAAATGAGCTTAATTTCCGATTCCAAATACTATTTATATTTATTTCTTAACTGAATCTTCCATTTCTGGTATATATTAATTGTTTTAAACCACCAGTTAAAATTTAAATCTTTATATGACAACAACATCCAAATACGACGTAAATGTATTTTAGTTGTGTAAAAAAACTGCATAAATTCTCGAGGTAACTTTAAAAAGAATGACGTTTATTTACAAGATCCCGAAAAATGTTTAAAAACTAATTAACACTTTTATCACAAAAATAATGGCAATATTATTTTACAAAATTAAATTACTCTATGATATGCTGGTGGTTTTTGCCTGTTGTTTTAATGATATGTTAGGCTTTTGTCGGATGGGCTTTTGTCGGGTGGGCTTTTGTCCGATGGGCTTTTGTGTGGTGGGCTTTTATCCAGCATTGACAAAGCTCACAAGACATGCAATAAAAGGTGTGATAAAAACAACTGTGAACCTTTTTAAAAGGTTTGCTGTTGCGATTAATTAGGTATAAAGGAATTAGTGAATTTAAAGATTTTCACAGCGCTGTGTGAAAACACACTTTGGTGTCATTCTTTGTGTAGTTTGATTTTCCGTAAGAATGAATATCAAAAGATATCAAAAGTAGATGAGGATGGAGATGGAATGCGGTAAAATGAAAGATTAATAATGAAAATGATTCTTGATTATTATTAAAACCGTTTCGCAACAGTAACAATTTATTTCCACTGCGAAAAGACAAGTACACTGACTACCGTGAAAGATAGTAAACAATTGCCACGTAAGTTTCTGCGTACACATTTTTTTTCACTATTTTACAGAAATTTAAAATGTGTTTATGAATTCAAAAAATAATTACAAACATGTGTTTATTAATTTTTGTTGCATATTCAAAATTATATTTGAATGTAATGTGAAAGTTTTAATTGTTTTCGTTGCAAAAGTTTAGTAGATTATTTTACTATATACCAACTGCTACTGACTATTATTTGTACTCACTAGGGCTCATCACACACGTTATCGTCTGTGATTGCTCACCGATAACAACCTGTGGTGTTTTCGTGGAGTCTAAGTGGCAACAAGCATCCCCTGATTTCCAGTACTCTTCACCTCTTTTCGATAGTCACTGCAAATGACTTTGCAGTATCGCAACACCCGTTTACCATTGATTTCTCGTTGGCAACGGCTATTGATTTTATTTACTCCTCCCCAAGAGTTAGGCACAAGGCCAGTTTTATCTTACTCCCACAAGTAAGATGTGACCCAAGATCGAGTCGAGAAAGTGGGGTTTGAAAAGCCAGCGCTCGAGAGGTGAGCACTCTGGCCATTTAAAAATTGCCTGGGCAGCCCCGTCGGCATTCCCCGGTAGGGGCGCCTCAGACAGTAAGCAATAAACTTACTCCTCCCCAAAGAGGGGAGGCAAAGCCTGGGAGGGTGGACCTCCTAGAACTGCACAGGACAGGCGTGCAGTATGCATCGGAACAGATACTACACTTTGCTGGGAGTTGGGTCGCAATAAGCCTCCCCAAAGTCCTAGCACTCTCCGAACTCTTCCAGTGGACGTTTTGTTATTACTCTCTTTCCTTGGTGTTTCCACCATCCTTGACTCTCTGCGACTATTTTATGTGGTGTCAGCCGATTTTTGAAGGAGGAGAAGATTATAATATTACTTGCAGTGTATGTTCCTTGGTTCGTGCGGTTGTGTTCTTCCTGTGCTTTTGTTTTATTCCTATTGTAACTTCCATGTAGCTTATGTGGGTTGGTTTCCGCAATCTAGGGGTTCCATTTAGATTGCAGCTGTTTTTATCATTGATGCCCTTAGTATGATCTCAGTGATCCGTTTGATTCTAATTTTTCCTAGTTTATTCTCCAGTTTTTTTTTATCGTGTCTTAGTGCTCCTACGATTATTGATATTATATGTACTTTCTTCATGCTCCATATCCCTTTCAGTTATTTTGCAAGTTCCGTGTATTAGTAGGCTGTGGTCTGCTGGTACGGCAAAGTCTACGATTCCGCACGATTTTTCCTTCTTGTCGCTTACTATGACATCCATTTTATTTGCTTATATGAGTTTATCTGTGTGTACCTCCATATCACAGTCGATTTTGTGTCTTTTGTTTTCCATTATGTCCTATGGCTTATGTTTGTGCAATTTATCCTCATGTTCGAAATGCAGTATCTTGCATAGTTCCCAGTGTGCTTCTATCCCCACACAGTCATGTCTCTTCTTATATTCTTTGGGGTAGTTTGCTGCATTCGCTTGTTATGTGATTTACTGTTTCGTCTCTTTGTTCACACAGTCTGCATTTACAGTTTTCCTGAATTTGATCTATTTTAGCTTTAATGCAGTTGGTCATAATCGCATTGTTCACAGCAGCTGTCAGTAAATGTTCCGTTTATCTTTTTAGGTTATCTTTTCTTAGCAATTCCCAGCTATATTCGTTTGTTTCTTTTCTTGTCAGTCTTATGAAGCGTCCATGTAGTTGTTGTTCTTATTACTTTTCTTGTCTTTATTTTCATGGCTTCGGTGCTTTCCGAGTTGTTTGTTGGGACGGTGTCTCTTGCCCCGGTGATTAGTATTTCTGTATTTTGGGGCATGTATTTCTCCGGCTCTTTCTTCTGTCTTCTACGCAGTCTTCTATACTTACCATATAGTCTGTCAATATCGTTATTTGGGTGTAGTGCGCTGTGCATAGTTATTAAGTTGTGTTATGGTTATTATGATTATCATCATAATTAATAGCATTATCATTATTATTATTGTATTATGCTAGATTAACTAAATTGTCCACCCCTCTAAATAATTCGATTCTACTTTTTTTGTAAACACACTGAAAAAAAATTATTTTTTAAATTTAGAGTGGGGGCAGTTTCACACATACATTTAACAAAATAATGAGCCTAATTTCAGGGTAATTTTAGCGTTTTAGACCAGTTAACTAAACTTTTGTATTTTTGTATGAGAAATACATTCTCTGTGTTTGGTTTTCGAGGGTCACTTTTTAAGCGATTACGCATGATTTTACAACCTTGCTAGTCGGACGTATTATTAGAGGTAAACAAATTTAGTGAACATTCATAAAGAGTTAGAATGGTTCGGAAATGATGATAATCGCACATTACATTAAATAATAAATACATCAATACACACATAAATAATTAAACAGATGAATATATAGCATTCAAGCCATACCCTGAATATAGGATTTATCTTCAAATATTTTACTAACAAACTTTTATATTTTTATAAACTTATTATTTTAAAAAAAATCTCACTCGTATATTTTCATACAGAAGCAATACTTGTTCGTCTTTCTTTCTCGTTGCCCCCTTTTTTTTTTACTTTTAACATGACTGTGTTTTCTCGCCCTCTGTTTTCTTTTTCTTTCTCTTATTCCCCCCCCCCGGTCACGTGATCAACACAGTGTATGACCTACCGTAAACATTTGAAAGACGCAACGAGCACATCACATATACCCTCCACCTTACCATGTTCATAATTTAAGTCAAATCTAACCGCATTGATTGTAACAATTCTACCAACTCCCTATTAAAGTTCACAGTTCTACCGTTGCTTACAAACATCCACCATCTATATTGTATCTCGTATTTTGATTTCTTCTGCCCAAAACGGCTGTAGTTTTAAATCAGCAGCCCGAATATTATCTACCTCTTATGTTTTCTTATTCAAAATAATCATCATGAGCAAGTATTTTATTTACCTCCTCTCTAGGAGGTTAGACACAAGGTCAGGTGTTTGTTTTGGTGAAAGTCTTTCTCTGGAACGAGCTGGATTCGAACCCGGCACACCCACGTTCTCTGTTCGCGTCGTTAACAACTTAGCCTGGGAGAGTATTATAATAAAGACGAAAGGTTGATGAATACAGAAATAATATTCTTTGCTTTTCCTTTTTCAAGTTCCATTACGTCAGAACATTTTCTACCTTTCCTGATATATATATATATATATATATATATATATATATATAATTTTAAATAAATAATATTACATTCCTGATATATATATATATATATATATATATATATATATATATATATATATATATATATATATATATATATAAATAATTTTTTTATATACCGAGGGTTTTGCGGATTTTGTGTCCATGGCTATATATAGGAGTATACCGAGCGATATCTTAAGACCCTAACAGGGTTTGTCCATATACTTTATTTTATTAAATTCATCCACACATGAAGCGAGAAATGCAATACTTTTAGAACATACAAACATATATATATATATATATATATATATATATATATATATATATATATATATATATATATACATATATATATATATACATATGTGTGTGTGTGTGTATGGATATGTATGTGTGTGTGTACATTTGGAGTAATAGAGAAAAAATAAGATAAAGTAATAATGATAACATGTCATCTGTTCATAGGTTTGTTTATTTACCCTGGTAATAGGAGTCCAAACCAATAATATCCACGAGACCAATAATTCCTTTACTCTAAGACCGCTTTGCTCGGCCGATTCTGCCAGTTTCTCAGGTTGAGGAAGTCAACGGTTGGAAAAACAAACCGGTATCGTACAGAAGAAATCTACCGCCAACATAGAATAATTACACCAATCTCATAGTATACAGTTTTTTCGTACAGTAATATATATATATATATATATATATATATATATATATATATATATATATATATAGTAATCAATGAAAATATATATGGCAATCAAGCTACACAGAGGCTCCCGTGTTTCATCCCCGGGGGGAATCGTCAGGCTAAATGCATTTAGCCTGACGATTCCCCCCGGGGATGAAACACGGGAGCTCTGTGTAGCTTGATTGCCATATATATTTTCATTGATTACTACCTAACTCTACTTACGTATCGAGCACTTTTGAAGTAAATACTGAAAACTGATACATAAAAATTATATCTCCTTATAATATTTTATGTGGATACATGAAGTACTAATATATATATATATATATATATATATATATATATATATATATATATATATATATATATATATATATAGTGTGTGTGTGAGTGTTAGAGTGCGCGTGATAATTATATAAAGTACAATGTTATATTTCCCTGTACTATTGAAAGGTCTTCTAACAAAATTCTATGAAAAAAATATTTAGCCAGTAGCAGAGGGAAAACAATAGTTTCTGTTCTAAATATATTATTTTCGTTCTATTTTTACTATTGTGTATTTAATCCGATCAACAGTTTATAGTTTGATAACTAATTTCATACACGAACTCGGTACAGATAACATTCTTAAGTCCAAAGTGTTCTTCCTAGAATACGAATCATCAGGTTTGAATATTTAGTAACAAACTTATTTTTCTAGCACCGTTTACTCAGTAGTAAAAGAAGAACACCATGATACTTTTTTTTAAATGGCATTCAATTGAAATAATTATGTAACGATTTTTTTATAAAATGTTTATTTTTATTTAACGGTACTTTATCAAACGTATATCGCAGGCAAAATTATTGTCACCCACAAACATGCGTCCATTGTTGGTTATTCTAAAACCTAAACAATAGAATGCAACTACAGCTATATTATATATGTTTATTGATTTTCAGTGTTCATAGCTATGTTACTGCAGCAGAAAACTAGCTAATTAATTCAGTAGACATTTCTGAATGCTTCTCTCATCATTTTCCAAGCTGTATTCTTTTCTTAATGCTCTTTTTCAAAATGTCTGCAAATCTCTCCGCAGGATCACTTCTAAGGTGAGATTGCACAGTCGTCAATAGACAGAAATGGTCAGAAATGTTTTAATTCACTTCCATGGAACTGTGTTCTATTGGCACTTACTGATTTTTTTAGACACATTTAATCGTCTAAAAACTTAGTTCAACGCATTTATAATACTTGCGGATATCGGGTCTTACGTCTAATAATTTCGAGCCACTTGGTAGCTGTCCACAACTATTAGGTAGTAGTGACAGTTTTGTAGTCCAGCATAATCAATGTGACGTCATCACCTGAAAAAGTGCAGTCCTGTATACGACTAGAATTGCACTTTTTCAGGTGGTGACGTCGCAGCAAACTGGCAACCACTACACACTTCCATACTTGTTTCCATATTCTGGTATTATACGTTTAGCTACGCATTAAGTTTTTCTTCCTTGAAAAATAAGTCTGATTTATGATTGATGATTAAGGAATTCATTCCTATTCTTTTTTAATAGAAAAAGCATTACTTCTCTTTTTATGTACTCGATCGCATATTGGATCATGTGATACTTTAGACCATTTTTATATTTTCCATTAAGCCATACTTTCTTCGACATTGCCCTTATCAATTCGTCCTTTTCTGCATCTTCCTTGATATCTTTCAAACTCACTTGAAATTCTCAATTAATATAACATTGCAAAAGTGATAATTTTTTTCTCGCCCTATGACAGCTATTACCGTGCCCTCTAAAGGCTGTTCACATTCTGTGATTAGTGTAATAAGAGCGTTTACGTGCTCAAGTTTGTTTGAATATATAATTGCTATGTATTAATTGTTATTCAGTGAGAATTCTCCTCAGCTATGTAGTCCTTAACTTGTATTGAGTATTGATTTACTCCATTCCAGAAGTTAGGCACAAGGGCAGTTTTATTTTACTCCAACAAGTAAGATGTGACCCAAAGTCGGGTCGGGAAAGTGGGGTTTCAAAATTGCCTGGGCAGCCCCGTCGGCATTCCCCGGTAGGGGCGCCTCAGGCAGTAAGCAATACACTTACTCCTCCCCAAAGAGGAGAGACGAAGCCTGGGAGGGTGGACCTCCTAGAACTGCACAGGACAGACCCATAGACCGGCGTTAATCAAGCCCCGAAGGCCAAGACAATACCAGTCTATGGGGTGCAGTATCCATCGGAAAAGATACTACACTTTGATCTTAGCTAAAAGGATCCATCTAAGACTCTTCTTGTACAGTACATTTCCATCCATGAATATACCTATAGAAATCGTGTCCTGCGTAGATTATGGCTAGACACTTTTTAAAAAATCCGGCTATGGTTTGTTTCCTTTAAGATTAAAATTCTACAAGAATTAACCAAAGGGTTTTGTAATCCGACCTCCCACTTTATAGAGACTCTGCGCTCCAATGCGATAGTAACCAGCATCTTAGGAGAGTTGAAAGTGGACGTTCGGTTTACTTTCGACAGCTTCGTTACTCTCGTTTCCCTTATGTTTTCCTTTAGTCCTCACATTCTATGTGCGATGTTTCTGACAAAGGGGAAACGATAGCTGTTTTCTGGGTCGGAATTTATCTATTTAACACTTATCGTTTCTGACCTTGAAGTATTAATTTTTAGCTGCTTACATCAAGTTGCTTCATGACTTCTCTGCTGAGATTTCCATAATAATAATTGATGCAACGATTATTTCACGTACAGTGTCAAAATTAGATAATGATATATCTGACAATAAATAACTTTTAATCTCCTGAAAAGCTTCATCGCACTCTGGTATTGACCGGGCCTTCGGGTTTGATTTATGCCGGTCTATCGGTTGTCCGTCCTGTGCAGTTCTAAGAAAATGCATAAGAAAAACACCGCAGCCAAGCAAACAAGTCAGTGATCACACTAATCAAAATAAATTATTAATTATATATTCGCTTCTATCGTTTTCAATTTGAATTACTGTTTTGATTTTAATCATGCATATTAGCTATATTACTAGAAACATGTAAACAAAAACTCGAATAAAATAGTGATATGGGGTTCGGCAATGGGAGCAGAGGTTTCTTTGTTCCCTCAATGTTCAGACGCTGAGAAACGTGTCCTGCTAAGCAAATATATTTCGATTTTAAATTTTAAAAAATATTTTAAAGTGTTGGATTTTTTAGAAGTTACGGTAAGCTTGCATATCAGAAAATATATCAGTCTTATTTAATACTCGTGCGTTATGGCGGGTGCGCATATTTTGTAGCTGAAATAATAGATTTCGTTACTTGAGTAAAGATTGTCCATCCCGAAAACAAGTTCTCCGCGCAGTAAGACCCCTTCGCTTCACAGCGAGCGACAAATATGTGTGCCGTACAATGAATGAGGCGCTTC
>OY744534.1:55357553-55455053 GCA_963556195.1 Sepiola atlantica | reverse complement strand
GATTAAGAAGGTAAATATTGTTCCGACGTAATGGAAATTGAAAAAAGGAAAACAAAAAAATGTATTTATGTATTCATCAACGTTTCGTCTGTATTTCAAGATATCCTCAGGATGATTGACTGAAGAAAATAATACACAACTAAAAGATGTTTGAAACAAAGGTGGCAGCAGACGTATGCCTACTAGGCTGCTTATGAAAACATAAATTATGAGACACAGTGTTGAAATTAGGTTAATAGTATGGAGGATGGCGGGAAATGGTGGCGGCTAGAGTTTCTAAAATTATTTGGGTTATGAGTAAATAAATAAATATAAATAAAAATACTCATATCCCATTTTCGTTCCCCTGTAGCTTAGCAGTTGTGTTCCAAAATTAAATATTATTGGATAATTATTTTGGAGTGAAATTTCTATATAAACATATGTAAATTGATACGCATACGTAACTTTATATAAATACGAGAAGAATAGTAATATTAGGACGCGTAAAATGAATTCTCCTAACAGTTTTGCACCAGATGAAAATCAAGATACAATCATTCTATACATTATGTCTATATTTTCATATTCTACTTTTGAATAAAATGCATTATATTTCACATATTCATTGTAGTAAATGTCTCAAATGAAAGGTTTCATGTTAAAGGGTCTTCATAAGTTATTTTAATTCAGGGAATATTTCTTTATTGGTGTCTAATTACTATGTACTTAATTCAATGCAAATTTTATATATTTGAATTTTACAACGAAAGGTTGTGCGTATATAATATTACCTAAAATCGATTTAAAATATGTCAAATTACCATTTGGGGATATTTATTAATTGATGTATGATGCCAATTATTAGAATTTTATCAAAAAACGGATGTAAATTAATTATAACGAAGCGCTTCCACACACTTTTTACCTCTTTGTGTAAAACTAAATTAAACTAAATATAGCCCACATTTGGTCATATATTTCCTAGCAACCATGTTCGAAACATCATAATGACCGAGAATAAGTCTGAGTAGGTGCACCCCCTAAATAGTAAATTTTACAAAAATAGTGTCCATTTTACTAATCGGGTTGGTGGGAATATATTTTCGAAAATTCACAATGATCGGTTCATAAAAATAAATAAATAAATAGATAAATAAATAAATACAGATATATTTCCCCCCCCCCTTTAATGTAATAATTTACAAGCGAAATATTGTACTTATGTTACCATATGTTTTATAATATATATTCTTAAATTCACAATGATCCATTCATTAGTCCAGGAAATTAAAAGATGTTGGAAGCGGAGTTGTAAGGTTTACAAATTATAATGCGCCTATGATACTCAAAGTTTACCAAGAACATACAGAATGTTGCAGAAAAATCTGACACTCTGTAGTACAATATATATATATATATATATATATATATATATATATATATATATATATATATATATATATATATAAAGAGGTGTACTAAAAGCGAACTTTTAGGAAAGGTAAAACCCTATTGTGAAGAGTATACAGCTCAATATCCAGGATAGAGCAGGTAGAAATGAAGGAGAATGTAAAGGAATTAGAGAAAGCAAAAGCCAAATCAAAATTCAATTCAAAAGTTCAAAGCAAGGTATATTCCGCAAAAAGGCAATTTATTCAAGTTAAATTTTCCTTAAGCCAGGCTTTTCAAAGATCAAAATCTTATCATCAGAGGAAGTCGCTGGGATAGATAAGTTGGCAATGGCCAAGATTTAAAATTTGAAAAAATGAAATAAAAGTTGTAGGGAAAGAAACGCAGGACAAAACTGTGCCAGGGTGCAAGCAAATGTCCGATTGCCAAAAAGTCCGGTGTCGAAGAGTCCAGCGGAGAGAATAAGATGTAGATAGGTAGGTCGTTAGAGGCATGAGAAGTAATGAGAGAGGTTTCAAAGTTAAATTCCAAGAAGCCACAACTTCAGGTACGGCGAAAATAGAAAATCCAAAAAGGGTAAAAAGTCCAATAAGAGGTACATTCGATGATGCAGGCAGGCGTCAGAGGAGATTAAGATGGAAAATATTCGCCATTAAAGATACTTCCCGGGCAGAGATGACAAAGGAAAGTGTTTTAAAGTGGGAAAAAGGGGCAGCGAGAATATTTAAAGCCTGCCCAGTTGAGAAAGCCGGCTATAAATGAAGAAAAGCAAAGACAGTGAAAACAAGAATATAATATGCGACCAGTAGGCAAGAGAGGAAACGACATTACCATGGGGGCCTCAGACTCTGCCTAGGTCACTGACCTGGTAGGTTTGTACTTGATGAGAGAATTGGGGTTTAATTTTGGACACTTACAGGGTGGGTTGTATAGGGACGATGCCCTGTTTGTATCTGGGGAGAGATCGAGACAATATAACAACACTATCAAAAACCTGCATAACTTCTTTAAAAACTTTGGTTTGACCATTACAGTGGAACCTGAGAAAAGAATATCCAACTTTCTTGACCTTACATTAGATCTTAACTCGGGAACCTTCAGCCCATACCATAAACCTAACTTAACCCTTTTCTACGTACATAGCCTATCTAACCACCCTAAATCCATCATAAACTCAATAGTCCCCTCAGTATCTAATAGAATCTCTAAGCTATCTGCGAATAAACCTATCGTCGATCAAAATTCTAGCTTTTACAATAATGCTTTGCTTAACTCAGGCTACAATCACAAAATTAAATATAACTGCAACCCCCTTACTCAAGTTAACAAATCTTCAGGCATTATTACACACAACATGACCACACACAGAAATAAAAAGTTTAACTCATCAGCACCTAAGATAATCAGAACACACTCTAATAAGCCCATGGGAACTAAAGATATTGATAATCGGGTAGACCCACATTCGCACAAACAAAGAAAAAAACTTAGAAGAAAGAATAACATTTGGTTTAATCCGCCTTTCAGCAGTAATGTTAAAACCAATATACCTAAAGAATTTTTCCAAATCTTAGACAGATCTTTTAAGCATCCCCACAGATATAGCACTATCCTTAACAGAAATTCTATTAAAATATCATACTCTACTATGCCCAATACTGAACAAACTATCATAACCTCTAACAATAGGAAAATCAAACATATCCAACAGCAACCACCCACCACACCTCTCACCACTTGTAACTGCCGTAAACCTAGAGATTGTCCCCTTAACAACAACTGTGTACAGAAGGACGTAATATACGCTTGTACTGTTAAACAATTCCCCCGCTCCACCAATGCTGTGAGTAATCACAGTTCCCATACTCCACCCGAACTCCGGATCTCCCCGCAACCCCAATCCGCTTCTACTCTAAACTCCCGCTTATACAGCCATACCTCTAACCAAGCACCCCCAATAATAGATAGTGCTCATGGGCCAACTCACATTTCCCCCATATCCGCTCCACCCCACTTCTCCAAACAACTTTCCTCGCATAACTTGGATCTCCAAACCCAAATCTCTTCTAATACCATTAGCAATCTCAATGCAACTATAGCACCGCCCTTCAAGATACACACATATATTGGGGCGTCCTCTTTCCCCATTAAGACCCGGATCTCTAACCATATATATTCCTTTAAAAATAGCAGCGATAACAGCACAGGCACTTCACTTTCCAATCTAATTAGAAACCTCAATCTTAAAAATACTCCCTATTCACTTCACTGGTCAATACTTAAAAAGTCCAAATCATATACCCCTGGAGCATCCCATTGCCAACTTTGTACTCTGGAAACCTTTATGATAGCTACTGCTACTAAATCTAAAAATATTATTAATTCTAAGAATGAACTTATCTCCAGTTTCAGGCATAAACGTAAATTCAGGTATAGCAACCATAATAATCCCCCAGACACCCCACCCCCATTTGATTAAATACCCTCCCTTCATCTCGGATTTTCCCTCCTTACATCTCGAATCCCCTTTCTGATAGTTCTAATTCCTGTTGTTCTATAATCTCTACTTATATCTCCCTCATCCCTTTAACCTTCTCTTAACTTAATAAAATTACCCATAAACTCCGTTAGCTTCACATTTCCCTTAGTTTTAACACCTTTCTTCCATTACCCCCTAAATCTTTCCACTTAACCTCCTTAACTGTATAACTTTATTTGGCTTTCCATTTTCTTTCCCGTTTAACTTCTTTTAATGCATTCGTCCGCTTCCCTTCAACACTTCCATTCTTCATTCTTTTCCCTTTCAACGTGATAACTAACCCACTCTATTCATATTATATCCTAGCCCTTTTATTTACTTGTTGATTAGCCTTATCTACTCCATATCCCCTTTGTACACCTCGATATCGAACTCCTTACTGTTTCCACTGTGCACTCTAATTATTCTTCCCCTCCTGTTTTTACTTCTAAATAATTCTTCTCACTCTTTTAATAGCCTCGATTATTCCCCCCTTGTTTTACCTCGCCCTTCGCACATCTCTCTCAAACTACTCAACCCCCAACCCGCCCTCGCTCTACATCTTTTTACCCCCATAGTATTTACTTTTAACTGCGATCTCCACTCTCCCTCTGGCTTAATCCTTTGTCACTTTTTTAACCTTGTATATCTCTTACTTCACTAACCTATTTAACCATTTTCTTAATTAACCTCCATATAACTTTTTTGAATAAAATTTCAAAGTTTATATTTTCCCATATCTATTTGAACTAGCATCCCGTAACTGCTTATTTACTTCAACCCATAATTGTTTCCACCTTGGAGATTCCCATTCCGGATATCCTCTCGAGGTCTTGTTTTCCTTTTTCTTTTTCCTTATTCTAATTTTCATTCTTGAGCTCCAATCTTATCGACTTTTCCCTCATTCTATTATTAGTATCTTATTTTTATTATTTTTTTTATTTTTTTATTTTTTATTCTTTCGGTCAATCCTTAATTTTCCCTGCGAGCTTAAGCTAATCTTATTATCTATTTTTCATTCTTTATTCTTTTATTTTCTTATTTCTACTTTTTATACTATTTTTATCTTTATTTTTTATCTTTACTCTTTTAATTTTTAACTCATTTTTCTAGTCCTACCCTTCATATATATTTTGCCTCATTGTTTATATCTAAGGTCATTTGATTAAACATCTAAACCCCGAACTCTGTTCTTATACATATTCTGATATTTTAACCCCTTATCCTAACATTCGTTAACTTACCCCCACTCCTTTCTTCCCCTTTTCTAGTTGAATCCTAATTCGCGCTAACTTCCAATTTCAACTTTATGTTTCACCCCCCCCCCACTTTCACACTCTTAGTTTTATCCGCATTCCTTCACCGCATCGCTCCCTTTCTCCTCCCCCCTCTTTTTCCTCGTACCCGTCCCTTTCTCCTCCCACACACCCCTTACCCGTCTCCTCCCTTGCATACTGGTCGCATATTATATTCTTGTTTTCACTGTCTTTGCTTTTCTTCATTTATAGCCGGCTTTCTCAACTGGGCAGGCTTTAAATATTCTCGCTGCCCCTTTTTCCCACTTTAAAACACTTTCCTTTGTCATCTCTGCTCGGGAAGTATCTTTAATGGCGAATATTTTCCATCTTAATCTCCTCTGACGCCTGCCTGCATCATCGAATGTACCTCTTATTGGACTTTTTACCCTTTTTGGATTTTCTATTTTCGCCGTACCTGAAGTTGTGGCTTCTTGGAATTTAACTTTGAAACCTCTCTCATTACTTCTCATGCCTCTAACGACCTACCTATCTACATCTTATTCTCTCCGCTGGACTCTTCGACACCGGACTTTTTGGCAATCGGACATTTGCTTGCACCCTGGCACAGTTTTGCCCTGCGTTTCTTTCCCTACAACTTTTATTTCATTTTTTCAAATTTTAAATCTTGGCCATTGCCAACTTATCTATCCCAGCGACTTCCTCTGATGATAAGATCTTGATCTTTGAAAAGCCTGGCTTAAGGAAAATTTAACTTGAATAAATTGCCTTTTTGCGGAATATACCTTGCTTTGAACTTTTGAATTGAATTTTGATTTGGCTTTTGCTTTCTCTAATTCCTTTCCATTCTCCTTCATTTATATATATATATATATATATATATATATATATATATATATATATATATATACATATATTTATATATATATATATGATGTATTTTATGTAATTATTTTTATTGTTCTTTATTGTATATATATATATATATATGGGAAGGACAGTGCAAAGGTTTGAATCCAGAATAAAGCAGCACATCCCGCCTGCAGTACGCCGGGGCCGACTAAATAATTTAAATAATTTAGTCAATACATCCGGGTCTGCTATTGCTGACCATCTTATAAATAGCGCCGAATGTGCGTCGACGTACACTAGTGACTGGTTTTCTGTCATAAGTAGATCGCATTCTCTATTCCACCTCAAAGTCCTGGAAGCCATATATATCAAATCAAGAAAACCCTCCCTTTGTAAACAAAAGGAGTGGCTTTTAGGACTTAATGTGATTTACTTGTGACCCTCCTCCCCATATTCTTTGTCTCCCAAACTAGTCACTAGTTTTCATTATAAATTTCTTTTAAGTTTTTAGTCGTATTTAATTACTTCCACGTTAATACTCTGATGAGTGTGGACGAAAGCCGGCTTAGTACATTCATTAATTTTTTTAATTTTCTCTCGTTTTTATACTTGTTCAATTTCATTCTACTCCCGAAAAAATGTCCCAAACGTCTGCATTCCTCGCCGTTATTAAATTTTGTACCACGAAAAATTTATTTATATATATATATATATATATATATATATATATATATATATTTGTGAAATAGTAACTTAATTGTTCCGACATTGGGTTTTTAGGAGGTGGCCATTCAATCAGCACCACTGGAGAGTCATAAATTTCATAACTGTTCTATTTTAAATCTTCAAAACTGTTACATGATAAACAGCCGATGATCCACGTTTAATATTTCACGATTAAAGTTAGGTCCCTGTTTTTGTTTCACTGTGTTATGCTTGATTCCGCTATTGTATTTGTACATTCTCCAGCGGTAAGTCGTCTTATGTAAGTGCTAAGTCTCCGTACTTCGGATTTAGTAAATATACCTGGGGATTTAATCTGCATTGTCATTCTTTGTTTAAAATGACTCAAAGCTTCTTTAAACCATATATATACATATATATATAGAAGGGTAGTTTGCTTGAAGCATTGCTGGGAATAGTAGCAGTATGTTTTTAAAATGCTGTGGGCAATGCAAATTCCGGGTAAGATGTAAGCTGGAAGGAACAAAAATAATAAATCGAATTCGAAATCTGACTTCCTATTTATTTTTTCTTTAAATCTTCCATAACAGCAAGGGTGGTGTTAGCTGTTTGTGTGATGTCCGGAAGATTATAAAAATCATTTATTTAATATTTCGAGAAAACGAAACCTCTCTTTGTCAAAAATAATAAACACCAGAGGAAAACTCCGTTTGTGCAGAGAATCTGCCAAAATGGATGCCAGAAGACAGTATATATATATATATATATATATATATATATATATATATATATATATATATATATATATATATATATATATATATATATATATGTGTGGCCAGTTTATAGACTATTGACCTAGGGATTTGTTTTAACATTCTGTGAGTATAGAGTAAGATGCATATTATTCTATACATTTTGATTTTCGATAAGACATTAATACTTCATGGTTTAAATGTTATTCTATATCTAAAATATTCACTTACTTTCAATTCAGTTTTCATCTTAATATCAAAACGTAGGTAAATTTCAGTAAAATTGAAACATCCTACCGAAATATTATTAAACCGTCATCTCTGTAAATAGTTGTCAATTATAGATACAACGTTATTCATTGTATTCTACTATATTTGACTAAGCTAGATAGATATTATCTATGTAATCAGTTATGATCTATGATCAGTTTGGCTTTTTCCCCTAAGTCCTATAAGTATTAAGTAAGCTTGTTTTCTTTAAGAATTATAAAAAAAACCTTTCGAATAACCGATTGTCATGGCGTATAACCCTTTACCTGATAGTCAAACATTCACAGGTAACGTGAATTTGAACTACATACTGCCAAGAAGGCGGGCTCCTCTTACCGAGTTAGAAAACTTATACAACTTGCCAGTATTCTCTATCTCTATAAAGTCACCATTCGCCCGTGTATAGAGTACTTTTAACACATCTGGGCTGATGCAACAACAACTAGTATTTCTCATCTTAGACATGGTTACCAGCAGATACTCTAATTATATAGGTCTCACACTGTCTACCTAGCTCACACCCTGCCTCATCGCCGCAATATAGCATCCCTGTACTTGTTTTGCACGTATTTTATTGAAATATGCGCCTGTAAGCTTGCTGCGCTTGTGCCCTTCTAAATTGCCGCGATTAACTCGACTAACGGCAAACTCCCACCCAGATCCCGAAAAAGCATCTAGTAAAATAGCTTATTCTCGCGAAGTGCTTGTTTTTGGAATTCACTTCCTACTCACTGTTTTTACGACTGTATCAACATGAAGAAATATTAATGTAATGTAAAAAAAAATCGCGCTGCACAACCCACCCTTCATGAAGTAGGTTTGATCGTATAAGTAATAAATCATTTGTTTCTGTAATATAATTCCTGCTTTATATGTTTAGATTTTGACTAGCTCGAGTCATTTACCAGCTGCCTAGAGGTAATAAGCGAATGCACATTTAAAAGTAAAGGTGTTGATGTAAGAAGTTAAATAACACATGAAATAGAAAACGCAATTAAATTATATGGGAAAAATTAAAGGTGATACGTCATAGCAAAAGTTAAGGGTGTTGTATTTTCATTTAATGATGGGTGTATAATAAACCACTAGCGGTACCCGTGTAAATTACACGAAATTATGTTTTTAATACGAATTATCTTGTTCCTAACCTATACATGTTTCAATAAAATATGATAAGATTTGGACTTGTATATTTATTTTAAAAAAATAAACAATACATGAAACAATTTACAAAACTTCTTTATATACAATATTTCTAGTGAAGGTAATATTTCGACGACTGAACCTTATTTTGTAAATGTTTTCGATTACATTAAATTTGGCTCCAATTCATGAATATTTATTTACTCCTCTTCATGAGTTAGGCACTAGGCCAGTTTTATCTTACCCGCACAAGTAAGATGTGACCAAAGGTCGGGTCTGGAATGTGAGGTTTGAAAAGCCAGCGCTCGAGAAGGTGAGCACTCTGGCCATTAAAAATTGCCTGAGCAACCCCGTTGGCATTCCCCGGTAGTGGCGCCCCAGGTAGTAAGCAATAAACTTACTCCTCCCAAAGAGGGGAGGCGAAGCCTGGGAGAGTGGACCTCCTAGAACTGCACAGGGCAGACCCATAGACCGGCGTAAATCAAGCCTCGAAGGACAAGACAATACCAGTCTATGGAGTGCAGTATCCATCGGAACAGATACTACACTTTGATCTTAGCCAAAAGGCCAAGCCAATTCATGAGTAGCATACAAAGATTCAGAAGGTCGTTGCTTTTGATGTAAGCATGACACACAAAATCACACACACTATTGTAATGTATGTGTCTTCCCGGTCGTCGTCCCCTACCCCTCTTCCCCTTTCCCTCGAAATGTAGAAAAAAAAAATCTTAGAGGTTAATTGGGATCGAACTATAAACCAGTCGGGCCGAAGTAAAAAATATTACGTCGCTCGGACGTTGATGTTAGCTTTTGAAAAGGTTTATTAATGTAGATAACTTGAACCCTACATACACTCAGAATAGGGGTAATACAAAGACTTAAAATGCAGGCTACCAACCCAGTGAAGCCGCGAACGCGAGAGAAAAAGAGCGGAAGACAAATAGATTGATGGCCAGATAGATCACTTGCCTCGTTACAGCAAACTTCATAGCACGTGACTGCCACCACCCTTACTGTTGCTCCTCGGGGAACGGCCTTTTTTCGCGCCGCATGCTTAAGTTGTCAGCCTAAAGAGACAGAAAACAAACCATCCCTGAGTCACGTAATTGCATGTACTTATGCTTTGAGCTTTCCTCTGAATTTTACGATGTAACTCTTAATCCGTCCTTTGCAATGTTACAAGAGGAACCAGCAACAATGACACATTAAAGAAAAAGATATATGCAAAAATAAAATGAAAAGAAACAAAATAATAAGAAAAAAAAGAAAGAAAATCAAATTGAAAAAGGGAAATACATTTTTTCTGGGCAAGACGAGGTAAATTCAAACAATACATTAAAACTAAATCGCTCAAAACGAGAACTGTTTAATGTAATATAGTTTTTCCGCTTATTAAATGCCAAAAGACTACTCGAGAATAAGATTTAATGATTTTGTCAGGGAAACAAACGCAACAATGTGAAGATTGGTGAAGATGATTAAGGCTTGGCAGGATTTGATTTTTAATGAGAAACACTCAGCAAGAATTTGTCAACATTGGACTTGCAAACGATAATGTTGTAGTCAAATAGGAAGCAACCCTATAGTATTATGTCCCATAGACGGGTAGTTATTAGAAATAAACTTAGGTCATGAAGTTCTGTTTCGTTTTAGGTACCATGGGAAGAAAGGAAGATGATTTACTACTAATAAAATTTTCGAGTTAAATGAATATGCTTTCAGAATAGAATGAACATTTAAAAAAATATATGAAATATGAATAAAGATGAAATGAAACAAAAACGAAAATATTGAGTAAAATTTATGCATATAAGAATTAATATTAAGTAAGAATGAACGATAATTATCAGACAATAGAAAGACAATATGAAAGATGGAAAGAAAAGAAGTCGAGTACAGAAGAAATGAAAGAAAAAAGAAGAATATGGATGACTATGACTAAAACGACGGAAATAATACAAAGTTTGAATGAAAGGAAACAAAATCCCATAAAACTAAGGATAAAATAAGAATAACTAAGGATGAATAAAATCAAAATCATAAAAATATGTAGATAGAAAAAAAGTAAAAACCAAAATAATAAAAGAATGAAGATGGAAAAAAAAGTAATCAAAAAAATAAAAGGATGGGGAATGAAAAAAGAAAAAACAAAATTATAAAATAATGAAGAGGGAAAAGAAAAAAATAATAAAAGGATGAAGAAAGAAAAAAAGAAAAAACAAAATAATAAAATAATGAAGTAAGAAAAGAAGAAAAAACAAAATAATAAAATAATGAAGTAAGAAAAGAAGAAAAAACAAAATAATAAAATAATGAAGTAAGAAAAGAAGAAAAAACAAAATAATAAAATAATGAAGTAAGAAAAGAAGAAAAAAACAAAATAATAAAATAATGAAGATGGAAAAAAAGAAAAAAACAAAATGATAAAATAATGAAGATGGAAAAGAAGAAAAAACAAAATAATAAAAAGATGAAGATGGAAAAGAAAGAAGAAAAAAGCCGGTAAAATATAAAGAAAGTAAAATGTGGGAGTTAAAACGGGGAAGAAAAAGAAAAGAGAAAAGAAAACAGAAATGAAAGTAGCAATAAGAAAAGATAAAGGAATGAACGATGAATGAAAAGAAAATGAAGAGAAAGCAGAAATAAGTTGATATTAGGATTTTGATGCGACTTAAGGCGTTTTTTTCGGCGGCAAGTTCGTTATCAAGTCACATTTTGGGGGAAATCTTTTGGACGTCAAAAGATGTTTGCACAAGCAAGTCGTTCGTCAGAAGCTTGGGAAAAACACCAGATGATTTTTGCAGAGAGAAAGAGAATAGAGGAGAGAGAGATGGGTAAAATAGAAGGGAAGAGTAAGGGGGAGATAAGGCAGAAAAAGTGCCCCTTTTTAAGCTGAAAACACAACACAGTTTTATTTTATTTTTGCCACTTTGGTTATATGTGTTCTAGTACTTATGCACACGAATTATGAGAGCCCAACAGCAAAATATTTGCTCGTATATACATACATACATACATACATACGTACGTACATACATAAATATATATATATACATATATATATATATATATATATATATATATATATATAATTCATAATATATGTTTACCATCGTCCTATCAATCTATCCTTATATATATATATATATATATATATACATACATACATATATATATAAACAGTTTTTCATGGTAAATAACTGAGTGATTTTCCACTGAAAGACTTGGGACTATAATTTTTATTTTTTATTTTTTTATTTTTTGTTTTTATTTTTAATATAGTTAAAACTGATTGAGAAACTTCCGAGACTATATATATATATATATATATATATATATATATATATATATATATATATATGTAAATAAATAAGTAAATGAATACTAACAATTGGGTAAAATGCAATATTTATTAAAACATCAGTTTTTAAAAAAGACCTCATTTTTATTCTCATTACTTATTCTTATTCTACTGCTCTTTTTCGTATATCCAGTATTAACTATTCAAGATAGGATATCATTTAACGATATAGTGTTTATCTTTTTCACCCACTTCACATAATATATATATATATATATATATATATATATATATATATATATATATATATATATATATATATATATATATATATATATATATATGAATTGATTTTTAGTATTTACTTCGATACGTGAGTAGAGCTAGGTAGTAAGTTGTTAAATAAGTAAATTATGGCAATTAATCTACACAGAGGCGTACAAATTATTCAGGCTAACTGCGCGGACTTTTTGTACTCGGGGATGAAACTCAGACGCCTCTGTGTAGCTAGATTGCCATGAATATATTTTCATAACTTACTATATATATATATATATATATATATATATATATATATATATATATATATATATATATATACATGTATGAGTTGAATATTTGTGTAAGCGAATTTGGTTGCAAACATTGTCCTATACAAGACAGCGGTAGATGGATGAAATGAACATATTGAAACCATTAATAATGTTCAATTCAATTAGATGTCCAAACATGGTGTTGCGAATTAAGATGGGATGGTGTCATTTTTTTTTCGCTTTTACATTGGCATCTCATTAAATATATAACTTATCATACACAAAGCACCAGGCTCAAGCATTATAATATATATCTTGTTTTAAATTATATATACAGTATAATAGACGAACATAAGATTTTAATATTAAATAATAACGGTGCTAGAACAGCATGTGTCTTACAGAATGTCGTTCTAGCGTACGTCGGTGGCAGTTATAAAGTTAAATTCGCTTCGAATTTCTGTGTATATGACTTATAAAATATAAAAACAGGTCTAAATATAAAAACACGATGAAAAGCAAATCTCTGTTTCAAAAAGCACAATGCAATAAGGTACTTTAATACGACCCAGTTTTATATTTCTTCTTCTAGTAAACCAATTTCGGTTAAAGAAATAAGAGGGAATTCTATATGAACTTCATGCATAGGATTGTATGTCTACTTTCTGCTAGTGAAGCTATTCGAGTCAATAAGATAGCAGAGATTATGAATGTAATTCATATCTCTGATTTTGTATATACAGCCTATCACGGTGAAATAATAAAGAACATTCTGAATGAACATTATATATATATATATATATATATATATATATATATATATATATATATATATATATACATATATATCTACCTGCTGTTAGTAAAGCTATTTCGGTTAAAGAAATAAGGGATACTCTGAATGTTCCTTACATATATTTTTTATCTGCCTTCTACTAGTTAAGCGATTCCGGTCAAAGAAATAAAGGAAATTCTGAATGTAATTTATATATAATATTTTTATCTACCTTCTGTTCGTAAAGCTATTTCGGTTAAAGAAATCGGGAATATTCGGAATGTACTTTCTCATAAGATCTTCTATATTCCTCTCTGCTAGTAAAACTATCCCGTTCAAAGAACTAGGAGAAGTAGTAAGTGTACTTCATATATAATAGTTTATCTAAATAAAT
This sequence comes from Sepiola atlantica, assembly GCA_963556195.1. Taxonomy (NCBI): domain Eukaryota; kingdom Metazoa; phylum Mollusca; class Cephalopoda; order Sepiida; family Sepiolidae; genus Sepiola; species Sepiola atlantica. The sequence continues at coordinate 55,441,180 of OY744534.1, read as the reverse complement.
GCCCGTTAAAGAAATAGGGGATATTGTGATGGTAATTTATATATACAAGTTTGTATCTGCCTTCTGCTATTAAAGCTATACCGGTCGAAAGAGGTGAGTGGATTCTTAATGTACTTAATATATGTGTTTCTATCTGCTTTCTGTTCGTAAAGCTATTTCTGTTAAAGAAATAGGGGATATTGTGAATGTAATTAATGTATACACGCTTGTATCTGAATTCTGCTAGTAAAGCTATCCTGTTCAAGGAAATGTGAACAATCTTAATGCACTTTATATATAAGTGTGTTTATCTGCCTTCTGTTAGTAAATTTATTTCTGTTAAAGAAATAGGGGATATTGTGAATATAGATAAAATATAAGAGTTTGTATCTGATTTATGATAGTAAAGCAATTTTAGTTAAAGAAATAGGGATATTGTTAATGTAATTGATATAAAAGTGTTTCTATCTGCCTTCTGTTAGTAAAGCTATTTCCGTTAAAGAAATAGGGGACATTGGGAATGTAATTAATATATAAGAGTGTGTATCTGCTTTCCGTTAGTAAAGCTATTTTAGTTAAAGAAATAGGGGTATTGTTAATGTAATTAGTATTAAAGAGTGTATCTGCCTTCTGCTATTAAAGCTATCTCGTTCAAAAGAAATAGGGGATATCATAAATGTTCTTAATACATAAGAGTTTCGAACTGTCTTCTATCAGTAAAGTTATTCCGGGGAAATAGGGGATCTTCTGACTTTACTTAATAGGAAAGGCATGAGACTTTTGGATCAAAATAATTTCCCTAATTAAAATTTTACGGTTGTAAACTAAATTATCACATAAGAAATAATAACTTTGATCTTGTCTGCAAACCGGAAAAAATAAATATAGATACGTCAGAAAAAAGCCAACCCATTCTCGTGAAATACACACATAAAAATAACTACTAATTACAGACTCAAACATGTTAGTCTAGAAACATTAGGTTGCTCAGAAAATAATGACGTTTTAGAAAAGGCTGTTGTTTACAACTAAAGAGAATTCATCGTACAAATAAAGGAAAAAGAGAGCGACCAAACGAATAAAAAAGTGAAAAAGATTTAATAATCATGTTAACCCTTATCTTAGAGTGACCCCTGGGTCTTGATAAATAGTTATCTATCAGTAAAAACACACTTTGAGAAGCCTTCAATATAAATATATAACTAATTTACTTTTAAATATAAAAAGCGATGCATAAAATCGGCATAACTTTCTGGGCAAATTTATTCGAGGACAGTAAAAATTAAGCAGATGAGACTAATTTAACCTAATTTTTTATAGAGGTTTCAGGCTAGCTAAACTGAAAATAAAATCATGTTTTTTTCACGGATATAAAATCCAATTTTTTAAACATATGTTTTATTAATGTAACACATTAATATATGTAATTTATCGTTAAATTTTACAAAAGAGTTCACAGTATAGCAAGTGTTCGGTATAAAATAAAATGTGCCACAAGGCCAAAATTGGGGGGGGGGTGAAGTGAAGTCGGCTGTCGTCCTCTTTGTCTATTCTCTAAACTAATTACAGGAGCCAAAATAACACGCCCACTCTATGGGTAAAACCTACGTAACATTATCCCCAATGGTTTGACGTTTTTTTTTATTTAAACAAAATATATGTACAAAGTAATCGGTTGGGGTGTGGTGCAAGAAAACAACGGAGATTGCTTTTAAAAAGATGCTATGTTTGGTGGTTAGTAAGACCCGTCAAAATCTATATAGTCATGAGCTGCTCACTGTTTTCCGGTGTTTCCTTATTTTAATCGTAAACTTTATAAAAATAACAAAAAAATATTTAAAACTGTCATGAATATGTATTAATGGTCGGCAATGCGAAGCTTGCATGAAAAAAATATCACCCGGAGCCCCGTCACTTCTCCCAAAATAATCGCATATTCGGTAACTAATGAAAATATTATGTAAGGCAAGCGTTTTAAAAAAAAACGGAAGAATTTGCAAATGCTTTAATAACAACAAAAAGATGAATGGCTGTACGAAATATATTAATTAACAAAAGAGAAAATTAAATATTCATACATGCTTCCAATTGTAATTGACAAGAGAAAGGGTTGATATATCATAAAATTGCGGAGTGTATATGCAGGGGAGGATCGTATCTTTACAACAGAACAGACACTACGCATCCCAAATGAGGATGTAAGGCCTGGAAAGATCCTCTCCGAAATAAAAGAGGAGATAATGCATTGAAGCATTGAATCATGGCGACTGAATATATGATATACTACCTCCTCCAAAGGAGGAAGTGATATCCGGAGGATGGTCTCATCACAACAGAACAGATACTAACGTACAAAAATGATAATTATAACAGAAAAAATAGTCCCTCTAAATGAAGAACGTAATCCTTTGGAGGATGTTTCATGACAACAGAAGAGTTACTGACCCCTCACACAAAGGAGGATGTCATGCCTTGAAGGAGTCACTCTTAAAACTGAGAGGGGCAATACCTTGGAGGACGCACGCATGCCAACAGAACATATATTACACTACTCTCGCATTGAAATATAATAAATAATAGATATGAGAAGATATTTGTTTCATTCATTAAAAATACATTAAATAACATTGAATAAAGCCTAATCATTTAATATATCATTGATGCGTCTTTTACTAATATATATATATATATATATATATATATATATATATATATATATATATATATATATATATATATATATATATATATATATATTAACTTGTTACAAATATCCAGGGGGTATAAATCCGAAGGAAGTTGAAACCGGGTTTATGAGAGTGCTCAATGAAAATTCAGAGCAAAATATATTTGTTGTTGGTGATTTTATTATTCCATTAATTGCGACAAAATATATGCTGTTTCATTCGCATCCATAATGAACGCCAACTTTTCAAGCGTCAATGGAATCCAAATGCCTAAGATTTTAAATTCAACCCCAACCGGAAATTGAAGATGCGTAAGAGGGAGGGGGAGACAGGAAAGGAGGAGGGGGAGACCCCAACAAGTGATATTTCAGAAAGTTGAGTGGGGTGATCTCTAGTGTCTGGGCCATCGTGACCTACATTCGAACCAGGGCGGAGGGCAAGGTGGGTTTAATTTAATAATGAATATAGAATTATAATTATAAGGTTATAACTGTCATTTCTGTTGTAATAGGTGATTATCGTGTAGATAAAAATGTTTGATAATTTTAATTTAGGGTATTAATTGCTACTTTTGTATTCTATTTGAATATAATTATTTATGGCTTGTATAATGAGCTCAGTAACGGTAGTGAATTTTGTTGTGATAATATTTTTTTTTAATTGTGATTATATTATACTAACAGGCATGTACTTGCTATATAACCTCACAAAAGATCTCGAAGTCGATTCGATCGGGCTTTACAGAGATGATGGCCTAATGTATGTTAAAAACACAAACGGACAAAAGTGTGAACAAATCAAAAAATAATACTCAAAGAAATAAAACGTATAGGCCTAAAGGCTGAAATAACATCAAATGTTAAACAGGTCAACTTCCTCGATATTACCTTGAACCTCACTAGTGATACTTATGAGCCCTATGCTAAAGATAATTCCTACTCACTATCTAACCACCCTAGTAGGAACAAAAATAGGAATAGGAAAAGTATCTGGTATACACCTCCATTTAACAATTCAACTAAAACCAAATTAGGGAATACATTCCTGAACTTAATAAACACTCATTTCCCCAATAACAACATACTCCATAAAATGTGTAATAAGAACACACTAAAACTCAGCTATTGTGGTGGTGACAACCTGGAAAAATCATAAAAAAGCACATGAAAATACTAAACACCTACGTGACCTCAAATCCTAGAAGAACATGTAACTGTACTAACAAATCAAACTCTCCCTTAAACCAAAAGTTCCTATCAACCCAAGTGGTCTATGAGGCATCTATCTCCTCGACCGAAAACCCATCCCAGACTAATTATTATATTGATCTGGTAGGTAACAACTTCAAGGAAAGATTCTACAACCATAAACTCTCCTTCAACAACCCTGACCATCCTGGCCAAACTGGACTTTCACTACACTACCACAAAATAAAAACAAAAAAGTAACCCCCATAATAATGTGGAAAATCTTTTTAAAAAATCTAGCACCTGAAAATAAATGAACTCACCATGTAGATTATGTTTAAATAACAACTGGAAATTACTCGTTATAAAGACAGAAATAAACTCCTAAATAGAAAACAAGAGACGTCTATCAACTGTAAACATAGTAGACTCTACCTCCTTAGCACACCACATACCCCACCTTAACCCCACACCAACCCCCCACATATTTAAAATTGAAAAACATTTAAAAATGAATGATTACATTAACCCCCCTATGATACACTACTTCAAAACATTACAACCCCCTACCCATCCACTCAAATTAACCACCCACCTAACAAGTCCCGATGAATCTATAAATATATAACCACCCCACTAAACCATCAATAACATAAAATCCCTAAGTATTACCTATAATTCTCAGCCTCAATAGCCTCTAAGTCATACTACCAATTCTACCAAAATCATCTCCCACCTTAACCCATAACTGTGATAGCTATTAACTCTGATATCACTTAGATTAATCTAATCTTAATTACTTAATCCTTCGATTACTATCTTGAACACTTAATTATTGACTGGTGCTTAGTCTTTATTATTGGTAGTAGAACTATAAAAGCCTACCATCACTTGTAAACTTATTTCGCCCAATGACTTCACAAGTAACAGGATCATAATAACAATTATTATTATTACTATTATTATTATTATTATTATTATTATTATTATTGATACTATTGTCACTGTAACTATCGTAGGTATGATTGGCATTATTATTATTATTGTTATTATAATTGTTTTTATTAATACCAAAGATAGTAACACCATTAAACTTCTTTTATATAATAATTTCACTAGTATTAATTTTAGTATAATATAATCACAATTAAAAAAAAATATTATCACAACAAAATTCACTACCGTTACTTAGCTCATTATACAAGCCATAAATAATTATATTAAAATAGAAAACAAAAGTAGCAATTAATACCTTAAATTAAAATTATCAAACATTTTTATCTACACGATAATCACCTATTACAACAGAAATGACAGTTATAACCTTATAATTATAATTCTATTATTAACTTAAACCCACCTTGCCCACCGCCCTGGTTGGAATTGAGGTCACGATGGCCCAGACACTAGAGATTACCCCACTCAACTTTCTGAAATTTCTACTTGTTGGGGTCTCCCCCTCCTCCTTTCCTGTCCTCGCTATAGGCGGAGCCCCATCTTCGGCCCCCTCCCTCTTATGCATCTTCAATTTCCGGTTGGAGTTGAATTTAAAATCTTAGGCATTTGAATTCCATTGACACTTGAAAAGTTGGCGTTCATTATGGATGCTAATGAAACAGCATATATCTTGTCGCAATTAATGGAATAATAAAATCACCAAAAAAAAAAAAAAATATATATATGTGTGTGTATATATATATATATATATATATATATATATATATATATATATATATATATATATATATATATATATATACTAGTAAAATACGCGTCCCAACACGGATATAATCACTAAATATAGCATTAGATTTAACTTTTAATGTTTTATTTTATTTTTAGGGGATGGTGTAGGCTTTTGTGTGACCCCACTGTAAATTGTATCGTTTAAAAAAATATGGCCACGCTATAGACCTTGTTTTCCTTGCATAACTATTCCATAATTTATAATAAGTTCAATACTTTAGGCTTTTACAAAGATATTACATGTTATTGATGCGCGCACCGAGGATTTAAGAATGTATTATTCATATAACTCAAATTTTGATATAGAGCAATTCTTTCCATATTATATTTTGTGTTCCTAACTTATTTTACAGTTTTTAGGGTGGGTTCGCCCCTTCTAAATGATAAAGTTTACAATAAAAACTATCTGACTATGTTAATCAAATAGTTTTCTAGAATACATATACCAAATGGCATAATGATCGGTTCATAAATATAAATAAATAAAAATAATAGTTATACATATGCACACACTAAATGTAAACATTTACCAAAATTGAATCATACTCACTGTATTTGTTAAGAATATATGTATATCCAAAAATACATAATAATCGGTTCATAAATATATAATAAAGTGCATTTGTTTTAAATATATGTACTCTTTAAATGTCAACATTCACAAAATAAATAATGTGCCTATTTTACTCACTGTATCTTTAGAATATATATATTCCAACATCCATAATGATCTGTTCATTAGTTCTGATTGTATTGTACATGAGAAGAGGATATGCTTTACATTCCCTCCACTGAAGACTGCATGAGCTGTGAACATCGATATATGTAGGCAATAATAATAAATATGTATTTAAAATGTTGTTATAGCACCCTTATTACAAGGACTGGTGCCTCTTGGAGATTTTAATAATAAGCAGTCATACTATGGATTAAATGCGATATTCCGACCTTCTGGTTGTTGAATATTGTTTGATTGTTTACTATGTGTGTTCGCTGATTTAGCGTATATGGAGTTTACTTTCTCTTAATTTCCATGTTAATTGGTGGTGGCCGAGGGGTAGAATACCGGACTACGAGTCAGTGGATACATTGTAACATTGATGTCTGAAGGTAATAATAATAGTAATTTATTTAAAATGTTGTTATAATACATATATATATATATATATATATATATATATATATATATATATATATAAATACGAATACCTTACTATATATATGTATATATATATATATATATATATATATATATATATAAATACACATACCTAATTATGTGTATATATATATAAATAAATACACACACCTAACTAGTGACGTAATGCTGTGTTAATACTAAACTTACAGTGCTCTTCTAGACGGGTTTTTCCAGGGTTTACAAATACCTAATATTTGTTATTGTTTATTATTTATGTACGTATTCGTTTCGTTCTTTTTTTTAATCGGGACTCATCACTGCGTGTATAAATTAAGGTATATGTTTATATATGTTTATATATGTACAGTAATCACTTATGCAGTCTGGAACACATCTGCTTAACGTCAGGGGTGAATATGTGTTATATTTAGTTAATTTTAGTTTTAAGAAAAGGGGAAGAAACCGATAATGGAAGTTCGTCCAGCAAATTCAGATCTCTTAAGTGTTTTTCTTTTAAGTATTACAATAGGTATTATACATCAATTACTACAATTATTAAATATTTCACTACATTTGGAGTATTTTACAATGTTTTAGAGAGCATAATATAATCACAATCACACATTTAAGAATTAAAATATCTCAGATTTATTTTCGATTTCATACACACCAATCAAGAACATTTATTGAATTTTAATCTCGTGTTACGGACCCTTAAACTTACGGCTTAAATGTTAGTCATTTTAGGACATCCGGACGTTTACAGAGCGCATCTGGACGATCTGAAATTCACAAGTCGTCGATTGGCCAACACTTATACGATAATAAAGTGTGTGGTGATGCTTATTCTGATGGTTTCTTTCGGATAGTACATGAGGCTCACTCCAAATGTGTTGGAGGTAGTTAGACTAACCATGCGGACACCTTCGCTCTGTATTGATTTACTCCTCTCTAGGAGTTAGGCACAAGGCCAGTTTTTATCTTACTCCCACAAGTAAGATGTGACCCAAGGTCGGGTCGGGAAAGTGGGGTTTAAAAATTGCCTGGGCAGCCCCGTTGGCATTCCCCGGTAGGGGCGCCTCAGGCAGTAAGCAATAAACTTACTCCTCCCCAAAGAGGGGAGGCGAAGCCTGGGAGGGTGGACCTCTTAGAACTGCACAGGACAGACCCATAGATCGACGTAAATACAAGCCCCGAAGGCCAAGACAATACCAGTCTATGCGGTGCAGTATCCATCGGAACAGATACTACACTTTGATCTTGATCAAAAGAGACAGAATAAGATATCGCATAAGTTGGGTTTTTTTAGAGAGCTTTCAAAGGAAAAATAATCTGCGTAAATAGTTTTTTCAGTTGTCATAATTCCTGCTTCTGTATGATTCAATTTTTTCAGAAATCGTTTCCGCATCCATCATCGTAATTCGAACTATATTTATTGGTCCCTTCGCTTCCCGACCCCGGGTTTCTTCGCTCACTCGTGAAGAGTAACTCGACGCAATTCAATGATTCATTTTAATCTGTATTCTACCGACGTATACTTTTAAAAGTGGGTCGACCGAAAGGTACCGCGAGTTATAATTTCTGACTGTTATTTTTTACCTTTATAATTTTAGATTTTAGTATCATTGGGTCATTCACTTAAACATAGAAAAGAATAAGAAAACATTATTTTTCTCTATTTACCATTTTCTCTCTTTAGTTTGTGATATTTTCATCGATTTAGTATGAGACCGACATTACTTTTCGAAACAAACTCCTGGAGAGGAGTAAATCAATATATATATATATATATATATATATATATATATATATATATATATATATATATATATATATATATATATATATATATATCATGTTTTATCACCTCTATGTAAGCAAGTTCATTTCTAAAGAAATTTAAAAAAGAATACGAACAATCTATCGACTCTCAAAGGTTTAGAATCGACGGCCAACCCAAGGTTCATAAAACCAACATTCCTTTACGCCATATTCTATCAATTTTTGGTTCTCCACAACATGAACTCGGAAAAGGGTTAGCTGATATTCTTAAGTCCGTACTTACTTTTTATTCGGCTTACTGTATCTCGTATTCCTTTCAATTTGTGTATTATATACAGACATATTATCTCTCAAAGCATACCCAGTCCTTGGTTTGCTTTGACATTAATAGTCTGTTACTAATGTACAATTGTATGAAACCATTGGTATATGTGCAGATTATCTTGACCGTTACCCTTTAAAATCTCCACAATTTTCTTGAACAAATCTTTGTTGAACTGATTGAACTTGCTATTAAATCAATTTCATTCAGTTTTGAAAATATAATGTATCGGCAAATTGATAGTGTATCAATGAGTTACACTCTTGCTCCCTCGTTAAAACACTATTTTCGTTGGATTTTAAAAATAAACAATTGGTTTCTAAAATGACTAAGCCGGCCTTTTGCACATGTTACGTTTATGACACTTTTGGTTGCTTTCCTTCACAGAGTGAAGCTGAACAGTTTCTTCGTCTTCTTTGTGACTTGCATCTATTGTTGACATTTACTGTGGAGGTCGAGGATTGGGGTTCCCTCCCCTTCATTGATGTTTTAGTGTGTAAAGCTGGTTTAACGTTTAGAAACCTATGTGTATAGAACACCAACCTTTACAGGCTCTTTATCTAAATTAGTTTTCCTTCACCCCATAATCATGAAAAATAAATCTTATTGGTACTCTTACTCATCGAGCACTTATGATTTGTACACTTACCCGTCTCGATGCGGAAGTTGGTTAAATTATCAATATTTTTCTGTGTCAATGGATATTCCATCAACATCATAAAAAGCATCATTGCACGTAAAGTTGCTACATTTCATGGGGAGACATTTATTGGGCGGCACAATTCCCTATCTATTTGAACCTTCCATGGTTAGGTTCTGACCGCCTTGAGATTGTCAAAAGGATTTCTTCTACTATTTTACACGGTTTTCCAGCGACTATGCTGAGAAGAGTTTACACGACTCGAACCTTTTTTTTCTTCGTTCAGTAAGGATGTTTTGCCAGCTCTTCAAGACAAGTTTGTTGTTAATGAAATGCTGTGCCAGTGTGGAGCTAATTACGTTGGTAATACATCCCAAAGATTAGAAATGAGAATATCCAAACATATACCACGTGATATTTGTTTACATAAGGTTTCCAGATAATTCGGAAACTTTCAAGCTAATGAACCCGCCATCGGTAATCACCTACTTGGTACAAATAGTTGTTCTGACCAGTGGTTTTCTGTGTACACAATGACAGGTCAAACTATCACTTCAATATGATTTAGGCGTTAGTTATTAACAATTCACAGCCTAGCCTGTGTATACAAAAGATTTTGAAACAACAGTTGAACATCTTTAATGTGTCAAACCCCCACAACCTTGAGATATTTACCGTTTTCTTTTTTTCTTCTCTCAACTCTTTTTTACTAACTGAAATAGTTTTCACCTCATATATCATTCGATTTTCTGTATGTTCTTTGTGTTTACTTTATCATACTGACGGTTCTTCTTAGAGGGTCCGACGATAAGGCCTTAAAGACAATTTTAGCAATTTTCTTTATTCCACCCGCCCGTTTCATTGATTAAAATAATTTTTCTTCTAAATCTATTCTAACATTTTGTTGTACCCGCAATCTACTTACACACACACACACACACACACACACACACACACACACACACACACACACACATATATATATATATATATATATATATATATATATATATATATATATATATACCCTATGAGTATTCATCCAGCGTTTCCCGTGTGTAGATATATTCAGTTAGGGTTTAAAATATTAGTTTTATTTTGTGTTTAATCAATTTACACATGGTAACATTGGTGTAAGAGGTTTTATGTAAATTACTAAGAAGGTGTTATCTAGTGTTCCTAACTGAACCCATCATCGCATAGTATCTACTAAATTCCCTAGAATAAATTGCTCCCTAAAACATGGAAACACCAGGGCCTCGATAAGTATAAGAACTTAGTTTTGGCAGATTATTATTTTATGTGTGTTCTCATGACTTTTTTGGACTATTTATATTGCAAGAAAGGAAATTATTTCAAGATATTTCAATAGATAATCACATGAAATATCGGCCCATTTTAAGTTGATACAGAAAGAATTGTTCATGTAATTCATTTCCAATTATTTTACAGTAAAATAGATTTGCCATGACACAAGTTTCAGTGTAAATAGGCATTTTCGCAAACATATGTTGTTAAAAAATACTCGTGATTTTTTTTTGTTGCAAATATATGGTAGTTAAGCGACTATTCGTTTACTTATTGAGCGTAATGGCCACTGAATCAACACAAAGAAAATGGCGGGAGATACAAAGTGGCAGCAGAAATATATCGTAAAAAATCGATATCGCGTTACGCCGTTTTAACAAGCGAAGTAATAAAATTGGCTCCAATTTTCTTCGGTTCTCAATTCTAATTGTGCTTCTACTTTCGTAACTAATTTAAAAGTTTCAAACATTCTGACTTTTTTTTGTTTATCTTTCTTATTTATCGTTTAGTTATTTTACTTCGAGGAAGTATTGTTATTTTCCTGCTTGATTATATTCATATATATCTTTCATTTTAAACGTTGTAATATAAGCAGAAAGATATACTATATATATATATATATATATATATATATATATATATATATATATATATATATATATATTTATACAGAAAGATATACAATATATATATATATATATATATTTATACAGAAAGATATACAGTATATATATATATATATATATATATATATATATATATATATATATATATAAATATTTACACAGAAAGATATACACTACACATCTATATATATATATATTGATATATATAGTCTAAAGAAGCTTTGCGTTATTTTTTTTTTTTAGAGAAAAAAAAGGAAAATGCAGTTTAAATTCCCAGAGAAACTAACTAAATCCGAAATATTGCAGACCAAACATTCGTTGGAAAATTCATAAATAAAAAAAATATAATAGTAAGTAAATAAAATAAAAACAGGGGATTAAGTATCTAACAGTGAAACAAAAACAGGAGACCTTTACGTAACTGTCTAATATTAACACGGGAATCATCAGCTGTTTACCATGTAACTGTTTCGGAGATTTAAAAACAGGACAGTTATAATATTCATGGCTCTCCAATGGTACTGATATATATATATGTAGTATGTAACTATTTTTGTTTGAAGGCTATGAAAATGAAGTTTGGTAGAAAACACCGTTGTATAAGAGGAAATGTATACAGAATAGATGACAATATTGAAGAAGTTCTATAATTTTCGATAATTAATTGTTATTAACTAACTTAGTATGTCGACTCTGGATTTTGTCAGTGGTGTTTATTTTTAATTCTGAGAACTTACCACCGATACCATCATAAATATATTACATTATTTTATAAATTAAATTAGATTGGAGAGTAAATGAAGAAATATATGAAAGAAAGTCAGTATAAGATGTATCATGTATATATATATATAGTACATATGGTGTAATATATATATATATATATATATATATATATATATATATATATATATATATATATATATATATGTATATATATATATATATATAAGTATATATATATACATATAAAAATACTTGCATATATATTAATATATAATCTACCCGAAGTTAAAAGAGTCGAGTTTTGAATTGCAGCTTGAAACGCTTTTCAAGTCAAGCCACATTAAGTACACGTGATACGACGAAAGAGCTGTCTGTGGATGAATAAATTTACAATCCATTCATGATTTAAACTCTCTTCTGAGAGAGTATACGGTTGTCGTTTCCCGCAAGACAAAGTTGTTTGTAAATAAATGTTTGTTTCTAGGAAGTCGATAATGCGATTATTAATATATATATAAGCATTATAATCGCCATTACTTCGTAACGGGATTAATGGCTTAGAGGTAAAATATCTCGACTGCAAACAAGCTGCTCAGGTTTCGACTCCTAGGTATAAACACTCGCCATCGCTATTGAAAATAAACAGTTGTGATATGGCGAAACTGCGCTATGTGGAAAACAATATATATATATATATATATATATATATATATATATATATATATATATATATATATATGAAATGAAAAACCAAAAGATGCTTTTATGTATTCATCAACGTGTTGTCTTTATTTGTAAGACTTCTTCAGCATGATAATTTTAAGAAAAATGTCATGCCAGTACATATAAATATTGGGTTGACATGATGGGTTGATGAGAAGTAGTAGCCACTACTCGGAGCGCAGGAGCAAGGTCCGGGCTTAGAGAAGTCGGTGGCAGGGAGTGAAATGAATGTGGATGTCTCTCTCTCTCTCTCTCTCTCTCTCTCTCTCTATATATATATATATATATATATATATATATATATATATATATATATATATATATATATATATAAACAATTAGTTATATTTATTTGGTATAACATTTTATTTACACAAATAATTTTGGCTACTAATTGTAAATAATTTTTCAGCTCAAGTGTTGAACAAAATTAACTTTCCCAAATGTATATCTACTTGCGAGCCATTCGCGTTTTCAAGTTCAGATGTAAAAAAATACATGTTCACCGTTAGTGCATTTACAGCTCTTATGATGCTCGTTTTATCGAGTGACATATTAGTAAAAATTCAAAATGAAAATATTTATTTTGATTTTAATAAAATAATATACGCATCCATTAAATGGTTTCTGAAGGTCTTTTGAATCTTTCCTTACGTTTTAAATTCTGAGATGCTTTAAAAAAATGTTAACTATTTTTTACTGATATAATAGTACAGGTGTGTATTTTGATATCCTTACTCTGACGTAAACAGTCTTATTTCTTTTGAACTGTGGTTTCTAATATGAATGCCTGTACTATACTTAAATAGTAACACGTGATGGTTCTTTTTATTGTCCTGTGTAGGGTAGACATCTTCATCCTGAATAGAATTGGCTTGTAACTCATCAGTATTTACCGTATTTAAGAAACCTAAAGATCTGCACTTACTTGGTGTCTTTCGGTAGTTAACTGTCTTGTGATTCCAGGTAACATTTTCCCCAATCAACACCGGTAAGGAAAAGAGTTGACGTCTTTTAACTAGTATTGCTTACCTTCACACAAACTACTCTATGTTCATTGAATACCATAACGGAGGCCGCAATGGAGGGGGGAGAGGCAACGAGTATGGCGTCCTCGCTTGTCAGAATAAAAATAATTCTCTAGTTTACCGATAAACACACCGTGTTTATCAACATCTTTTCATACCAATTCTTTTCTAAACAACAAAATGCAAATGTTTACTTGAATAAGTTTACCTAGCAAATTTCTTGAATCAAAATCTGTCAAAACACCCCTGCCAAAATGGTACGCTACCAACATTCCATTCTCTAACCTGCGTCTTGCATAACTTACGTATATTCCATTAACTATTGTTTAACTAAACCGTGAGAATGTAAACGCATTTCAAATAGTTATAAATTTTAAGATTATTAATAGAAAAAATAAAGATTATTTTTTTGTTAATATATTTTATCGTGAACTGTATCATTATAATTCTGTTCCTTATATTTTATGTTTATTTTTTATATTTAATTTTATATTTTATATATTCGGGGTTATGTTTTTTATTCTATTTTTACCATATTTTAAATAGTAACCAATAAAGACCTTAGCACTTCTTCGACTCTAGTCGTGACATTGAGTGATATCTGACAATTGAAGGAGTACACCTTTTAAAATAAGACACTCTCAATTGTATACTCCTTGTGCCACCCTGGTTCTGAACATCCAACACTCAACATTCTAGAGTTGTATTAATTAGAGATCAAGTACAGAAAGTTCCCCATATTAAATATTTTGGTCTGAAGAACGCGTTCAGCTTAGGCCTTAACTTTTCAACATTTTTAGAAAGAAATTAATGTAATAGATTTTGATACAAAACGAGAATTAAGAATAAAGATGTGAGTATAAATAACATTATATCTTCCGTTTAATATTCGTAACGTGATGTAAAATTTCAAAGAATTAATTGTAAACGCCCATGTTTGTACTTTTAGTATATATATATATACTAGCGGGGCTACCCGGCGTTGCTCGGGGTCATAAAAACATATAATTGAAGAAAAATCGCTTGTGTAACATCTTTATATTAAATCTTCTATTTCTGTCCCTCTCTCTATAGCCGTCTCTTTATCTTTCTACTTTTCTCTTCCCTGGTCGCCCCATTTCACCGCTACTTTCTAATTTTGCCTTTTGCGAAAGCTGTTTCTTCCCCACCATTTCATCCTACGTTTCCCAGGCAATAGTATGACTTATTTCTATAAAAAGTACCACCTCTGTCTGCGCCTTCTATATAGGTACTTATCTCCGCCCCGGTGCAGATACAATATAAGTACCTATCGCCGCCCTGGGTGCAGATACAATATAAGTACCTATCGCCGCCCTGGGTGCAGATACAATATAAGTACCTATCGCCGCCACGGTGCGAATGGTAAATACGTACCTATCCGTGCCCCGGTGCAAATGCTAAATAAGTACTTATCGCCACCCCGGTGCTAATGCTAAATATGTAGCTATTGTCACCTCAGTGTGCATACTGCATAAGTACCTATCACTGCCCAATGCAAATACTAAAAATGTACATATCGCTGCCCTGGTGCGAATGCTAAATACGTACCTATCGCTGCCCCGGTGCGAATGCTAAATACATACCATTCGCCGCCCTGGTGCCTGTTATATATATGTACCTATCGCCGCCCCGCTGCGCATGCTGTATACGTACCGATCGCCGCCCCGGAGCGCATACTAAATACATACCTATCACCGGCCCGGTGCACATGCTATATACGTACTTTTTGCCGCCCATGTGCACATGCAATATACGTACCTATCGCCACCCCTGAATGCTAAATAGGTACCTATCGCCACCCCGGTGTGAATGCTAAATACGTACCTATCGGCACCCCTATGCACTACTATATACGTACCTATTGCCACGCCAGTGCACATACTATGTATATACCTATCGCCGGCCCGATGCGCATACTATATTCGTACCTATCGCCTCCCTACTGCGCATACTATATTTTTTGGCACCACCCAAGAAAACTTTTGTTTTCATCCTCCCACATACTTAGAAATATTTTTAATTTAAAAGAAAAAAAAATTTAACCCCCTCTCGAAAGATTTTTTTTTTTACCCTTCCCCATACATAGAAATATTTTCAGTTAAAGAAAGGAAAAAAAAATTCCGAGGTGCCTCGGTCATATCAAAGAACTATACTGCAGAAGCCTCCGGGTCCTATATTGTAGAAGCACCCCTGGAGCTGGGTCTATACTGTAGAAGAACCCCTGGCCGCTATACTGCAGAGCACCCATGGTCCCTATTCCTCATAGGCCTCCGGGTCCTATATTATAGAAGCACTCCCTGTACTGTGTCCTATATTGTAGAAACACCCCTGGTACCTATTCTGGAGAAGCACCCCTAGTCCCTATACTGGAGAAGCCCCCATTGTCCCTATTCTGCAGAAGCCTCCGGGTCCTAAATTTAGAAGCACCCCTGGTGCTGGGTCCTATATTGTAGAAGCACCCCTGGTCCCTATACTGGAGAAGCCCTTATATTTCTAGGGACCGTTATACTTTAGAAGCACCAACATTCCTGGAGGGACCGTCATACTTTAGAAGCATCAACATTTGTGGGGACCGTTATACTGTAGAAGCACCAATATTTCTAGGGATTGTTATACTTTAGAAGCACCAACGTTCCTGGGGGGGACCGTTATACTTTAGAAGCACCAATATTTCTAGGGACCGTTATACTTTAGAAGCACCAACATTCCTGTTGACCGTAATACTTTAGAAGCATCAACATTCCTGTTGACCGTAATACTTTAGAAGCATCAACATTCCTGGGGACCATTATACTTTAGAAGCAAGATTCCTGTGGGACCATTATACTTTAGAAGCACCAATATTTCTAGGGACCGTTATACTTCAGAAGCACCTACATTACTTTGCAAATCAAGTAGGCCTCCTGAGAACTACTGACATCACTCTTACCGGTTGCCTTCCTATGTTGTTATTGATGCATCCGGACAGAAGTTATGGGATGACCTGATACAACCGGACACAATTTAGGGCAAGACGGGTACATCCAGCAAGGGATTATGGAGCATGTTTAGTGGGTCAGCATTTTTACAAAGTTATTACATAAATACATTGGACAATTTCCAAATTACTACTGATTAACGTTGAAAATGGAAAATGGATATGTATCATGGATATGTATCATGTATATGTATCATGTATATGTATATGTATCATGTGTATGTATCATATATACGTATATGTATCATGGATATGTATCATGTATAGGTATATATATCATGTATCGTGGATATGTATCATGTATCATGTATCATGGATATGTATCATGTATCATGTATCATGGATATGTATCATGTATCATGTATCATGGATATGTATCATATATCATGGACATGTATCATTGATATGTATCATGTATCATGGATATGTATTATGGATATGTATCATGTATATGTATATGTATAATGTATATGTATCATGTATCATGTATCATGGATATGTATCATGGATATGTATATGTATCATGTATCATGGACATGTATCATGGATATGTATCATGTATCATGGATATGTATCATGTATATGTATATGTATCATGTATATGTATCGTGGATATGTATATGTATCATGTATCATGGATATGTATCATGTATCATGTATCATGGATATGTATCATGTATCATGTATATGTATCATATATCATGGACATGTATCATGGATATGTATCATGTATAATGGATATGTATTATGGATATGTATCATGTATATATATATGTATCATGGATATGTATCATGTATCATGTATCATGGATATGTATCATGGATATGTATATGTATCATGTATCATGGACATGTACCATGGATATGTATCATGTATCATGGGTATGTACTATGGATATGTATCATGTATCATGGATATGTATCATGGATATGTATCATGGATATTTATCATGTATCATGGATATGTATCATGTATCATGGAAATGTATCATGGATATGTATCATGTATCATGAGTATGCATCATGTATCATTGATATGTATCATGGATATGTATCATGTATCATAGGTACGTATCATGTATACTGTATCATAGATATGTGTGATGTACTATAGATATGAATTATGTATCATGTATATGTATCATGTATATGTACATGTATCATGGGTATGAATATGTATCATGGGTATGTATCATGGATATATATCATGGATGTGCATCATCTATCCTTGACATGTATCATGGATATGTATCATGTATATGTATCCTGGGTATGTATCATGTATCATTGATATGTTTATGTATCATGGATATATATATATGTTTCATGGATATGTATCATGTATATGTATCATGTATCATACATATGTATCATGTATAATAGATATGTGTTATGTATCATAGATATGTATCATGTATCATAGATATGTATCATGGATATGTATATGTATCATGGATATGTATCATTGATATGTATCATGTATCACTGATATGTATATGTATCATTGATATGTATCATATACCATAAATAGGTATAATGGATATGTATCATGGATATGTATGATGGATATGTATCATGTATGATGGATATGTATCATGTATCATTGATATGCATCATGTATCATGGATATGCATAATGTATCATAGATATGTATCATGGATATGTATCATGTATCATGGATATGCATAATGTATCATAGATATGTATCATGGATATGTATCATGTATCATGGATGTGTATCATGTATCATTAATATGTATCATGTATCAGAGATATGTATCATGTATATATATCATTGATATGTATCATGTATCACGGATATGTATCATGGATATGTATCATTTGTCATTGATATGTATTATGGATATGTATTATGAATCATGTATATGTATCATAGATATGTATCATTTATCATGGATTTGTATCGTGAATATGTATTATGGATATGTATCATGGCTGTGTATCATGGATATCTATCATGTATCATGGATATGTATCATGATATGTATCATGGATATGTATCATGTATCATGGATATGTATAATGTATTATGGATATGTATTATGGATATGTATAATGTATAATGGATATGTATCATGTATAATGGATATGTATCATGTATCATGGATATGTATCATGGATATGTATCATGTATCATGGATATGTATCATGGATATGTATCATGTATCATGTGTCATAGATATGTATAATGTATCATAGATATGTATCATGTATCATAGATATGTATCATGTATATGTACTATAGATATGTATCATGTATCATAGATATTCTTAATCATTTTCAATCCTCTCATGGTATTCATCATTTTCAATCTTCTCATGATATTCTTCATCATTTTCATTCCCCTATGGTATTCTTAATCATTTTCAATTCTCTCATAATATTCTTCATCATTTTCAATCCCCTCATGATGTTCTTCATCACTTTAATCCCCTCATGATGTTCTTCAGCATTTTCAATCCCCTCAGGATGTTCATCATTTTCAATCTTCTCATGATATTCTTCATCATTTTCATTCCCCTATGGTATTCTTAATCATTTTCAATTCTCTCATAATATTCTTCATCATTTTCAATCCCCTCATGATGTTCTTCATCACTTTAATCCCCTCATGATGTTCTTCAGCATTTTCAATCCCCTCAGGATGTTCTTAATCATTTTCAATCCTCTCATGATATTCTTCATCATTTTCAATCCCCTCATGATATTCTTCATCATTTTCAATCCCCCATGATATTCTTCATCATTTTCAATCCCCTCATGATATTCTTCATCATTTTCAATCATCTCATGATATTCTTAATCATTTTCAATCCCCTCATAATATTCTTCAACATTTTCATTCACCACATGATGTTCTTTATCATTTTTAATCCCCTCATGATGTTCTTCAGCATTTTCAATCCCCTCAGAATGTTCTTCATCATTTTTAATCCCTTCATGATATTCTTCATCATTTCCAATCCCCTCATTTTATTCTTCAGCCGTTTCAATCCTCTCATCGTATTCTTCATCATTTTCAAATCGCTCATGATATTCTTCATCATTTTTAATCGCATCATGGTATTCTTCATCATTTTCAATTATCTCATGATATTCTTAATCATTTTCAATCCTCTAATGGTATTCTTCATCATTTTCAATCCTCTCATGATATTCTACATCATTTTCAATCCTCTCATGATATTCTTCATCATTTTCAATCCTCTCATGGTATTCTTCATCATTTTCAATATTCTCATGATATTCTTCATCATTTTCAATCCTCTCATGATATTTTTCATAATTTTCAATTCTCTCATGATATTTTTCATCATTTCCAATCCTCTAATGATATTCTTCATCATTTTCAATTCCTTCATGATATTCTTCATCATTTCCAATCCCCTCATTTTATTCTTCAGCCTTTTCAATCCTCTCATGGTATTCTTCATCATTTTTAACCCGCTCATGATATTCTTCATCATTTTCAATCGTCTCATGGTATTCTTCATCATTTTCAATCCTCTTATGGTGTTCTTCATAATTTTCAATCCTCTCATGATATTCTTCATCATCTTCAAACCATCTCATGATATTCTTCATCATTTTCAATCCTCTCATAATATTCTTAATCATTTTACATCCTCTCATGATGTTCTTCATCATTTACAATCCTCTCATGGTATTCTTCCCCATTTTCAATCCTCTCATGGTATTCTTTATCATTTTCAATCCTCTCATGGTATTCTTTATCATTTTCAATCCTCTCATGGTATTCTTCATTATTTTCAATCCTCTCATGGTATTCTTCATCATTTTCAATCCTCTCATGATGTTCTTCATTATTTTCAATCTTCTCATACTATTCTTAATCATTTTACATCCTCTCATAATGTTCTTCATCATTTTCAATCCTCTCATGGTGTTCTTCATTATTTTCAATCCTCTCATGATATTCTTCATCATTTTCAATCCTTTCATGATATTCTTCATCATTTTCAATCCTCTCATGGTATTCTTTATCATTTTCAATCCTCTCCTGGTATTCTTCATCATTTTTAATCCCCTCATGGTATTATTCATCATTTTCAATCCTCTCATGGTATTCTTCATCATTTTCAATCCGCTCATGATGTTATTCATCATTTTCAATCCCCTCATGGTATTTTTCAGCATTTTCAATCCTCTCATAATATTCTACATCATATTCAATCTTCTCATGGTATTCTTCAGCATTATCAATCCTCTCATTGTATTCTTCATCATTTTCAACCCCCTCATGATATTCTTCTCATTTTCAAATCCCTTATTATGTTCTTCATCATTTTCACTCCTCTCATGATGTTTTTCATCATTTTCAATCCTCTCATGATATTTTTCACTATTTTCAATCCTCTCATGATATTCTTCATCATTTTCAATCCTTTCATAATATTCTCCATCATTTTCAATATTCTCATGGTATTCTTCATCATTTTCAATCCCCTCATGATATTCTTCATCATTTACAATCCCCTCATTATATTCTTTATAATTTTCAATCCACTCATGATATTTTTCATCATTTTTAATTCTCTCATTTTCAATCCACTTATGATATTATTAATCATTTTCAATCCTTACATGGTATTCTCCATCATTTTCAATCCTCTCATGGTATTCTTCATTATTTTCAATCTCATCATGATATTTTTCCTCATTTTCAATCGCCAAATAGAAGGAGGCCTCTAGAGCTATACTAAAATAACTCTCGCTTATTCTCCTCCCTTTTATCAGGGCAATAGTGCGAAGAAAAATGAAAAAAAAAACAATAATAACGTGACGATAGCATAAAATAATATCCGAACCTATCACTATGACGTCATGTACCTATTTATGTGACGTCATGTGCACAAGATAACATTAAAAATCGTGATCACATTAAACGAAAAAATGGCTATTTGACCCCTTAACAATGAATCTTTTATTTTAATGTTTCGATATTATTTTCTCGAGGTTATGCCGGTTAAAATAATACCTAATACGGAGGTGTTTGTTTAGTATTTTAAAAGCCTTAGCGTTACATACATATCACAAATTTTGGCCTTATATATATTGAGATATATATATATATATATATATATATATATATATATATATATATATATATATATATATATGTGTGTGTAATTATTTTTTTAAAGATTAAAGTATTGTTCACTTACAAACACCGTTGTCTCGGGCTCGCTTACTCTCCTCAGTATATGAGTGGTGGTTGCAGGCGGTCGCATGGGTTGAAACGCAGTTTGTAGGTTCATGCTAAAATCACGAGACACACGCCCAGGCACACACGGCCGCGAGCAATCGGCACATGCAGTAATTTAAATTAAGATACACTTACCCAGGAGGCGGGGAAAGTGTCATTAGTGTCTACTGTGTTCGACGCTCGTGCGAAACTAGCTGATCGCAGAAGAAAAAAAACTTTGCAATATCGAACATTTTAAAATTGCTTTTAACTATCATTATTTAAAAAAAAATTTAAGTATACACCTATAGACGACGTCGTTTCGGCTCTCCAGCCCTCATTAATGTGGAGTATTAATTTACTCCTCTCCAGGAGTTAGGAACAAGGCCAGTTTTATCTTACTCCCACAAGTAAGATGTGACCCAAGGTCGGGTCGGGAAAGTGGGGTTTAAAAATTGCCTGGGCAGCCCCGTCGGCATTCTTCGGGGCTGCCCAGGCAATTTTTAAACCCCATTTACAAATTAATATATTTTCATAACTAACTTACTATATATATATATATATATATATATATATATATAAATATATATATATATATATATATATATATATATTAGAATAATATTCAGAACGTGCTAAATTAATTACCTATATTTGACGATAATGAAAGCTTTTCAAATATACTATATTTTTTACGGTGATACACTTTCTAAGTGCTTGATAGAAAGAATTACCTATCTAACATAGTTGGCCACTATATATATATATATATATATATATATATATATATATATATATATATATATATTTATATATATATATATATATATATATATACTTGCTTTATATGCATCGTTCCTTCACTTATAGAAGTGTGAATGCCTGTACGCTTCGCCGCCGTTAATGTGTTAAAATTATTGTTTATAAGCTGTTCAGAACTGGCCTAGCGGTTAGCGACGTTGGACTGGGGTTGAAAAATACTTGTAGTCCAGAGTTTTGAATCGTGTGACCGGTGGTGAATAGTCGTACTTCTATGCTGATGAGTCTCGATTGAAAAGAGACGAAACGTATACGTCCATAAATAAAAAATAAACAATAACAAATATTTGTATATATATATATACATACATTTGTTCGTTTAGCGGGGAACATAATTGACATACTAGATGCCGTTGGGACAAATGACGACATATAATCCAATTATATACACACTGTGCTAAATAACGTACTGTAAAAGTTATGAACTTACTTTTTATTCTTTCAAGCGGTTTAAAAAACTGACAGCTAGCGTTCCAATAATTGTACACATAGTTTTTTTAAATCTTTATGAAGTATGTGTTATCGTTATCGTTTTCTTATTTATTGTTATCAATCTTTATATTGACCGAAATCGCTAGTTAGCCTTACATCATACTAAAAGGGTTGGCATGCTGTAAGTCAGACAAATAAAATCACACAGATTGTAAGGAGAGTTTTTATACTCCTTGAATATTACTGTAAGTTTTACCCCAACAAAAAGCCACACGTAATTTCTGATGCGAAACCGTAATAATAAAATAAAAATAAGGGTGTGAAAGAGGGGGTTATCCTCTTCCATCTCTCATAAAATGCGGAAAAGAAAGGGCGTGTTGGAGTCAACCAAACGAATAGCCCTCCCCGAAAAAGCAAAGAAATGTGGTTAATGCTGTCTAGCCGCTCGCACTCCTATGTAGAAACCGAACCAAGACTAAAAACACAAGCTACCGGTAAGACAAACGGTTTGCACTCACTTTTTATAAACGAAGAGTGAGAGAGAGGGAATTAAATAGTCGGTAAGAATTGGAGAGAGGGGGTACGCACTAAAACACACGCGTGTGCGTCAGTCCACCGATGAACAGAACGACGCATTCCGGCACATAACTAAGTGAGAATAATAAAAAAAGAAAAACAAAATAAAATGCAATGAAAACAAACACCCACACCACAGGAGGTGTATATAAGAACTAGCTAAAGTACCCACTTACACCGGGGTTCATCAAAAGAATTGAAAGTGCCAGCCATCTGATAATCAGACATACGTGTGCAAAAAATACAAGAAATGGGACACCAACCTCGGTTGGTAACACACAAAATGGTTGTGAAGTGTCATGGTAGATAGAAATATCAACAGCAAGTACACCATCCATACATCCACTGGACGAGTGCGGAGAGTAATGGACTCTGGGGGGGGGGGGCTTATTGACTCTCAAATTCCAGAGAAAGCCAATGTATTTTTCAGCGAGAAGTCAATGGTAAACTGCTGTTGCGAAAACATAACGTGACTTGAAAAGTATATCGAAAGAAAAATGAAAGCATGGAGAGTACAATTAAGCTGGGAAGATTTGTTGCTACTCAGACACCAGGGAATACCCCCTATATGTTTCCAGTCAGCGATCATATGTGAACAATCCTAATGAGTAAAAAAGAAAAAAGAAAGACGCTTAAAATATATATAGTCGAAACATAATTAAAGGAATAATTAGTAGCTAGTAAAATACTCTTCACCCTTCATAAACTGGGCGAAACCACTCGTGTGCATGAACGAAAGGAACATAAAACTGACAACCATGCGCAACACAGTACACTTAAAGGTTGATACTGACATACGTTAGGTTAAAATGGAAGCACATGGAGAAGGTCTGGTAAACATTGAAGATTGTGTGGAGATGCGATTTAAAGATTAACTATCCATGACACAAATAGAAAGAGTCTGATTACCGGCGCCAAAAAATCAGTGATAAAGTAAACGATACGGGGAGCAAACAAAAGAACGGCGAAAAAAATTAAAGGAGAAGCAGTTACATTGACGATTTATGAAGTAATAATCTTCTTCAACCTAGTATTTCTGGAGAATGTATTTCATATAATTGATGACACTTCTCTAGGAATATTGTTTAGAATATGCTTACTGTATGGTGGGTGAAACCATATTGACTTACGCCGTATATTTTTCTTATTATTACTACTATTATTTATTGTTTAGTTGGTGCATGTTTGCATGTCAATTTACGCGTAAGGTTGAATTAAGGTATATTTTTTATTTAGTTTTTTTCTCATAGCTATATCATATTATATAACTTAGTATGCTGTTTTATTTACAAAATTTGCATTCTTATTACTTATCGGTGCACTCTTAGCACAATTAATTTTCTTATAATAGCCAGATCTTACTAATGCTTTATCATATTGTTTGTTAGTATTTGATATCTGCTAATTTGAGGATAGCCTTGATATTCTAACAGAAGAAGTTTGGGATAAGTGCGTTTTGACAGATACTGTGGATGGTTTCATATGATTACTGGAATGATATATATATATATATATATATATATATATATATATATATATATATATATATATATATATATACATATATATATTAAATTCCCTTAGTTTGTTTTATATATATATATATATATATATATATATATATATATATATATTAAATTCCCTTAGTTTGTTTTTGATGTTGATAGGACATCTTACAATTTGCCAGACAATCACCCACTATTTCAAATACTCTTGCACTTGTTTCACCGGGTATATTTGGCGGGTAGTTCTTGAACATTTTTTCAATGAACCCGGTTGCTCCTATGATTACTGGAATTATGTTTTTTTTATGTTCACGCAAAAAAACTAAAATTTAAGAATGGATTTTAAATGTAAATACGCACCAAATTAGGTGTATACTCCGAAGATGTTTACGGACTGAAAACAATTTCGTTTTTAAATGAAAGCTTTTGGTTGAAGGAATTAATTTTGCTTAACAGTATAAGAGGAAAGTGTAGTATCTGTTCTGATACGACACTTGATCTGTTTTGCAATCGGTCAGTGAAAGAGAAGTCTACTGAGGCAAGTCTGTTTGCTCCAATGCAGCTTGTCGATTTTTTTTTGGGGGGGAGGGCTGCATTTTCCTTATATTAAAAGTGGACATTGTGTGTAATTCTGCTTAAGTGGGGATGCAAGAAAATAAGAACATTAATTACGAGACCGAGTCGTCTAAGTAGAAATTAAGAAAACCGTAACGTTTCTGTAGAATTTGGATTATTCACACTTCTGTTCCCATCTTGCATTATTCTCACAACGTTAAAGCCGCTGTAACCTCCGGCCATTCTTTCGGGTGTATCTTGTCGAACTCGGCAACATTTCTGTCGAACTCTGCAATCTTGACAGAATTTCGAACAGAATCGTTTATTTAATCCACGGGTGGATCATGCTCTTCTTCCGTCACCCATGACTGGTGAATTACTGACGGAACGAAAGCATGCTATCCACGTGGATTAAATAAAACGGTTCTGTCTGAATTTCCGTCCAGATTTCCTAGTCTGACAGAAATATTCCCGAGTTCGAAAAGATACACCTGAAGAAGGCCGGAGGTTACATCGGCCGAAACGTCTCAAAAATAACACTTAAAGGTGAGAACATTAGTCCGAATTATCCAAATTTTACAAATTATCAATCCTCATCTAAAAAATTCAGTCATAGTAACGGTTCTGTTTCCATTCATAGACCGATTTGATGCAGACCGACCGACAGATAAAGAATGATCATTTAATAAAGTTGAAAATGTCCATTTTTTCAGTAACGTTTCATACTCTGTAAAATTTTAACAAGTGTGTATTATAGTGGTGACTGTTTGAAATGATAGAAACTTACATAATAAACTCACCTACCATTTATATTATTTTATGTTTTCGCTGTCATATGTGAGGAAATTCATCATTTTTAGCAGGAGAAACACAGAGAGAAATACACTGAAACACGCATATATATAAGGAAAATATCATTTAGAGATTCTTTGCAAGGGTAACTATATGTGGAACACATTGACTGCTACCATGCAGATTATAACATAATCGCCTTCAAATTCAATGTCAACATATTAGTTTTAATTATACAGTGCAGAATTATTATTATTATTATTATTATTATTATTGTTATTATTATTGTTATTATTATTATTGTTATTATTATTATTATTATTATTTTTTATTATTATTATTATTATTATTGTTATTATTGTTATTATTATTTCATAGTAGTCCTAACTTTTGGGTGTTTTTAGTTGGACTTTTTTTTTAACATCAAGTCAATCCTTTTTGACTTTAATAATTTAAGCTATACCTTAACACTTTCGCCGTTCCTAAACAGGCACGCCTGTTGCAGCATTGGAAAATAAATAGTCTCGTAAATCTGTTTAAGCAATTTATGGTTGCTTTTCGTTATGGTTCCAAACGTTCCAATTACAACGTGAAACACCTTTACTTCTTTACATTTCTATAGTCTAACTAATTCCCATTTTCATCTTGATATTTTATTTTTATTATTATTATCATAATTATTATTAATAAGAGTAATATTATTTGTTTTGCGTTTTTTTAATCATTTTCAGTAAATATATATATATATATATATATATATATATATATATATAAAGATAAATAAAAGAAGACAGATAAAGCTGCACAAATGAGAAATCTATTTCAACTTCAATTGTTCAATGCAAGGTGTACTCGGTAAAAACATGTTTATTTTTCTTTCTCTAACCAGACCTGTCGCTTTTCTTAGACTTGATCGAAGTCACGACTTTAATTCCCGACTGCCTGCGTTTAATATACACATTTCTAACTCAACTTCTGAAAAAAACTACTTTCCTTCTCGGTCCACGGAAGTATTTTAAAATGGCCCTAATTCTCAAAATTACGAATAACGGCGCTCCATCTTCGATTGAACTTAACATCTTTCCATTGGATTCATTTAATTTAGAAAATTGTCAACGCTACCTTTATGAAACCACTTTTTCCCATCTTTAAATCTCTTTTCACCGGACACCGAATCAACGGACATTCACCAACTGGACAGACTCCATATTTTTTATACCCATACTCTTACTCGCCATTTTGGAATTTTGGCTTTTCCACTGCCAACTTATCTATCTATGTAATTCCTTTGATTATATGATTTTAATATTTGAAAAGCCTGGCTTAAGGAAAAATTACATACAAATAGATTTGTCATTCGTGCATCTTTATCTCTTTTCTTTCATTTATCTTTATAATTGCTCTTTATATATATATATATATATATATATATATATATATATATATATATATATTTCTCTCTTTGTCACATTTTACTTCAGTCGAATTTCTCACAAATTAAGGCTCTCCCTCTTTGGGGCTAAAACTTGATCATATAAATATTCGAATATAAATATTCGAAGATAAATATTCGAATATCCCAGCAACGTTCTCTTTTAAGTGTCAGACGTTGAGTTCGTAAAGTAGTTAGCAACATGAATTTTCTTTTCCCAAATAGACCTCTTTACTATGTTATAGTGTATCATTCTTGTGGTCTCTTACAGCATTCCAGTAATCGAATTCATCTAGTCTGGTGAAGTATCCAGCTAAGTTATTTTACACCATTCTTCGTATCAGCCAGTATATAGCTGTTTTGAGGGGATCTTATTTGGGCTTAGAATACTATTTTATTTTGAATATTTAGTGAGGGTATAATCATGAGAAGACACATCTTCATGTCAGGTTCTCCTGACAAACCTTTGTACAGAGAGACCGAAGGCACTCGATGATGGCGTCTGGTAGGTAATTCAAACTCTCCAATTATGTAATTCTAACTCTTGAAGTAATTCAAACTCTCCAGTAAGTAATTCAATCTATTTCTCTTTCTCTTTCCTTCTCTATTTCTCTCCTCCCCCTCTCTCTCTCTCTCTCTCTCTCGCCTATACATAACTCACGTATAATTTTTAAATATTTCCTTTAATCTCAATGTAGATTAGACAACTTAAAAAAAAACAATAAATACTAAATTGTTATATATGTTCCTGTATTTCATGATTTTATAATTGTACAATATGAAACCATAGGATATAATTAGAATACAATTCTACTCAAATGATATTGATGAATTATTGGCAACGCCGAGTAAGTAAAGCTAGTATATACACCCCCCCACACACACACATATATATATATATATATATATATATATATATATATATATATATATATATGTGTATGGGTAGATAAAAGGATGAAACAATCCGACGGGATGAAATTAAAAATGGAACAGTGGAAGACCCATGAGCTCAACGTTTCGCCCGATGTGATGTGGGCTTTATCAAGAGCGGATGAAAAGCACACTTTTTATCCGCTCTTGATAAAGCCCACATCACATCGGGCGAAACGTTGGGCTCATGGGTCCTCCACTGTTCCATTTTTAATTTCATATATATGTATGTATATATATACATATATATATATAAATATATATATATATATATATATATGTATATATATATGTGTGTATATATATATATATATATATATATATATATATATATATATATGTATCGCTACACATTCAAACATGTCATCATCAAGCCAAAAAGAGATCCGTTTTGATGCCTTCAAAGTATAAAGGCGAAAAGAACGGACCTTTATATATATATATATATATATATATATATAGAGAGAGAGAGAGAGAGATAGAGAGAGAGAGAGAGAGAGAGACAGACAGACAGACAGACAGACAGACAGAGACTGACAGACAGAGACTGACAGACAGAGACAGACAGACAGACAGACAGACAGACAGAGTGAGAGGGGGAGGGAGAGAAAGAAAGACATATGTATATATATATATATTAGGGTGGGTCGATTTTACACTTTTTTTTAAATATTAAAAAAAGGCACGTACCGAAAGTTGTATATAGACCTATTAAATACTCATGCAAAAAATTAGATCAAAAACTTCAGCGGTCTTTTGAGCGTTTGGTATCAAAGATCGTAGACAAGAATATACTGAAAATTCCTCGTTTTTGCAAGATTTGCTTGAATATTGGTGTGAAAACCAAATAATTTTAGCATTTAAAATCAGGGAATGTCCTTTTATTTTATAAAAATGATATGAATTAAAGAAATCTTCAAATTGAAAATTTGCCCCCCCCCCCTCATTTTCGGTATCTGCTTTTGTAAACTGCCTTTTAACGTTATGAATTAAACACTAATATTTGAATACCTAAAAAAATGATTTTTTTCTGTTATAAGTGAAAATATAACAAGCAAAGAAATAAGGAAAAACCTAACACTATTTTAATGGAGCTTAATATAGAGAGTCAAATTGCTCCATATAAGACCCCTTAGACAAAAATGCTGGTCTCAATTTCTGACTCAAAACTTTGGCTGTAATGAGTTGATGCCTTGCTTCAAAACCATATACAGTTTGTGAAGCTTCTGTTATTAACTTAACTGCCCGTTCCACGCCCTGAGAATGTGAGGGCAAATCTGGCAAGTCAAGCTTGGTTCCATTCATCAACGATTCTCGAAGTTCAGATTCAGTAAAATCTTCCGTCAATGGTGGTTCAAAAATGCCGCATAATTTTAAATCTATTAATTGTGTCCAATATGTGGCATTAAAATTAATAGGTGGTATTCTTTTTAATCTTTTTCTGGTTGACTCCTCACTCCTGAAAGAACAAATTAATTAATTGAATTATTAAAAAATTCCAATCTGTACTGCTTTAATAATTATGGTGAAATTAGATATAATCTTTAAAAATCATTCTATAAATTGGAATCAATAATTGAGTCAGAAATATATGAATAAATATTACTTACCTAATGGCCAAAATTCTTTTTAAAGCTTCTTCTCTTACTTCAATCTCCTCAGATTTAACCATGGAATATAGAAAGTTTTCAGGCAGTAAACAAAATGTATTACCTTGTATATTTCTAAATGTGATATCTTGGATTTCCTGAGGCTGCTCCTTAATCCTCTGGATCATATTAAAAATGTGCACTTGCTGATTGTGGAATTTACTATTTCTTTTAATTTCAAACCAAGAAGTGGCATACACATTTACAATAAAATTTACTACATAGTGTAGTTTTGTTGTGTGCCTTTGTGGGTATGCACCACGAGTCCATAAACACATGAGCCTGATGGCCAAAGTTAACCATCTTGCTTGGTTTAAAGGACCAATTTTCCAGGAGGCATATCTAGAGTCAACCTTACCTCTAGAAATACCTACTGTGTATTCATAAAGGAGTCTTTGGTCAGAACTAAGATCATGTATTTCATCAATTTTAAAAATTGACTCTAGAGGATTGCTAATAGTGGAAAATGATATTTGGGGTAAATCATGGCAATCATTTGAGCATAATTTCCCCAGAGGGCCACTGAATGTTGTAGGGCCCTTTGCGCAACCATCTATGTTTTTAAAAAGGGCTCTGAAAGGTAGTTCATTATGATGCAAAGAGCAACCAATTGTGTGAAGATTTTTAAAAAGTTTTTTTTCTAAAATTGCAACCATTCCACCTTCGCAACCTGTGTTGGTATTAGTGTTGTCAACAAGTATAGCCTTGATACTGTTCTCACTGTGGAATTCATGCAAAACATCCACCACTTGATCTGCATGAACAGCACCTGTTGCACCACTATTAGGAAGAACTCTATGTGTCAGATATTTACTTTCACATGGTGTTTCTTTTGTAAAAGTTAAATGGTGTTCTGGTCCCTTAGTTTTTTTCATAATTCTCTGTCTATTTTCATCCACAATTTCCTTATACATCAATGTGTCCTTATCCATTCTCCCATCAACTCCAATACATATAATATTTTCCACACTTTCATCATGTTTTTGTTGGTCAGTTATTTTCACTTTAGTCTTTGCCCTAGTGACTTTAGATTTATCAATAATAATATCTTTCATATTAATATTGGGTATAAGAAGGCCCGCAGCTTTCAAATCTAAGAGAAAGGCATTGGCAAGGCTGGCTCCAAGATTAGAAGATATACCCCCCCTGACTAATTCGAGAGCATATCTTGGAAATTTGATAAGGCTATAAGGCCCTGTTTGAGTATTTGGCTGCAAATATTCTTCTGGTTCTTCATTTGGAGAAGATGAGTAGGAGGGGGAAGAAACATTATCCTGGACATTTGATGTTGAAGGTGATGAATGTAATTTTTTTCTTAACACATTTACTTGCTTTTTACTTTTTTTTAGAGCATTTCTATCTACTGGGCCAAGCTGAAAAGTGCCCTTGGGCCCTATTTTGCTTCTCTGATCCTTTAGGTATTCACGATCCTCAACTGGAACCTGAAAAGTCAAATTTTATTTTTATTAAAAATACATCTAAATAGATTAATATAAAAATTAATTTGCATGAAAAATATAATGGAAAAATGGTTTATATATTTGAATAATAATAAAATATGGAAATTGGTCTTGATATAAGGCTGTCTCATAAAGACATTGGAAAAACAAAAAATAGAAAATAACTTACTTTCTGTTGAAGAGGGCAAGTGCAAATAATGTGTTGAATTTTGCAGTTTTCTTCATGGCATTTTACATGATAGTCGTCACAACTTAAAACTGGCAGTTTGCAAGAGCAGGATGAAATATCAAATAATGAATCCAGTTTTTCTATCAAAAATTTCTTTTGGGAAGCAGGGAGAGATTTTCTATTTATTTCTTTAGCTTTCTTGAAGCATAGTATACTAACTTTTTTTATAATAGTCATTTCATTTAATAAAGGTAAACGTGGATTAACAGCTTTCCAAATATCGATTACTTCCTTTGTTATTAATTTAGAAATAGCAAAATTTGAACGGTGGGGATAAGTATTTATTAAATAATAACTATATTGGATAATTTGTCGGTAAATTGGTGGCTCGGTTTTTTTTAATGGTAGAGGTGGACCTGAAAAGTTCATTTCATATTTACTGCGAGTTGAAATTGCAGATTTTCCAGCCATTTTTAATAAAATACCTGAAAAGAAAAATACTATGAGAAATTAAATTACACAAATATTTTTGGTGCTTATGCCCTTATGTTACCATGATATTTTTTTTCAACACGGTAACATTAGTGCATAAGCATCATATTGGTGCTTCTTGAGATAACAAACCGAGGTAACTACGCTAAATAAAATTCTAATTTTAGACAATGCATACGTGTTAGTGTGTTAATAAACAGTATTTCAAATTTTAGAGAAAACAAACAAGTAGTTTGTTTTTTATTTAAGATTTTCAAATTTGATCATTTATAATTTGTTACGGTATAAAGTCTGCTAATTTTGAACGAGAATCTCGGTTTATGCCAGGAAGAGTTATTGCATTTTTTCGATGGATTAAAAAAAATCAGAAAAAATCAGAAAAAAACTCTCTCCTCGCGGTCGACGAAAATTCGAAAATCTTAAATAAAAAAACTACTTGTTTGTTTTCCCTAAAATTTGAAATACTGTTTATTAACACACTAACACGTATGTATTGTCTAAAATTAGAATTGTATTTAGCGTAATTACCTCGGTTTGTTATCTCAAGAAGCACCATCATATTTTTTAAAATTAAATTTGATAAAATTTGAAATATGCATTAATTAAAAAAAAATGTGTACTTACCTTACGTACGTAGTTACTTTCGAGATTAGCTTCTTAATCAATAAATACAAACTTTCAAAATATAAACAAATGAGAATAATTATTTCAGTTCACTCTACTTTAAGAACAATTCAATATATATTTGTGATAATTACATTTGTAAACACAAAATCAACACATGAATTCAAATTCGCTCGTTGAATTTTCAACCGGTGAATACCATAAAAAATATTCAATAAATAAAACGCCTATGTAAATAAATAATTATTTATATATAAAATTAAATATTATAGTGTTTTATTCCTTTTTAATCTGAATATGTACACTTAATTTCTTAAGAAAAGGAATAATAAACTTTCAAATATTTATTATTAAGTAATGTATTACTTTTTTTTGTTAAAACCCGGGTTTAATTTAAGGCGACACATCTGCCGGTGAGATCTAGGCCGTGAGAAAAAATCTCGATTTATTTGATCTTAAAGTTGCAATGCTCAAATAAATACAAAATTTTGAAGAAAAATATTTCTTGTGGTAACTTTTGACATTATTTGGCAACTTTCTTCGAGTGCGATAATTTACAGTTTCAAAATCGACCTCCCCTAATATATATATATATATATATATATATATATATATATATATATATATATATATATATGATGTGTTGGTGTTTCTACGCTTGTATGAAAGATCAACAGTTTTATCAAAAAACAAACTACCATATAAGTAAATTTATTAGTTACAACTTCCTAAGTCTCTGCTTTTTGCTCACATCAGCCGGTTTTTACGACACTAACCGAGAATTGCGACCTCCCTGGTGTGAAGTCAGAATCAGAATTAGTGAGCCGTGCTCGGCTAATTACAAAGGTCAATCCGTTCACGCCCGTGAGGGAGTGCGGACTCGGCGTTGTTTTTTTTTCTATCTGTCTTCTCTTTCAAAAATTCCGTGTGTGTTCTCATGTCTTCTTCCCTTTTTTCTTCTCTTTTCTGTTTTCCTTCGTTCCTCTTCACGTATCTCAATGTTTAAAACTTTTCTTTGTTTAAATCTCCTTCTTGTTTGCTCTTTTTCTTTTTCCCTATATCTTTCTTCATTTTCTTTTTTCTTTCGATTCTTTTTATTTATTTGTTTATTTGCATTTCCTTTTTTGCTTTTTTGTTGTGATTTTTCTTCATTTTCTACTTTTATTTTATTTTCTCTCCATTTTCATCTTCTTGCTTTGCTTACATCTAAACTTGCTTACATTTTGTTTTGTTTTATTTCGTTCTGGCATTTATTCAGACACCTTTATATATAACTAGCTGTTCATTGAAGTCTTCTTTTGGTCTTTTTCATTCCCAATTTTACAGATACGTTTTATATTGTCTTTCAAAATTACGACCTATTTATAGCGCTGCATCGTTGTCTTTTTTCCGACGTAGATTTCATTAGATTCTCTTCTTTTCCTGTTTTTTCTTATTTGTCTTCTTCTTTTCCCTCTTCTTCTTCCTTCACTCTCTCTCTCTCTCTCTCTTGTTCACTCTCTCTTTCTCTCGTTCTCTTTCTCTCTCTTTCGTTCTCTCTCTCTTTCGTTCTCTCTCTCTTTCGTTCTCTCTCTCTTTCGTTCTCTCTCTTGCTGTTTGTATTGTGTTTCCTTAGGTGTTATTATTTTGAAGCTTTTTAAAAATCATTCCAAGCTTTTTACAATTAACTAATAATCAACTGTTTGCCTACACCGGGTTTGCGATTTGGCCTTAGTCATATCACCGTAGCGTGATATTGCATAAAAGAGTAATCACGTCGTTATACGACATATGTAATTTATCAGAAAGATGATATGCAGTAGCTCATACATTGAAATGTATTACGATTATGACATGCTGAACGCATTGGCGTTAATTCAATTTCGTATTACGTATGAAGTAGGAACACAACAGTTTGTAAATTAGTAAATTGACATATATCTCACATGTCCAGTAGTAAATATAAAAACAGAA
Organism: Sepiola atlantica; assembly: GCA_963556195.1. Taxonomy (NCBI): domain Eukaryota; kingdom Metazoa; phylum Mollusca; class Cephalopoda; order Sepiida; family Sepiolidae; genus Sepiola; species Sepiola atlantica. Next base: position 55,405,668 of record OY744534.1, on the reverse strand, counting down.
ACCTTAAAGAGGTCAAACGAGAAAAGTATATTTTTGATATGAAGCGAAAAGACAAGAATCAAGCAATTAAGTAAATATATTTATAAATATTTTAATTATATTATTATATAACTCACTAAAATATTTTACTGTTTTTCGTTCGAACTCTTGTACGTTCTTATTTCATTTTTACTAACAATCAAGTTAGATCTATGCCAGTATGTTGGCTAATATCAGTTACTTTACTTATTTAAAACGCTTTTCTTTTCTATTTCATACGTAATACTAAACTGACGAATTTATTACTATTACTTAATATGTTGGCGTTCATATTTCCGCTTTCTATTTGTTCAATTGAAATTTAATCTGAGCTGAAGTGAACTGTTCTGTTTACTTCTTCATAAACAACTCGGTTAGTCCATCGGCCTAAATATATTTCTGACTTAATATAACATGAAAGCGTCACAAGAATAGCTTGTTTTGACAGAGTTTCTGTCAATGTATCTGTGTGAATGGGAAATGACTATCTATAATTCTTAGAATTTGCTTTGCTACGTTAATCTTACCGTTGAGTAAACGTGATGATTTTTGTTTTTTTCTGTTTCTATTTGACAGTATATTTGCTATGTGCGTGATTTTGTCTTTAAAACCGTTACCACAGAGAGCCTTGTAAACATAACGAAGTTACATGGTCAAATAAGAATTTATTAAAGGATTGAGTGTAAATGCTGTGGCCACTATTAAGGACTAGATCTATTGTAATGCCATGAGTTGATAGCAGAAGCATTTGTTATACATTTTAGATTTTGCGTTAGTTTATCTGATAACATATGGGTTACGCTAGGAAGTCAATGTTAACGTGTTAGAACTGAATCTGAATGTTTGTTAACTTTGCATGAACACTAATTTTAAGATCAACGCTATATAGATAAAGTGTAAAACATATTTTTGTACATCTATTATGTAGTCACATACCATGATCTCAATATCTTCAAAATTAGTGCGCTGAAAATGCATCCATAGATTAATAGAAAACAAATACGCCGATAGTGTAGCAAAGGCACTATCAAAAGGTTTGAACGCGCCTCAATCGTATCAAAGAACTGTCGGGTATGAGCTACTCGAAATACGGGCCATATCTTTGTCCCAAAGGAAAAGAAAAAGACAACGCCCTTGCCGTTGACACTATAACTGTTATATTAATTCTAGTCTTGTGCCTAATTGCATACGTTTCAAATCTCGTTTCGCTCGAGACGAGACTTGTAACTCATAAATTCAGCTTTTTGTGATACTTTATTTAATCTATACTTAAGCGTTAAGCCTTGCTTGCAAAGACAGCACGCATCCCGCTGCCTCTTCGGGCGACAAACTGGAGCTGGCTCAACGTCAGCAGTCTAGAGGTTCTCTTATTCAACCTCGTTACATGATCCCATTGCTACATCGAAATAATCTTTAAGGCTGGAGTTTTAAGCAACGTATTATCATTAATGAATAGTAAGGTAGTTTGTGTATGCATAATAACGTATATTTATAGTTCGATAATGTTAGTAAATGCGTTTGCAAATTCTAGTTCTTTAGAAAATTGTGTTTGATTTATAGAAAGAAGAACTCAGCCATGTTAAATTGGGTAAACTGATTTTTATTTTTTTATTAGGATATGTTTGTACTAACTAGTCACCGCTTATCAAAGCCACTCGAGGATAAGCGGTACTAGTATAACAAGTGAAGAGTGAGACACCACCGTGAGGATTGGTAACGATTGTTGAAACTGGGAAGAATTTAAACAAGAATATGTTAACATTGGACTTGAAAACGACTAAGTTTTAATCAGCTGGGAATCAGCCGCGTGATAGTGTGTTCTAACAACACGTAGTCTTTTTATAAGTAATATTTACTCATAAATGTTCTGTTTAGTTTCAAGTACACAAACGAAGGAAAGGAAATTATTTACAATGGTTGTTGCTACTAATTTTTGTTGTGAATATTTTACAGGGTGACCATAGATTGGAGATTAGTCAAACATATAACATTAAAATATAGTAAAGAAAGTCGATCAACCTATTGGATCTGCTAATCTTAACCTGCAGCTGAATCTATTATTTAAGTCTACTGCATGATATTTGAAAGAAATACTTCAAGCCTCACTCTATTATCATAATTATCTTGGAACAGGCTGCCAGAAGTTATGTTCAGCCTACAGAGGACCAAACAGTTCAAGGCATCGTTTCATGCCTTGGCGGCTGATCTTGGGCTAATTAGTAGCGGAGGGTGGGGGGTGGGGGGGTCATATTTGTTGTAAACCGTCATAGATCAAATTTTAAATATTCCTTACGAGAGGTTTGTCACCCCAGCGTCAAGTCGAGGCCCCCACGGGACTCAGCATAATATGTGCCAGAGTCGCTTTCGTCACAATAGAAGAAAGGCAGCATTGTCTAACCGTGGTGGTCATTCATGGAACAGCCTACCAGAGATAGTGACGGTGTATATCATATTCAGGATTAAAGTCACCTTTGACAAAACATTCAAAAGTATTTAGATGTACAGATCTTCTAATTGTCATTGTATATGTCTTATTGCACTTTGCCTTTTTTAGCCAATAAATTTTACTTTATTTTATGTGGTTATTTAAGCTTAGTAGCTATATATGTGTCCTCGTCGTTTATGTTATATTTTTCAAGATGAGGCAACTGGGATTTACTTGAGATATTGCCAAAGATTAATTTTGTATATATTATATTTATTTCCTAGAAATTTGTATTTAGTGGAATATATATAGTAAATACTAGATAATATCGTTGATATAATTTAAACATTAACGAGGCGGCATGTTTAGTGAGTTGCATTTTTGCAATTAATTCGAATGAATGCGAGTGTGAGATTATTGACCTAGGGAAGAGAAAACACACAAGATATTAGAAATATGTCCTGTTTGGAGTGCGATTACCAAAAATTAGATTTCTTCTATTTAAAACAAATGTTCTATGCATACAAGTTTTCCTGTCGTGGTTATTACCACTCAGGTTTTGCAAAATGTATTGGCCATCCAGATACGGAAACCTTAGACAGTAGTTCTTATGTCCATAGATTGTCAGTAAATTAGGTTTTCGAATAATATCTTGGCGGTCTGCTACAAAGGATCTGTGGTATCTATATATATTCTAGCAGATTTTTATAGGGGCTGCTAATTAGTTTTCAGAGAATCTCACTGTCAGTTCGGGGTGTTTGTGCCTCTCACAGACGAATGCACACCGGCGCCCTTAGCTAATAGACTGTATTGGGTTTTGAATTTGTCTGTCTAAGAATTCTCATTTGAAAATCTGTTGTTCAGTAAAAGAAAACGAGTATGATTGCAAACAAAAAGAGATAGAGTTTTTAACGGCTAGTTATATACGACTTAAGAATGAGCGTCTATAAAATTAAGACTAACATCGCTTGATGACGATTTTGCGAATTTAATCGAAAGCAGTCGAGAAACAGAAAAGTAAAAGTGGAACAAGAAACCAACAGAACTTACTTACACCAATTAGACCGAAATACTAAATAAACTATTAGTACAATTGAAAAAATTAAAAAAAGGTCTTTGATAAACCCTTTTTTATTTTTTCAATTTTACTTCGTGCTATTTCTTAATGTTTGCCTAAATGAAAATATTGTGCGTAAATGCACACAATACACAATATACATATATATATATATATATATATATATATATATATATATATATGTGTGTGTGTGTGTGTGGGTGTGTGTGTGTGTGTGTGACTGGCAGATATTGTCTCTTGGCATGAAACACATGTGTACATGGGTCATTTTTTTAAATAGTATTTATAAATAACTATATATATATATATATATATATATATATATATATATATATATATATAGGAAAACATAATTAAATAACACGGAGTGGTTTTGTTTGATGCGACTTTTTTTTATTTTTTCAATTTTCGGGATTGTCCATCTAATGTTTCGGTCAAATTGATGTAAATATGATCCATGGGTTTCTTGTTCCATTTTTTTTTTCTTTTTTGCAAGTACTTTCGATGTGAATCGTCAAATCATCTTCAGGCGGTATTAGTTTTAGTGTCTTTACAAATTATGACTTTACTGTTGTGTCTCATTTTTTTAATTATAACGACAAGTAGTTTATAACTTGAAAAAGCGTCTGTAAAGTGGAAATGTACATGAGAGCGTGATGGCGTTCTACACATATGAGAGATTTAAAAGTAAAAACACTAAAACTAATACCAACTGAAGATTATTTGACGATTCAAATCGAAAGTACTTGCAAAAAAGAAAAAAGAATGTAACAAGAAACCCATGGATCATATTTACATCAATTTGACCGAAACATTAGATGGAAAATTAAAAAAATTAAAAAAAGTCGCATCAAACAAAACCACTCCGTGTTATTTAATAATGTTTGCCTAAATGAAAATATGCTGCCTAAATACACACAATATATATATATATATATATATATATATATATATATATATATATATATATATATATATATATATATATATATATTATTCCGCTGTTTTTGTCGACACTCGTGTTTACATAGGTAATTCTATTAATTAATCTGTAAATCCATGGGGCTTGGAATAAACAATAACAAATATGAAGTGAAAAATGAGACTGGTACAGGTTTCCGCTTCTAGGTTTTCTTTGTTTACTGCAGATACGTGGACTAAAAGTGTATTTAACGATATTACCTATGCAAACATTACCTCTGAATTCCCCCAGTTTAATCTTATATATAATAATTGTCATGCTATTTCTTTTTTTCTGTCTGTATTTGCTTTGTTTAGTGTTTTTTTTAAGCAATGCAAGCTCTGCCAACAACACTATCTGTTTTATGCTCTTAGGTTACCGACACGACAACATATGGAACCCAGCTTCCGAGGATGTACAGCGTGTCGTAAATTCCCGGATGAGGGATGACCGTGACTTCCAAACAACATCTGTAAAGTGGGAACGCGATGAAGAGCGACGACACCTCAAATCGCAGCAACAAAAGATGAAGATGCAACCGACAACAACAAAAAAAACGACAAGAGAAAGGTTAGAATAATTAACGACCATTTAACTCTTTCGAAACCTCCTGTTAAGTCGATTTATAGCGCGCGAAGGGCTTGATAAATTTCAAATGAATGGAATCTCTTTTCTCTTCATATAAAATACGTTTGAGTCGAATGATCAAAAGAAGCGACCAGCTTAACAGTTTTAACATAAAAGACCACGTGCGGCAGTTTCTTCTCCAAAAGACAAGTTATCTTTAATTATTGACGCGGAATTTCAAATATTGTATTGATGTCGTCTAGGCTCGTTAAATAAAGGCGTATTACACAACGACGAGAATCATCTGAAAATAAGTATGAAATAAATCCTAAAATTATCGTGTTACTTCCCAGTCCTAAAACCCCTTTTCTCACAAAAAAAAACGCTGTCAGTCTTTCTCTACTCTATTGTTATATCCATGGAAGTTTCTAGACTGAGCTACAATCTCTGGTCCCTTCCTGTAAAACATTCAGAGTAAGAACTCGTCTATCTACGACCACCTCAAACTTGAATATCAACAAATACGTGTCACGCCGCCTTATAAGTAATCACATTTTGTACAGTCTGTGGGGAACGTGAAGGGGGCTTACCTGCGAAACGTCCTCGTGTTTGTCTGTCCTGTGCGCTGCGGAAGAAGGAAAAGAATTCAACATGGCGTCCGTGAACCTTTATTACGTACGGTTCACGCGGAGTCTCGCGAAGTCACATTGCACGCATGCAAATTAGGTGTGCCTAAGCCTAATAAAAGCGGGTCTCTTACCGTCTTCAAGCTGACAGAGGACTTTGTGATATACGGACAGAGTGATTTGCGTTTTGTTGGACCTTCGTTATTACTTCACAGTCCACTCATTGTTCTCAATCCTCTCATAGATGTGTGCATCATCCAATTGCCAATCTCATTAACGTTTATCTTCAAGTGGCTTTTGGCTTTAAAAAGTAATGAATTAGTATAAAAAGTAGAAAATAATTGCACTGATATTTACAAAAATATATATTAACATTCGAAAGCTTAGCAGAAACTAGTTTAAATATCCCATGTCTCCAGGAATGTCCTAGTTAAGGATAAATTAAGAGCGAATTAAAATACGCGATTGAAAATAACAGCGTAACGTATTGGATTTTATTGTAGATTTCAGAGCCACTAGTCTCTAAAGTTCCTTAACAGGTTATGTGTGACGTTTTTACTCATAGTTATGTGTCACGGCGCTTATATCTTCTTTGAAGATGCTACATTACATAAATCTGAAAACAAACACTTACTCCTCGTTTCTTATTTATTTATTATTTAGAATTTCTCGAAGCATCTTCTTTCGCGGTTTTGTTCACAAATGAAGACTCAAAAACACAAAAAGAGTATTTACTTCTTACTATTATTGTTTGAATGGGATATAGTCCCCATTAGCTTATGGTAGGGGTTTCGCCGGCTCCGCCGGAAGCGACCGTATACTTAGTGACAATTCTTACTCCCTTGATTTTTGATTCCTAATTATATTTTTCACAATGTTATATATATATATATATATATATATATATATATATATATATATATATATCCAAGCAAGCGTTGTTGAACGTCACAGAACTTTCTGGTTTGTAAATCTTCTTCGTGAGGTTCTCAAACCGTCGAGCTATCCTTCTGGTGTCAGGTGGCAATCCGTAGAGTATTCCTTCGATAGTTCTTAATTCGACCATTTGTTTTCGAACGCTTTCGACTTTCATAGTCGTCTTCAGGATTAGGTATTTTTAAAATAAGAAGACTTGAGTTAATGTTTTATAGGTATCGTTATGGGCGAATGAAAGAGAAGAGAGGGTGTGTGGTTGACTTCATTTCATTCTATAGTTTGTGTATTTAGTTTTATTGTGTATTTATTTTATTAATTCTTATTTTCTATTATTTATTTATCATCATTATTTATTCCTATTATTACCATTATTACCCTTATGTATTTATTTATTTTTATTACTTTATTTTCATTTAAAAAACCTAATCCTGAAGACGACTAAGAAAGTCGAAAGCGCTCGAAAAAATTGCCGAATTAAGAACAATCAGGCAAATACTTAACTAAAGCTTTGAATCAACATGTGTTTCTTCAAAGATATTGTTTGATGTGTTTTAATTACCTACTAGACACCGTCATCGTGTGTCTTCAGCCTATCTGTAAAATCGTTTGTCAGAGAAACCTTACATGAGGATACTTCACCCTACAAGCTGACTAAATATTCAAAATGACAGTATTCGTAGCCCAAATAAGATCGCCTCTACACAGCTATACACTAGCTCATACGAGGAATAGTGCAACTTCTCGAAGTAATGTTACCTCACGTTACAGCACTAAGCTGGATACTCTACCAGACTAGATGAATTCTTGTTTTGTAATCCGGTAAGACCAAGAGACGACAAGAGATATTCTACAACATAGTTAACTGGTCAATTGAAGAGAGGAAAATTCATGTTGCTATTTTCTTTACTAACTTAACGTTTTATAGTTAAAGAATAACTTTAATTCAATATTCGAATATCTGTATATCTACTATAGACATCAACTATATGCCCAGAGGACTTTGACTGAAGTAAACTTAAACTGAAAGATATATATATATATATATATATATATATATATATATATATATATATATATATATATATATATGTATATTCATCCCCGGATGGAATCTTCAAGCTAAATTTTAGGGTAAATTTCAGCCTGAAGATTCCCCCGGGGATGAAACGCGGAAGCCTCTGTGTAGCTTAATTGGTATAAATATATTTTCATAGCTTAATACCTAGCTCTACTTACGTATCGAGCACTGTTGAAGTAAATACTGAAAATTGATACATAAAAATGATATCTCCTTATAAGATTTTATGTTGATACATGAAATAGTAATATATATATATATATATATATATATATATATATATATATATATATATATATAAATAAACAAATCACACTGAAATATTTTTTAGATCAAGCATTGTTTTACATTTTTACAAATTATTTATTGTTTTTATTAGCCACAATTGAAATTTTGCTCAGAAAGTGACAAATCTCTTATTAAATCCTATTTATCAGTCTCACATTCTAAAACGTTATGTTGTTTAAAAATCTCTGCACTTAGATTGTAATGTATGTATCACCTCGCGCCCCTCACCCTCTTTCTTTCTTTTTCTGTTTATATACAGTCAAAATTAATAAATAAAGGAAAAATAATACGATTGACATAGTCCTATGAACAATAGAGAATGCCTCCACAAACCGAACATGAAGGGAGAAACAGGAAATGGGAGAAGGGAGATAGAAAAGGGAATATAGCTAGCAGAGTTTTTTTTTAATTCTTTTATATTTAACTGGCATTGCAAACTTACTTGTTCGTGATTCGAACAATATAACTAGAAATAGAGTTTAGAATCAGCTTTTTACATGATCGTAATGTCTACGATTCCAATTAATCGCTTAAAAATGATTTTCTTTATTAAAAAAAAATCTACTTGATCATTTTACGTGATTTTTTGGTGTAGGATATTTTCTTTCCGTCACGGGTACATACATCATAAGGGTTTTGGTTTTGTTTAAGAAACATAAACCATAGATTTTACTGGCGTGACGTAGGCGTGACGTATATACAACGAATGCTACGGCATTGAGAAAGACGAATCAAGTACGCCGTTCCGAATGTACCGAATCTCCCCTAGTCCCCATGTTAAGAATGGATTATAAAACTCCGCCAGTAAAATCTATTGTTGACGATTACAGAACTGTACCAAGATTTTTAAAAAGTGTTTTAATGGTAATTCGAATAATCAAAACATTACAACAATGAATGGAAATAACAGATTTTGGAATCAACAGGAAAGTTAAACTAGGAACGAATATACGTAAAAGAACAAATGATAAAAAAGCGGAAATAAGAATAAACAGAAGTTAGAACATTGGCGTGTCGCGGAATGATTGCCAGTGTGCCGCGAAGAAGGTATAGCTAGAAAACAGCTTTCATATCGTTATAACCGGAGTTATTTGTATTAATAAATACTAACTAACACATTATTACTTGCGTTATATTGAAGGCACTGAGGGCCGTTACTGGCTCGCAAGCCTACCAACCGCGACTAGGACGGCACTGCACAAATCTGCTGGACACACTACGTGCTGACCTCAAGCAGGCGGGACTAGGGCAAATACGTACAGCGAAACAACTTCATTGCCTACGACAACTTGCGTATGACAAGGCCAGATGGCCTGGGACTAGCATGGAGGACTGATTGCAGCTACGTGATGTCATTTGAGTACCGTAGCCACAGAACACAGTGTTTAATAATTAAAAATAATAATTATATTCATGCCGAAATATGGAAAAATAAAAATAAAAATGCATACCAAACCGATTATTTCAATTGTTAGATATTTTGAATGTTCGATATTAATAAACATCGGTAAGCATTGTTACATTTTTTGTGATAGATGTGCCGCGAAAATTTAAAGAGCTCAATAGTGTGCCGCCATATTTAAAAGGTTGGACACCACTGAGTTAAACAAAAAAAAAAAGTTAATACGTACTTTAAATGTAAGTACATTTCAATAGAAATGATGAAAGAAAACCAAATTTAAAAAGTGTCGAAGAGCAAATTATTTAACACTTCTAGTAGTCTATGACTGACAGAACGAGAAACCTCTACTCCCATAGATTAAATTATCTAAAAGGTTAAGTTCGAAATTTTGTATACATTCCCGAGTTCGACATAAGGATTCTAGTGTTTGAAAAAAAGGCAACTCAAATTATATTGGCCGAAAAAAAATGTAAAAAAAACATCCAAGACGAGAATAGTAGTCCGAATAATCAAAGTGATTAAAAAACAGATGAAATATAAAATAATCAAAGTGATTCAAAAACTAATGAAATATAAAATAATCAAAGTGATTCAAAAACAGATGAAATATAAAATAATCAAAGTGATTCAAAAACAGATGAAATATAAAATAATCAAAGTGATTCAAAAACAGATGAAATATAAAATAATCAAAGTGATTCGAAAACAGATGAAATATAAAATAATCAAAGTGATTCGAAAACAGATGAAATATAAAATAATCAAAGTGATTCAAAAACAGATGAAATATAAAATAATCAAAGTGATTCAAAAACAGATGAAATATAAAATAATCAAAGTGATTCAAAAACAGATGAAATATAAAATAATCAAAGTGATTCAAAAACAGATGAAATATAAATAATCAAAGTGATTCAAAAACAGATGAAATATAAAATAATCAAAGTGATTCAAAAACAGATGAAATATAAAATAATCAAAGTGATTCAAAAACAGATGAAATATAAAATAATCAAAGTGATTCAAAAACAGATGAAATATAAAATAATCAAACTGATTCAAAAACAGATGAAATATAAAATAATCAAAGTGATTCAAAAACAGATGAAATATAAAATAATCAAAGTGATTCAAAAACAGATGAAATATAAAATAATCAAAGTGATTCAAAAACAGATGAAATATGAAATAATAAAAGTGATTCAAAAACAGATGAAATATAAAATAATCAAAGTGATTCAAAAACAAATGAAATATAAAATAATCAAAGTGATTCAAAAACAGATGAAATATAAAAAAAAGAGCGCGAATTCACAGGAAATTGAAAATGAAAACAAAACTACGCAAATAAATGCCAAATGTAATAAAAGAAAACATAAATAAATAAATAAATAAAGGAAGGAAGAATTAACAAAAGTCAGACACTAAATAAATAAATACGTTGTTTAAACTTAAGTACGTCTGAATAAAAATGAGGAAACAAAAATGAACAAACAAACAAAGATAAAAGTGAAACTCAGTCCGGGGAAACTTCTTTAATATTCCGGGTTTTTATCGTCTCCGAATTCCTCGTACACATTTTCCGCCGTTTTTATTGGCAATGAAAGATATTTCTCGACGCGTAAAATGTTCATGTTTCCCATTGCTAACAGACAGATTGTACTTGTTGGCCACACCCCATCAACCTTCTACCCCGACCGACACTCTCATGGGATTACCCTTTCTAGTGCCCTCGCCGACGGGCGCGGCTTCAATATCTGTCAGTCACTCAACAGGGAAATTATCAGTGTCAATACCATGTTGCGGAAACTTCCAGGCAACATATCCCCTATCACGGAGTCAATTTGGCGAAGTTCTGGCCTCATTAATAAATTGGTTCAATTGTACTATAAAGAACGTTGGATTATCTCCCCTTTCGACGATTTTTTTGTTTACATTTTGGATTTAATAGATGTTTGTCTTATATTGTTGTATTTTTAGTCTTCAAATAATAGTATAATTTACGTTTTGCTCGCCAGTGTAAATCTGGATGTATTTATATTCTTGGCACTCTCTATCGGTTTGTTAATGTGTTAGTTTATAAATCCGTTATTCTATCTGTCCATTAATCCATTATTCTGTAAATCCGTTAATCTGTTTGTCCATTAATTCATTAGTCAATAAATATGTTAGCCTTTTCGTCGGTTAGACTGTTAACCCTTTAATCCGTTAGTATATTAATCTGTTAGTCTGTTAAGTCGTTAGTTTATTAATCCGTTGGGCGTTTATTCCGTTAACCAGTTTGTTAATCTGTTAGTTCATAAATCCGTTATGTTATTAACCATTAATCCGTTATTCTGTAAATCCGTTAATCTGGTTGTCCATTAATTCATTAGTCAATTAATATGTTAGCCTTTTCGTCGGTTAACTTGTTAGCACTTTAATCCGTTAGTCTATTAATCTGTTAGTCTGTTAGTCATTTACTGTGTAAATCCGTTAATACATCAGTATGTTAGTTTATTAATCCGTTAGTCTGTTAAGTCGTTAGTTCATTAATCCGTTGGTCGGTTATTCTGTTAACCTATAAATACGTTAATCCATTAATCCGTTAGTTTATAAACCTGTCAATCTTCTTATTTAATCGAAAGTTGTTTACTAATTCGTCAGGGTATTGTTTTATTACCAGGAACGCATAGTATTGATTTCATCAGATATTTCAGCATGTTCTAAAATCGCCTCGACAAAAAGCTGGAAAATGTCATTGTTATTACTTCTATAGCAGAGTATAAATATAGGCTAGAATGTGTCCAATTGCAATTTACGTAATACACCGAAACATTATAGGATGTAAAAGCCCCGAAAAGAATGTAAAAAAATGCATACGATACTAAAGCATACGACTGCAAAATGAACCCGAATTTAACCACGGTGACGTAAGTTTTTCACTGTCCTGAAGAATTAATTTTATTTTGCAAGAATAACCCTCCAAATTAAACCAAATAAAAAACAGAAATACGCTTTTTTGTAATGTTATGTTTAGGGTTAAGTATAGGGTTTAAATAATTTAGCTCCCCAAAAGATAAACTTGAAACAACTTCCTCAAACAAAAAAGTAACGATAAAAAATATACTCACTTAATGATTTAAAGAATATTACTAAAAGCATTTTCAACACTGTGGAAAGAGTATTTGCACCTAACGTTAAGTGAGGAAAAATATGAAAAAGTTTTTTCATGCGATGTCGGTACTCATTAACTCTTCAGCGACGGCTCGTCCATTTCCGTTCTTCTTTTTGAATCGTAATCAGAAACATTCGAGCAGATATGGGTTCCCTCTTATAAAAGTAACCATTCTTTTTTTCTGAATATAAAACATGTCCTTCATTAGAATTTGCTCAAAATTTATTTTTAGTTTGATCCAAGGAAGCCTTATAAATTACACCATCCAATGTTTCACAATCATACAAAAATATACGTACCGATTCTTTAAAATATGTGCCGGTATAATTATATAGTTCTTGTGTCATCGCTGAAGTTAAGCCACGTTAAAACTGGCCAGTACTGAAGGAATGACCATTTGAGAAGCGCAGATGTTGTATGTAAGAACACTCTCTTCAAATCTACTGGTGCTACCAAACCAGTCTGTCTGAATATACCGGCTTCCTGACTTAAAATGCACCTAACATTGATGTTGTGTTTTTTCCTTTAACATTTGCAAAGCTAAATTATATTCTGCAAAATGAAAAAGAAAAACAACATTCTCCTCTAAAAAACAACAAACCAAACACGATGAATAAATATTTGAAGATAAAATGAACTTGAAGCATAAACACATTTACCAAAGTGATCGGATTCGGCATTAAATAACTCGAGAAGTGTTGATATGTAATAAAAAAAACAAAAAAAAAAACATATCTCTTGAAATCGAAATTAATATTCAGATCAATATTGAGTAAAAAAAAAAAAAGCATGTATGATTTCGACATAAAATGATGCAACGATGTGGGGCATGCCATAAAACCAACTCCTCTGTCTAACATTCAAAGGTAACATAAATTATAACAAATTCATAAAATACGTTGTCAAGGCTGTTTCAACGTAAGTAGGCTCCCTCTACAGTGCTAGAAAACTTAACTCACCCGCCAGTATCCTATATCTCTACAAGGCCACCATCCGCCTATGCATGGAGTATGATTACCACATCTGGACTGGTTCACCATCCAGTATTCTCCTCCTGTTTGACAGGATCTAGAAAAGAGTATCTAATTGAATAGGTCCCTCATTATCCTCCAAGCTCCAGCCCGTGCCCCATCGCTGCAATGTTGCATCCCTGTGTTTGTTTTAAAAGTATTACAATAGAATGTGGCCCGAAGAACTTGTTGTTCTAGTGTAACCTTCGACGTGAATACACCGGAGAAACTCGACAATCAGTTAACTCCCATCCATTCTCCGTTGAGCTCCAAAAATGCCGGATGGCTTTCTTACTCTAATAGTTTCTTTCCTCGATCTGCCAGCCTTTGGAACTCCTTTGTTGCTCTTTGTTTCTCTGAATGTACCGACGACATGCAGACATTTAGATGTAATGTAAACAAACATCTCGCCGCACAACTTCTCACTTAGGCTGACCCCTTTTAATTTCTGGGCCCTAATTCGCAGTAGCCCCTTACGTATTAGTAACAGTATGCCTTGTCTGGGGTGAATTAAAGAAACATAATTCCGTTAAATATGTAATTAGTAGTAACTCGCCGTTTATTATCTGAAGTATTGAGAATCTAACTTTAATTAAGTGCTTGCATCGCTGGATGACATTGGTTTTTTGTTTTTTTCTTGTGAAAATATTTCATCAAACACAACAAGCAATCTATTCTAAACAATAATATACTATGAACATTCTTCTTTATGATAAAATTAAACGTACGTGTGTCCGGGCCAATTCGCGGTATTATGAAGGTTAGAGGATAGAAATGAATAAGAAGGTGTAAAAAAGGGAGGAGGCAGAAAGGCGACGGCGGCTGCTGCTGCTTCTTTCTAATCCTGATACTGGTTAATATTTCATAATTCAGTTTTTAAGCTATCGGCGTTGACTAGTGCTGTCTCGGCTTTTAATACTCAATATTACCTAATGAATAAGTTTCATTACGCTGCTTGATTTATTTGTTCGCCACAAAAAAAGGTTTCTGTCTCATTTTTGACGGAAAATGTCGTACACCCATGTTTAACTAATCTTTCTTTTGTTTATCTCATTGGAAGTCAAGTATGTTTGAACGAGAGAGAGAGAGAGAGAGAGAAAGAGAGAGAGAGAGAAGAAGAAGACAGAGAGAGAGAGAGAAATAGAGAGATATACAAAGAAAAAAAGAGGGGCGTTTCATTTTAAATAGCAATAGCATTTTTTAACGAATTAATCTGTTATTTAGTGTTTAAAATGTGAATTCAAATTTTATAAAGTTCTTAGAATTAAAAAAATTGTCAATGCTCGAAAACTTATACACTTAAGACTCTTTTTTCAATTTACTTCTGTGTAAATGTCAGATATTAAGGGGTCCTATCCGGGGCTAACACTTGGTGTCTATAGGAGATACATAGATATCCGAGTGTTCAAGTAAAGTTCTCCTTTGCCCCTCAAACGTTGAGTTAGTAAATAAGTGAAGAACATGTATTTTCCTCTCCCTAATTGACCAGTAAACTATGTTATAGTATATCTTTCATGTGGTCTCTTGGTCTTACCGAATTCCAGGACAAGAATCTATCTGGTCTTGTGGAATATCCAGCTAAGTGCTGTTACTTGACGTAACATCACTAGGAGAATGTGCACCATTCCTCGTGTGAGAAAGTGTTTAGCCGTGCTGAGGTGATCTTTGGGGGGCGTCAAATACTATGTTATTTTGAATATTTAGTCAGGGTTTACTTGTAGGCTGAAGTATCCTCATGTCATGTTGGCATGACACACCCTTGTACGGAGAGGAGAAAAACACTCGACTACGGTGTCTAGTAGGTAATTTAAACTTTCGTAGTGTGTATTTGTATGTGGGCGAGCAATAGTGTGTGTCTGTGTGCAAATGCAGTGTTTTTCTTATCCTTTATTTATTTATTGATTAGTTTCGTTTCGTTGATTTAAAGTATTTACGGAAAGTAAATTGTAAATCGATAGCGAGCGAGCGAATCGAACTGGTAATACATACAAAACAAGGTTTTACATAATTTAATGAATTTTAAAACATACATAATTAAGCATGTAATTCGTTATTAAGTAAATTAAAATTGTATTTCATGACAAAATTTACCGTTGACCATAAATACTCAATTATAATCAACATTTCAGCGCATGCCACAACAAATAGTCGAGATATTCAAATAGCTCTGACAATACAATGTAACCCATAAATCAGTCTAAGTTTATTAAGAAGCTAGCATAACGCACCGACGTTGTGCAGAATTGATTAAATATCACAACTATGTACTCATAACACTATATTAGTTTCTTTCTTTTTACGACCCCGTCCTTTTTATTAATTGGGCTATTGTACTCTATTACTAATGGAGATTTTGTATCTGCATGTTTGAACTTTAAACTATACTATTACGCCTATTAAGTGTACTATTGCACTGACTTTTAATGCGTAATTGAGTTTATTATACGATTTCAGTCTAATGTACTATTATTTAATGCTTAATTCAGGTGGATAGGTAATGTTTTCCTTATGCCATGATACGAACCTCTTGGGGATTAGCTTTTATTTTTTTGGAGGTAGCAGTGTAGTATCAGTTCTGATTTCATGATACCGTCTTCACATTTATTATCACCTCTTTTGTGGTTATATTTGTTCTGTTGTTACGAGGCCATCCTTCTCGTCATCGCCGCTTCCGTTATGGGAGAGCTTAGCGTACGTTCACAAGCAATCGTCACAATCGGCTGTCCATTAGTAAACTCAACACTTACATTATATATGTGAGCAAAGATATGTGACCGGATGGAGCATAGTACTGCTAGTACATATATAAAGGATTGTAAGAATAAACTGCCACATTAAAGCATTTAAAAGAAATTAATTCACATGGACATTTCTTAAGTTTATCTGATCAAATATTTAAGGGAATTTGATCTGTATATTTATATAATATATTCCGTGGGAGATTTTTATTTATTTTAACGTTGACATGAGGTTTTTGATTAAAATTAGAGAAATATTGCATGTTGCTCACCATCCTCGCACTTTCCCATCTCCTTAACCTTTCACGACTAGTTTATCTGGCACAATCCGATGCTGGTGCTAACATTGTTATCGTATGATTTTTTGAAGAGGGGAAGAGTGTGTAGTGATGTGTTTACATATCTACCCTGGTAGTTTCAATTTATTCATTAATTATTATTATTATTAGTAGTAGTAGTAGTAGTAGTAGTAGTAGTAGTAGTAGTAGTAGTATAATTATCATTATTGTTTTTACTCACTAGGAGTTCTCAGACAGGTCATCAGTGATTGCTCACCGACAATCGGTGGTATTCCCTGGAGTCTGAGTGACAATAATTCTCCCAAGACTTCCAGTATTCTCCACCTCTTTTCGATAGCCACTGCAAATAACCTTGCAGTAGCGTAACAGCCTCTTATCATTGATTTCTCGCTGGTAAGGACCATTGGTCTTCTCTGGGATTTAGGTAGCAATAAGCCTCCTCAAGGTCCCAGCACTCTCTGCACTTCCAGTGGAGGTCTGGTTTGTGCTGTACCTCCTCGATCTTCTCATCCTCTTTGATTCTATGTAAATATTTTGTGTGGTATCAGGCTAGGCTGGTACAATTTTTTATTATTATTATTATTATTATTATTATTAGTATTATTATTATTATTTACTCACTTGGAGTTCTCACACAGATCATCATCAGTTATTGCTAACTGATAATAAGCCGGTGGTGTTCTCTTGAGTCTGAGTGTCAAGCATTCCTAGATGTCCAGCACTCCTCAACTCTTTCGATAACTATAACAAATGAGTTTGCGTTATCGCAATAACCGCCTACCATTGATTTCTCGCTGGAAACGAACATCGATCTTCTCTGGAACTTTGGTGGCAATAAGCCTCTTCAAGGTCCCAGAACTCTCTGCGCACTTTCAGTGGAGTTCTGGTACGTCCTCGGTCTTTTCATCATTCCTGAACCTTCACGACTAGTTTATATGGTATCAGCCGAGACTGGTGGCAGCACATTTTGTGTGTGTTTTATTAGGGGGTGGGGGAGTTTATGAGATGTCTTTCAGTTTCAGTTCCCTTCGATTCATTTTGTTGTGTTGGTTCTATGTTTATGTGTTATTTCTGGGCAGCGTTCGCAATTTTTGTAGGTAAATTTCAACATTCAATACATTTTTCTTAAGATTTCAGCAGTGTTCATCATTTCTATTCCTTGTGTATTCTCAGTCTACCCTCTGATACCACATTTCTCCCAGTAGTTTTTTACAGTTTTTTACAGGACTATTCCTACAATTTTCCAGGTTTTTCCGGACTGTTTCTATTGCTTACGAGTTTTTGGAGACTGTTCTACTACTACTACTACTACTACTACTACTACTACTACTACTACTACTACTACTACTATTATTATTATTATTATTATTATTATTATTATTATTACAAGCGGGACCCATGGAAATTCTACAGTTCTTTCTTTCATCAGTTGTATAAAATATTCTCATTCTATGGAGGTCCGGCACGAAGCCTACCCCCCCCCCCACGCCCCAGGATATTATGGTACCACCTTTGTTAAAACTGAAACAGGCTTATCTAAGTACTCCAGATTTAGTATATAACTGTTTAAGGGAGACTATCTCCAACACCCTTTGTAGGAGTTTGTGGCATATTTCCATTCTATGGACGTCCTGTGCGAATGGAGATGCCACGAAATTATGGTACCATATTTGGACAAAACAGATGCTACACTTTGAATTATTTATTTGCAAAAATTATGAAAATATATTTTAACAACTTAAGCACAATGATATCAAAATGTGTGCAGTTGGGAGGCGTTGGTCATTTAACGTCTGTCTTATTATGTCTATCTTACTCTTAGCTAGAATTATTACAGTCACCCTCATACGACATTTACTCTTGGGGACATCCTCCTTGAATTATCCCAAATTGCTAAAACTTCAATTAACTAATTATACATATATATATATATATTTTAAAAACAAGGGGTAAGGTAAAACAAAATACCTTTTTTAAAGCATGTTTAGATGCGATAATGTTTTATTAAAAAAGAAAAATCGAAACCGATTTTTTTTTTATAAACTTTCATTTTTTTTTAAAGTTTATATTACAGATATATTACGCCGAGTACAATCGGCTTCTTCATTGTAGTTAGTAGATCCGATGTTAATGGTCTGCCGGTCTCAAATAGTGTAACCGGCCCATGAGGTGTTTTTTTTTCACTTTCGGTACAAAATCACGCCAGCACGTGGATATGTATATGAAGAAGCCGATTTTACTCGGCGAAATATATCTGTAATATATATAAAAAAATGAAAGTTTATGAAAAAAATTTTTTAAAATCGGTTTCGATTTTTCTTTTTTAATAAAACATCATCGCATCTTAACATGCTTTAAAAGGTATTTTGTTTTACCTTACCGCTTGTTTTTAAAATTTATTTGGATGCTTTAAAAAAGGTATGAACTTCTAATATATATATATATATACATATATATATATATATATATATATATATATATATATATATATATATATATATACATATATATATATATATCGAGGTTTTAACTTCTAATATATATATAGATATATATATATATATATATATATATATATATATATATATATATATATCGAGGTTTTAACCGTGTGACCGGCAGGTATTGTATCCTCTCATACTGCCGATCGCGGATTTGGTATGAATCACATGTGTATATGGAATTATTTGAAAATAATATTTATTATAAATAATTATTCAAAGCTCTCGCAAGATAAAGCACTTTAAGTTAAGTTGACAACAAGCCGTCATTTTGCTTAATGCATAACTCTGGGCCTTGCCAATTAAGTTCTCTAGACTGCTTGCTGGATAGCCACCGTGTTTCCTATTTAGTTGTTACTTTACTTCCCATTTCTAAACAATGTGGAGCATTAGTACGCGCCTCGGATACTGAGTCATACATGACTTTTGTATCGGTGTTCGAACCGTATGACTGGCTGGAATTGTCTCCTCCTATACTGATGATTGCAGGTTTGGCATAAAACACATGTGTATATGGGTTCGTCCTGAAAATAATATTTATTTAGACATAATTACATATATATATATATATATATATATATATATATATATATATATATATTACTAATACATATTTATAGTTTATGCCCCTCTAAGAATTAATAGTAGAGCCCTGTTTAAAATTACAAAATTGTTGTCAGCCTAGCGATTATCTAAAGTTCCGCTCGAGCGTCGAACAGTATTGACAACACGACGCTTGTCCCCGCCTCTTGAGTAAGTGTACATTAATTTCAATTACTGTCTGTGCTTATTACTTGCGGCCGCGTGGCAACTGTGCCCGAGCCGATGCGAACGCCTGCAACCGCCACTCCTGCACTGAACATGATAGAAATCACAAAACGACGTCCTCTGTAGGTATAAACACATTAATCTCTAAAAAATGTTTATATATATATATATATATATATATATATATATATATATATATATATATATATATATATATAGGAAATGAAAAAGGAAAACACAAAGAGATATTTTTCTTATATATTCATAAACGTTTCGTCTTTATTGTAAAACTTCCTCAGGATAATAATTTTTATAAAAATGGACCCATCATGTCAACCCAATATTTCAATGTACTTGTATGATATTTTTCTTAAAAGTATCATCCTGAGGAAGTCTTACAATAAAGACGAAACCTTGATGACTATATTAAAAAAATATCTCTTGGTTTTCCCTTTTTCATTTCCCATTCCGTCTGATTACTCTCATCCTTCCTTTATCCTATATATATATATATATATATATATATATATATATATATATATATATATATATATATATATATAATGTCATACACAGACATACTGTTTTGCTATATCACAGCTCTTCAGTTGACAGTCTACATCACTGTTCATTAGGCCACGGGAAAAGCGCTCGTAAATGATATCGACAATGTATGTTTATATAAACACCGACCGCCGCTTCCACCGTGCTCAATTTGTTTATTCACAAAGAGCTTTCCATTACGCTAAGAAGCAGCATAGGAATAAAATTGGGAGTCACAGAACGAAAAACGTGTTAGTAAGATCCACCCAACCTATTCTAAACAATAGATCTCCCATAATTTTCCGGTTTTAAAATTGTAATCCTCGTCCTTAGAAAGTGAATTTTAGTTAAAGTTTCACGTTCGACAGAACTGTCGCATCAGCTAATTTTTGCTGTATCAAGTTTTTTAATTTCACATTCGGCGATCGGTCGATCAAATCTTAGAAACAAATGTGTAATAGGTGGTACGGAGTTAGAAACAAGAAGTTACCTTCGCGCGGTAGTATATACTATAATAGTATCATAATTAGTAGTAATAGTAGTAGTAGAAGTAGTATATATTAATCGTGTTTGTCCTTTCATTAGTTAGTAAGCACAGCCATAACGCAATCAATATGACTGCTCTAAATTAAGCATCCATCATTATTTGATTATATTTTTAATGGGGGGGGCGGTAGTGCAGTTATTAGTGTGTATCTATTTTGCATGTTCTGCATATTGCATCACAATACGCATCATATATATTAACTATTTCATGTGATTTCTATAAAAAAGTGTATAGCATGCTTTCGAGTATTCAATATGCTTATAATTCACGAACGAATAACATATTTTCACTTTGCTCTATATACGGCTATATAACTAGCTGGTAATATTTATAGCTGTGAGAGTTGAACCATCCCGATAGACAAGGAAAGACGAATTCACGCATTCGGTATGAAGGTATTGAGAAAGATTCTAAACATAGCGTGATACGTTTATGAAATTAATGTCTACGTAATAAATTAGCTGACGATTTAGAGGAACCAGGCGAGCCAGCACTTATTGGCATCAAATGTCGCAAACTACGATGTTTCTGCCATGTATAATGACATCAAACTCTAGCAAACACCATACTACAAGGTTGAGTACATGGTTCTCGCAGACCAGGACGTCCGAGAAAGCAGTGGATCGACAACGTCCGAGAATGGACATGGTTATGAGTATTGATTTACTCCTCTCCAGGAGTTAGGCACAAGGCCAGTTATTATCTTACTCCCACAAGTAAGATGTGACCCAAGGTCGGGTCGGGAAAGTGGGGTTTAAAAATTGCCTGGGCAGCCCCATCGGCATTCCCCGGTAGGGGCGCCTCAGGAAGTAAGCAATAAACTTACTCCTCCCCAAAGAGGGGGGGCGATGCCTGGGAGGGTGGACCTCCTAGAACTGCACAGGACAGACCCATAGACCGGCGTAAATCAAGCCCCGAAGGTCAAGACAATACCAGTCTATTCGGTGAAGTATCCATCGGAACAGATACTACACTTTGATCTTAGCCAAAAGGCCAAGCAGGGTTATGAGTAGAAGCAAGGGTGCGAATTGCTAATCCTCGTGAGAGGTTGAGGAGCATTGTATGAATATTGGCCAGAATCCCCGACTACGTCCATTGAGATTATTGGGTATCAATCAATCACATCTATATTCCGCCATCCGAATGCAAAAACGAACAATATTAAAATTACAGGTTTTAAGCAAGTCTCGATGAAAAATGATACCTACAAATCGAAAATATAACAAAAAATTACATGCCTTAATAACTTTAAATACTAACTATCATTTAAGTGTTTTTCACTCGCACATGCAGGGTGTTATATATTTGTAAAGGAGGTAATTGAGTCTCAACTATAGGCATAATACAATGTAGTTCGTCCCCTAAAGCAGGGAGCAGGTAACAATTTTAATGACCTAAAATATCATATAAGTTAGTTTGTTTAAATAAAGTTGATACTTATGTTAAGTTTTCTTTATTAGTAAAGTAGCAGGGAGGCCCGACGTTGCTCGGGATTTAATGGGAATCACTACTATGTACTTTTTCACTATGCTCATAAGACCATATTCCATTCTTTGTTTATACTGTAACCCTCCACTAGTTTTACAGTTGTATTTAGTTGGAAGAACCTGAAATGTATGAGAACTCTTCGAATCAGTGTATTTCATTAAAATCGGATTTACGTATTTTAAGTTTTAAGGAGTTTCTGTCCCCATCAGTCACTTAGCGGAGGGGCCACATAGATATTCGACACAGAAAAAGAAACGAAGTTATCTAATACTACTTTCATAGTCTTCCCTAGATAATTTCATGCATATGATATAAATTTTAATTATATATATATGACATAAATCTCATAAAATAGAGTATATTTGACGTTTTAAGGGAGTTATGTCCTCGTAGCCACCTTAGAGGTAAACTTAGAGATTGGGGAGCATTTCCATTGTAGTCTCCGCTTAATTTCACATGATGAATACACTTTTAGATGTGATGTAGATTCCTTACCCTTTTTTCTATATGGAACACACAAACATCGCACATATACACCCATATATTGAGTTGTATATATATATATAGATAAATACTGAATATTTCATAGTTGTAGGATGATGCTCTTATTTCTGATTGTGTTTGTAAAACAATCACTTATCGTTCCTTTCTTCATGGTATAAAGAAATAATTATTCTTGATTACATATACAAAGAATGTTGTATTCATACAACTACTGGGTCGAGATTAGATGAATTACTTCCCTTTGATTTAGCTCATTCGTAATGCAAGTTTTTTTCCGATCGTGCTAACAACAAGAGGAACAATAACAATTAGCATATAGATTAAGAAAACACTTGGTAGAGATTATAACACTCGTATAAAGAAGCAAATGAAAGTCAAAAATTAAATGCGTTCATATAACTTTGTGTTCCAGGTTTTCCAGAATCGACTAATCAGCGTAAGTGGGAGTCTGCTTGCCTTTGTCGTCACTGCAATCGGTCTAGCTGAGATCGCCAATTTTGCAATAGGGGTCCCGGAAGCGTCCTGCATTTATGCTAGATGGTTGAACCAAATCTATTTTTAAGCGGGGAACTTACAACGCAAGAAGGTGGGAAATCTGTTCGCTGAAGTAGGAAACATGTAGGTTCGGTACTACAGACTCTGCCGGGTGTTGGTTGTCAACCACACTAGGCAGGTATCGGAGTTCTCGTACATACTCGTAGTCCACCCGATAGAAAAATCTAGACAAAACAATGACAACAAATCTCTTCATGATAGATATTATTATAGAATGTACTTAAATTAATTGAATAATTTTATATATATATATATATATATAAAATATATATATATATATATATATATATATATATATATATATATATATATACAATAATATTTTTATAAATAAATATTAAATATTTAAATACCTAGAGACATCGATGTTTCATTGAGTCACCATTGATTCGCAGTCGGAGATCTTACCCGCAGGTCATTGTCAACCAGTTAGTAATTAGAGAAGAACTTTAACTGTAAATAGCGGAATTCGGCGACTACTTACCAAGCAGATAAGAGTGATCTACGAAACGCATATATATATATATTTTAACCCCACTTACTCGACCCAAGCTGTGGTCACATCTTACTTGTGGGAGTAAGATAAAGCTGGCCTTGTGCCTAACTCCTGCAGAGGAGTAAATAAATATATATATATATATATATAAATGATAAGATAAATAAATAGTATTAAATGCTTATCCACAGACACATGTGTTTCGTTCTTTTTACCGGGATTCATCAGTGCGGAGGGTGATTGCTCTGCCGGTTACACGATCCGAAACTCTCAGACCAAAGTGAATATTTAAACTTTTATCTGAACGCTAAGGACAGTGCAGCCACCAAACCAAAAACGTTGAAGGAAGAGAATTATGATCGATTCATGTCTAAGTAAGGGCGCACACATAAAAATATGTCAGCAACAGTGGTCAACGACTCTTAGGACAGAACTTAGCATTACGCATTTAAATTTACAGCCTGTTCGATCGAAAACGACGTGATACATTTTGGGGCAAGCGAAACGACGAAAAGCAAGATGGTCGATGATGAATGATAGCTTTTGTCAAAAGTTTAAGAAAATTTTTTAAATTACATTTAAAAAAGAAAAAAAAAACAGGAACCGATTTATACTGAAACTAGTTTTTTTTCAATATATTTTTTAATTAATTGATTAATAAAACATTATGGTCAATAATAAATTCAGAATTAATACTTAGTTTGTGTGTTGTTTCTGCGTAAAAGTAAATAAACATTACGTTGTTTCATGAATTTAAAAGACTAAAATCGTATATTATCTTGATTATGAACAATCTGAAAACAATTTTTTGACAGAATTCACTAAAAAAAAAACATGCTAAGTACATCAATGATGATTATATATTTTTTAAAATTATAATATCTATCTTTTGGTATATATAAAATATTGGTTCTTACTATGTATATACTTACGTGAGTTCCAATTAATTGCCTCTCCATGAGGGTAGAGTCAGACACAACGTCGGTTTTTAATTTTGAGAATTGGGACAAAAATAACAACTGCCTCAGTCTAGAAGAATTTTTCTTCACTGACTTAAGACAGAAAATGTTAAGTGTAGTATCAAAACAGATACTACACTTTGAATTATTTATTTGTATAAAATATAAAAATTCAATTCAAATTTAAAAGGCCAAATAACTGTAATTATGAATTTAGGAAACAAACAAATAGCAATTTAATACACAAAGAAATTAAAAACAAACGATACATAATTATAAAAGTAACACGATAAATAATTAAAACATTATTAAATAATTATTTTTCTAAGTGTTTTAAGAATGCAAAATTATTTGAAAATTAAAATATAAACAAAGTTATTTTATTGTCCATTTTACTTGATTTGTATTTCTTGTCTTGAAATAAAATTATTTTACAATTGTTCAAAATGTAACTGTAATTAAATGTTAAAATATTTGATTGAAGTTACATTTGGAACAATTATTTTTCTAGCGCCAAACATATCTTAACTTTTGTATAATGTGTGTACGCATTAATAACTTTTGGGCACAAAAATATGCTTTAGACATCTTTTTTATACAAAAAGAAACGAGTGTTAATAACATTTGTAGTCGATATTATTTTCTGACTAAGAAAGTGTCAAAAAGATGGCGTAGACAGGTAGACGTAAACATTAGAATTTTGTCTCAGGCCAAGCAAAACGGTTGACGTTATGCAGCCTTATTATTGTATAAAAGTAAAATATGTTAAATTGAGAATAAAAAGCCCTTTTTCAATGCAAGACATATTTCTTTCTTTTTTTTTTACATGTATCTTATCAATTTCGGAGATAAACTTATCATCAGAGATATTTTTCTTTTTTTTATAAAGATACACAAACTTTTATTTTTAGCTTCGATGCTTATAAAAAAAAAAGTTCGACTTCCAATTTCCTAAAATATCAGCATGCTGCCCGATGCGTTTCCGTTCAACCAAAGAGCCGCTACGTTACACCAGACGCGGACAATACGTCAAATAACAAGCAAGGACGTTTTACCGATAAACAAAACTAAAACTAAAAAAACAGTTTGTTTATCTTTATAAAAAAAGAGAAATATCTCTGATGATGAAGTTTATCTCCGATATTGATAAGATACATGTCAAAAAAAATAAATATATATATATATATATATCTTGCATTGAAAAAGGGCTTGTTAGTCTCAATTTAATACTAATTCTTCGATGCTTATAAAAAAAAAATGTTGAACTTCCAATTTCCTAAAATATGTTAAATTTGACGAAAAAAACAAGTATTTGTTTTTTATTTCAGATTTTTCTATCAAATGTTGTCACCCATCTAAAATGTTAGTCTAAATGAGATTTTTTATAGCTTTATCCTCAAATAGTTATCAGACTTCCACGTTAAAACGACATCAACAAAACAATCAGTATCCTTTTTGAAATACCAAACAATGGTGTGTATCCTTGTTTTAATGCACATTTTTCCTCGTCTTTATTAAAACTGTCCCTAGTATTCAAACAATCACTAGCAAGTTATTTTCTTCATGTTCTATACGTCTTGCATTTATCTGCCAATTTCCTAGTATTTGCTTAGTTTTCTACTTTTGTGTTCTGTACCGTGTGCATTGCTGAGACGGTGAAATCTTCGATTTGGCATGTCTTTTCCTGCTTATTGAATATTGTCTCTGCCATGTCAGGTGTAATTTTCATAAACAGAACTTTGTAAGAACTTCCCATCTGTGGAAAACCTTGCCGTAGGATTACCTCCCTGCTTGTTACAACTTGGCCCTCATCATCTTTAATTTTAACATATACTTGTTGAAAACAACCCCATAAGTTATAAGTTCATACCATTGATCAATGGCAGTACTCTAATAGTTTTTCTTATCTTTCAGCTGACAATGTTTCAATCCCATTCGTCGCATAGTCATGTCTATTCTTGTATTATTTCATGGTTTATTTTCTGTATTCATTCATTATGTGATTAACGTTTACATAGACACGAGTGCAGAGCATTTGTCACGCATACGTTTATACTTTGTATTCCTTCGGGACTAGTTTGCTGCATAGACTTATTATGTGATTTAACATTTCGTCTCCTTGTTCACAGAGTCTACATTGACTTTTTCCTGTGTTTTCTCTACTTTAGCTTTGATATAATTCGTGCTGGTCGCGTCGTTCAATGCGGCGATCAGTAGCGATTTCGTTTCTCTATTCAAGTGTTCTTTTAGTAGCCATACCCACCTACTTACGTGTGTCTCTTCTATGGTCAGTCTTATAAATCGCCAATGAAGCCGTTTCTCTTGCATAATCATGACCATCACCATAACCAATATTATAAGTAGTAGTAATAATACTACAAATAAACAGGGTTTGGAAATATCTGACATATCATGAGATTGGTTTTATATATCCTGATCGATCTCGAGAGTCGGGAGAAAGGAATACACGCGGAAAAGAAATGCTGATTCTAATAACTACATTCAAAAGATAGATCTGACTGAGAAAAAGAACGTAGGCTCAATTTGTCGCAAAAAAATAGACGTAGCGGAGCGATAATGACGGGGAGGGGTAACTTTGTGGCAAAATAGGGTTTTCCCACTCAGACGATAAATAAAAACAACACAACGGATTAACATCCAATCATGGCCGTTCAGGCCTTCAACAATTTTCTAAATATTAGATGTTAGTTTGAAAGAAAAGTTTATTTGTGTAAGAAGTTGGCATTTCAACACGTTGAGGTAATTCTAACACTTGACGAGATCTATCTGTGTATATATTTTTACTTCTATCTCTGTATGTATGCATCTACGTATCTCTCTATATATGACATTCTAGCTTTGTATCCACTTATACAACATCTATTACAGTTTTAGAATATATACAGCTTAACACGTATATCTTTTTGGCTAGCTAATTCAATCTTTGTTTCTATCTTCGTATTTAAGTATTACTTTATATATTCATATATCAAGGGAACTTGCTGAACCCGTATGGGCTTTTCTATCTACATATTTATGTATCTTTAAATCGATAAGAGTATCTGCTTCAGTTTAATATATATATATATATATATATATATATATATATGTGTGTGTGTGTGTGTGTGTGTGCGTGTGTATGTAATCAAAAGTCATTAACAGAAACACTTCGTATTTCCCTAAAAGCACTTGATTGACAGACAATTGTTTCTGCCTATTTGAAGAACCTATATTTTCATCATATACAAAATATAACTAATATTCAAAAATGAACTTCATCAATGTAAAATATTCCACAAAATTAAAATGCATTCATTTCATTTATATATATTTATTTGGTTTTACTAAAATTTCAAAGAGAGAACTTATTTGATCAATGTTTTGTATATAAATGTCCATGGTGTATTGTCTTCAGCATATCTATTCTTTTACTATTGTTGTATATATACATATTTGATCGATAAACTATATTACAAAGTAAAAATATAAAGAATAATTATCATCACCAACCACAATGGTTCGTATTGGAGACGTTTTCTAATTTTTTTCTTGAAAATGCGTTTGAACGTAATCAAGAAATGTTTCTCTAAATAGCGGAAGTTTACATCATGTCATATATTTCGTATTCATATATATATATATATATATATATATATATATATATATATATATATATATATATATATATATATATATTATTTTCTTATTCTCTTTTTAACATAGTTCACCCCAAACAAGTCAGGCCGCAAATGTAGACGTAAGGGACAACTATGAACAAGGAAGAAGGTTTTTTTTATTGGGGGGGGTGGGGGTAATTTAAATTGGCAGCTGCGCAGCGAGATGTCTGTTTATATTAGTTTTAAATTTCTGCATGTCAGTACCATCGGGGAAACAGGGAGCATGGAGAGAGTTCCAGAGTCCGACAGCTCGAGGAAAGAAGTTATTTGAGTAGAAAGCTCTCCGGCATCTGGGGACCTCCACAGTGAATGGATGGAATTTTGCTGATTGTCGAGCTGATCAAGTAAATTTACGTCGAACGGGGCATCAGAGCACCCAGTTCATCGGAGCATAATCAATTGAAGTATTTGTAAAACATGCACAAGGATGCTACATCGCTGCGATGGGACAGGGGCTGGAACTTGGTTGACAGTGAGGGACCTATTAGGTTGACGACTCCTTTTTGGACCTTGTCAAGGAGAAAGAGACTAGCAGATGATGCAGCGGCCTAGATGTGGCAACACTACCACATGCATGGGCGGATGGTGGCTTTGTAGAAGTACAGAATAATGTCAGGTGTGAGGAGTTTACTGGCACAGTAGAGGGAGCCCACCTTCTTTTCTGCAGCCTTGGCAACGTTTTCAATGTATTTGTTCCAATTCATGTTACCTGTGAAGTTTACCCCGAGGAGTTTGAATGTTGAACTCTCAGGTTGGGTGTTATTTGCCATGACAATCGGTGGTAGAATAAGTTTCTTGTAGTTGTTGAAGGAAAGGGGCTTTTTCTTGGCGGCATTAAAAGTTACCAACCATTTATGACCCCAATCTACTACAACTTTGAGGTCATTTTCTAAGGATTCAGCCGTTGTCTCGGATATGATTGCGTCTGTGTTGCCAACAGGACGAGAGTATTCACTCAATTTCTGAATAAATTGCCTAAATTAAGGAATGTGAAAAAGATGGTTTATAAAATACAATACTTGTAAGTGTGACCTTGAAGCTGAAGAACAATCAAGTCACCTGGGTGGATTTGGTGCAAAGCTTCTTGGTGCACCATCTTATAGTTACTAATAAGTCACCACATATCAGGACTGAAAGCTAGTTGAGAAAAGCAAGTCCTGCAGTATCAACTGAAAATTAGAAATTAAGTTTTCTTCAAACCATACAATATTTCAATATAATCTAAAACAATTTGGAACGGACCTAAACTCGAAAAACGAATCAAATTGTTTACCGATCTTAACTTGGGTTGTTGTTTCTGTGAACTTATATTCATCCCAATTAAGACATATTGCTACTGAGACGTAAGAGGCTACTGTAAATAAGAATCACAATTTATAGGAGCATCCTTAATAGGGAGTTGTGCAGCAAGATGTGTGTTGACATAAAATTAACATTCATGCATGTTGGTGCAATCGTGAAAACATTTTAAAGGGAGGGAATTGCAAAGGCGATTAGTCCGAGGTAAGAAGATATATGAGTAAAAAGCTTTTCGGTATCTGGTGACGTCTACATTGAAAGGGTGGAATATTTCTGTATGTCCGGTTGGTCGAGGATACTTACATCTAAAGGAGCACAACAGCAGCAAGTTTGTCGCAGCACATTCTATTTAAGTACTTGAATTTAAAAAAAAAACAAGAAAGACACATGTTTTTAGAAAATTCAAGTTCTGATATCTTTACTTTGGTCAATTTTCACATAAATAGAAATTGTTATTTCCTGTTCTTGATTTGAATATATATATATATATATATATATATATATATATATATATATATATATATATATATATATATATATATATGAAGAAGAATGGAAAGGAATTAGAGAAGCAAAAGTCAAATCATAATTCAATTCAATTGCTCAGAGCAAGGTATATTCCGCAAAAAAGGCAATTTATTCACGTTAAATTTTCCTTAAGCAAGGCTTTTCAAAGATCAAAATCTTATCATCAGAGGAAGTCGCTGGGATAGATAAGTTGGCAAAGGCCAAGATTTAAAATTTGAAAAAATAAAATAAATAACTTATCTATCCCAGCGACTTCCTCTGATGATAAGATTTTGATCTTTGAAAAGCCTGGCTTAAGGAAAATTTAACTTGAATAAATTGCCTTTTTTGCGGAATATACCTTGCTCTGAGCAATTGAATTGAATTATGATTTGACTTTTGCTTCTCTAATTCCTTTCCATTCTTCTTCATTCTACCTGCTCTATCCTGGATATTGAGCTATATACTCTTCACAATAGGTTTCACTTTTCCTAAAAGTTCGCTTTTAGTACACCACTTTATATATATATATATATATATATATATATATATATATATATATATATATATATATATATGTAAGTAAATTTCGTGTACAACAGAATCGTAGGATCAATTATAGAGGAAGCATTATTTTAATCAATGAAACAGACGAGTGGAAACAAAAGGAAAATTGTTAAAATTACCTTAAGGCCTTATCGTCTGACCCTCTCAGAGGAAACGTCAGAATGGTAAATTAAAAACTAAAAGTCGAATGAGATATGAGGGGAAAAACTTATTTCAGTTAGAGGAAACGATTGAAAGAAAAAAAGGGTAAATCTCTCAACGTTATGGTGGCTTTGAATCATTAAAAATCTCCAACTGATGCTTCAAAATCTTTTGTCTACACAGGCTAGGTCGAGAGTTGTTAATAACTAACGCCTCAATAATATTGAGATGGTAGTTCGACCTGGCACTGTATAAAACAGAAAACCACCCATCGGAATAGTTGTCAGAACAACTATTTGTACAAACGAGGTGATTACCGATGGCTGATTGCTGTGCCTGAAAATTCCCGGATGATCTCGAAACCTTGTGTAGGCGAATATCACGTGGTATGTGTTGGGATATTCTAAATTCTAATCTTTGGGATGTCTTGCCAACGTAGTCAGCTCCACACTGACACATGAATTTATAAACTACAGAATTCTTTTGATTGGCTGGCAAAACATCCTTACGAAAAGAAGAGAAAAAGGTTCGAGTCGTGTAAACTACCCTCAACATGGTTGCCGGAAAACAACGTTGGGTAAAAGAAGAAATCCTTTTAACAATGTCAAAGCCGTCAGAACCCAACCATGGGAGTTTCAAATAAATAGGGCAACGTGACCGGCCAATACATTTACCACCATTAAATAAAGCAACTTTACGTGCAATGGTGCCTTTTATAGTATTGATTGGATATCCATTAGCAAGAAGAATATTAGTAATTTCACCAAGTTCCGCATCGAGTCGTGTTGGTGAACAAATCATGAGTGCTTGATGAGTGAGAGTACCAATAAGATTTATTTTTCTTGCTCTTGGGGCGAAGGAAAACCAATTTAGATATTCGCCTACACAAGGTTTCGAGATCATCCGGGAATTTTCAGGCACAGGAATCAGCCATCGGTAATCACCTCGTTTGTACAAATAGTTGTTCTGACAACTATTTCGATGGGTGGTTTTCTGTTTTACACAGTGCTAGGTCGAACTACCATCTCAATATTATTGAGGCGTTAGTTATTAACAACTCTCGACCTAGCCTGTGTAGACAAAAGAGTTTGAAGCATCAGTTGGAGATCTTTAATAATTCAAAGCCACCATAACGTTGAGAGATTTACCCTTTTTTTCCCTCTCAATCGTTTCCTCCAACTGAAATAAGTTTTTCCCCTCATATCTCATTCGACTTTTAGTTTTTAATTTACCATTCTGACGTTTCCTCTGAGAGGGTCAGACGATATGGCCTAAAGGTAATTTTAACAATTTTCCTTTTTTTTCCACTCGTCTGTTTCATTGATTAAAATAATGCTTCCTCTAAAATATATATATATATATATATTAATCAGGAACAAAATAATATATATATATATATATATATATATATATATATATATATATATATATATATATATATATATATATATATATATATATATATATATATATATATATGGGAGTGTAATTTTATTTATTTAATTTTTAGATATTCATAATTGAACGTATTCAACAATTGATACGGAAAATAATTTACTTAAATGCTATGTAGAAGTTATTGTTTTCGTCAATACTGTGATGCCTCATATGGGATGTACATGTTTATATAATATACATATCCCGGGACACGTGTTTTGCCGTCTTCGACTCACCTAGCGACATTGGGAACCTTTATCCCAGAAACTGAGGTCACCCTTTTAACCACTGAGACAAGATCCCGCTAGTAGACGTTAAAGAAATATATCACACCTATACATCTCATTTTATTAATTCATTTTTTTTTTTGCGATACTGATAATTGAACGTATTCAACTATTTGTACGGAAAAGATTTTACTTAAATGCTAGGTGGGAATAAGTGTCCCCTTTCATGAATGTTGTGCCTCTATATGGCAGCGTATATAGTTGTTTAACTGGTACTAGCAGATCAGGCTGTTTGGAGATACTGGATTTTGACCAAAAATGCACCAAACATTGATGTTATTGTTTTTATTTTTACTTCACCTTTGGAAAACTCAATCATGTTCCCCAAAGCTTAAAAGCAACACTGATTTTTTTACAAAAAAACCGAACTAAAGACCATGAATAAATATGTGTAGACATAAAGAACCCGAAGCATAAAAACCTTTACACAAATTACGATATTTCGCATTAAATAACCCGAAAAGGGTTGATATGTCGTAAAACAAAACAAGCAAACCAAACACCATGAATAAATATTTGAAGATGTAAAGAACTTGAAGAATAAAAACTTTTACTAAAATTACCGTATTTGTCATTAAATAACCCGAAAAGGGTTGAAATGCCATACAACCAAACAACAAAACACACGTATATATATATAAAATATAATTATCGAAACTCTACCAAGTGATAAAGCAAATAGCAAGTACGACAAACACTTCATACTGGCTCTGCTATCTTAAATAAATTCCGAAAACTATTTATATTCTATATTATAAAAGTTACCGCTGGGTGTGTGTTTTCATTAGGTTATCAAAAATGATAATAATAATTCATATATGGATCATAGAATTACTGATGTAATTCTATGATGCCATAAATATTTTAGTAACATGTGTAGGTAAATAGGGAGTGCGAACACTGGCGAATTATGCTTTTCACCGTAATTTGTGACGAAATGTGAACACTAGTTAAGAATATATATATATATATATATATATATATATATATATATATATATATACTTTCAACTTGGTTAACTGGTTGTGATTTTATTAGCCAATTTGACATATGCCTCATTTACCCGCAGAAACTGACCATTATTTGGATGTCCACTCATTCTCGTCACTCATGGCGTCTCACTCCCCAAAAATGTCACATCGTTGACCCCTATTCTTATACCTGTCCGTCAAACTTGACTTTTATTACTTGTCCATCACCTTTTACATTTTGTTCGCTTTGGTTTGCTTGACCAGGAACTTAGCTTCCCGGCGACCTCAGTAAAAACGTGACAAAAAACGTCTTTCTCTTCATCAATTATTTTCTGCACATTTTTGTTTGCTCTATATTGTTCGGGCAGAACCCCTGTCCAGACTTACGAGCACATTAATAAAGAATGAGAAACGATGTACTCGGGGGTAATGGTCACCATATGTCTTTGTTGTCCTGTCTCAAGCGTCTACTGGTCAGCTGAAAAGAAAGTAGAAAACCTTGGACAAATATTAATTTGGTTTGGCGTTTTCATCTGTGTTACAGTGCCTTATTTATACTGAGAGAAAAATTAAACAGTAAGACCGTTTTTTATATGGGGTGTATTCACCTCTTCAAAACAGGGCACTCTGAATAGAGCAAAAATAAAATTAATTCATCACTCCTCCGACCGAGGGCAGAACAGATATTACATTCTGCTTCATCTCATGCTAAAACATGGTGCATATTGGTAAGGATTAATAATAATGTACTGAAAACAAGTCACAATTTTACATAGAGTTGATGGAACGTATCAATACATGAGTTTAACATGTGTATATTGTCCGGAGTCAAGCGTCTATAGGTCAGCTGAAATAAATAGAATCTATTGGGAAAATATAAACTTGGTTTAGCTTTTTTCTCTGTTTTACGACATATCAACCATTTCGAGTCAATATTTACTTGCCCACACTGAGAGAAAGTTAGACACAAAGGTTTTTTTTTTATAGAAGAATCCCCAGCTCCGCAAAAATGGGCACTCTGGATAGAGCAACAATTAAAAAAAAATGATTTATTCGACTGCGGACAGAACATATACTATACTCTGCTTTATTTAATGTTAATACGTTGTGCATATTTTCAAGGACAAATATGATAAGATGTATTGAACATAAGTTACAAACTTACGTGATGGAGCATTGGTCATTGTTGTCCTGCATCAAGCGTATTCTGGTCAGTTAAAAGAACGTAACATCCATTAGACAAATATCAATTTGGTTTAGTATTTTATTTCTGCTTTACGGCATATGAACATCTTCGAATCATTTAATGCTTGAACACGATATATATTGTCAAAGATTAATAGTGTACGCTATAATATATACACGGCATAATCACCTTGAAACACCGGTTTCCGTTAGATCACTGAAGTTAAGCGCCTTTGAGCCTGGGTAGCACGAAAATGGGTGACCATTTGAGTATATCAGGTTCTGTATGTGTTCTGCGCTTATATTAGCATAGTTTCCAAACGTCCTAGAGTTATCCTTGCCACTGGAATCGAGTAGTGCCGACTTATGACAGGTGTGGTTGGGAGTAAGTAACCCTTGCTTCACAATTACACGCACAGGCACGCTTACAGGGGGTATCCATTGTTTCCTAAGACTGAACGGAGGCCATTATGAGTTTACGATCTATTGAACATAACTTCCTATTTTACATAAAGTTGAGGGAAAGTTAAAATACATGTCTATCAAAAAAGGTAATAGAGCATAGTTGAACAAAATAGATTTCATAATATATTGCTATTAGTTTTCATACTTCTCTTACTGGTGTTAGAATATAGAATACATACATTCTAATACGATTTGACCTCAACGTAAAAAACAGAATATTCTGCAAGTGTGTCGATGCCAATCGGGTTTCATCAAACTGGTCACCCTGGAATTAAGGTAAAATCCGGTTCGTAATCGCAGAATGATTCTTCCGTTCCTCTTGATATCGAAAGGTCCCAAAATGGGTGTGAAGAAGGGAGAACAGCGATTGCTAGTCTTTCTCTCTTCTATCATCATTTTCATGGTAATTGCTCGACTGATCTCCAATCTCTGGTTCTTCCCTGTAAAATATTAACAGAAAAAATGTAAAGAATTTCCCTTTATTCCCATGTTTTCCTTAAACTAAAGCAAACTAGCATAAACAACGTGTATTTTCAAGAATTGTTTTATATGTGGGATACAATACCGCGGTTTTACTAC
Source organism: Sepiola atlantica (assembly GCA_963556195.1). Classification (NCBI taxonomy): domain Eukaryota; kingdom Metazoa; phylum Mollusca; class Cephalopoda; order Sepiida; family Sepiolidae; genus Sepiola; species Sepiola atlantica. The sequence continues at coordinate 55,369,609 of OY744534.1, read as the reverse complement.
CCAAGCTATACAACTTCTTGTAAACCCACCTCTCCTATTAAAGTAATCAAACACTGACCATTTCACCCATTTGTACTAATTCTATCAATGATGTTGTTCATTTTAACTTGGTTGATTCGGTTGTTGCAATTATTTTGCACTTAGGATCAAGTAGCAGGTACTCACGGGGGGACTAGGTGAAGTTTGCCAACATCTATAGTGAATGTGGTACTGTAGATCCGACAAGATTCGAACACGACACGCCGTGTCGTCAATCCACGCCAGTATCCCTTTCAACACTGCTTGCTCCGTTTTTGGAGTTGAAAATATATTACAGAAAATGTTATATAGAGTTGTCAAGTAATTTCTACGTGATTTAAACACTGGTCCCTGATTTTCACCTCCCAAGAATCTATTAGGGAGTTGCAGTTTTATTTTTCTGAAATAAAATTAAGATGTCTAAAAGGTTATTGAAGATCGAAGACATAATTCCAGAATCTTTCATAGATTTTGTCGATTAGTTTTCACAGTGATTTCTGACTAATTTTTTTTTCTCCAAAATGCCTCTTCAGCTGCATATCGCTTAACGAAAAAAATTATAGGGCAAACTCGGGAACTGTACAGAATTTCGCACGTAACTATTTATTTAATCTAGGAAAAAGCGTGGTCGCGTTCCGTGAGTCATGACCTGGGATACATATTAAGTAATTTGTATTTGTATTCTTAGTATCACCCGTACTGAGGATTAAACTTTCAACTTTAAGAAGAATATCGCTTACAATTGATTATTACTTAGAATGTGTATCCGTTGCGCAGCGAGTCCTTCCGGATCAAATACAAGTTTTCGTTCAAAATTTCGTACAGATTCCTGGGTTCGACATACAGATTCCCAAGTTCGACGAGACGAACCTGAAGAAGGTCGCGGGGTTACATTGGCCGAAATGATATGAGAATAACATCCAAGATGGGAATAGTAGTCCGAACAATCCAAATAATACAAATTATCACTCTTTAGCAAAAAAAATCCGAAATAATACAGGGATCTGTTTTGAAAAATCGATATACTTACAACGCGCCCAAGTATCGACGATACATCGATAGAAACGTCATAGGTTTGTGTTGTGTACTTTTCACGAGTTGTGGCACCAGAAGGGCAGACGGACAGACGGTCAGATGGACATGTGGACAGACACCCAGGCGGACAGATCGACAGGCGGAAAGATTCTCGGCTGAGTTGCGAATAATTATAAGTTTAATAAAAGCTACACGTACCTGTGACCAATTGGGTCACAACCACTAACTCAATTCTACTTTATTTGCATTCGAAAATTTATAAAGTCTAAGCTATCTTTAATACATTATTGATAGCTAAAAATGAGATTATTTATTTCTATATGTTTCTCATACTTCCACGTTTTTGTGGGGTGTACATACACGCGTATGTAAAGTAGATGGCGACGCTGAAAACGGGGTCACCCTTTCTCTAAATGTTCAGATTGACATGACGTCATATTATAGAGTGGTTGAATCAATATAAAGTGAGAGTGGCGAGAAAAATACATGGATAAATCGGAGACAGTTGGGTGACTTTTATATTTAGTATAAATACAGCTAGTGGTATATATTAGAATGTAGTTTGCGTCATTAAAATATATCGGGAAACAAACGGTGATTAACATATTCAGTATAATATGCACCCCACTCCTCTCTCTCACACACACACAAACACACACACACACACACACACACACACACACATATATATATATATATATATATATATATATATATATATATATATATATATATATATATGAACTCATATATATATATATATATATATATATATATACAGTGTAACCCGGATATAAGAGCACCGAATATAAGAGAAACCCGAATATAAGAGACATGGACGCTGGTCCCAAATTACAGCCTGTGTAAATGTCTATAAATTAGACCCGGATATAAGAGACCCGGATATAAGAGAAACCCGGCTATAAGATAGTTCTTCTCCGGTCCCGTCCTCCCCAATATAAGAGAGTTCGTTTTGAGTGACAGTGTGATGTCGTAAATCAGTCAAAAGACGTTGCTAAATTTTCTCACCTCATTGGTGAGTCTTTCTATGACCTTCACTATAGCCATATCCGTTAAATATTCGTAAAAAAGGTTTATTTTGTTGTTGTTAGAAGGCGAACCCGGATATAAACGACTTATTCTCCGGTCCCGACAACTCTCTTATATCCGGATTTAACAAAGAGATTTGTGTACAATCAAAAATGACTGCCTATTTTTAAGAAAAAGTCATTTTTGACTGAATTTTTTGTGAAAACTGATTGAAAAGTATTTTTTATGTCTATAACTGTTAAATAAACTAGTGTTTTGTGCGTAAAAAGCGTTATATGTGGTGTTTCCATACTTACATAAACAAAATAGACCATACCCGGATATAAGAGGAACCCGGATATAAGAGACTTATTCTCCGGTCCCGACAGCTCTCTTATATCCGGGTTACACTGTATATATATATATAACTCATATTTAACATAATATATATCGGTATATAGCAAGTCAATGTTTGTTAATTGCTATGGACATCGATATGTCAACCGTTAGAACACTCAAGTATGTTTCACCAAAGGTAACACTTTTTTTCAAGAATCTAAAGACACCATTGCCATTTTTCTACGATTCTATCTGGGGTCTCTAAAGGCAATTATCTGTTAGTTCCGTAAAATGACTGTAATATTTTTGAACGTAAAGAAAGGAAAACCATGTTTAAATTTATTTTCTTCGTTTCATAAAACAAAATAAAATAAACAAATAACATCTCAATGAAGAATCTATTTAAAATGGTTTAAATTATTTAGTGAGGGGAATTTTAGGATTTTAAATAATTGAATAAAAAAAAATAATGCATTTCGTATCGTTAAACCAATTTACCCTTTATAGTTGTCTGTAAGAAGTGCAGCGTTAGCAAGTAGTTTTTCACGAAAACACCAGCGCGCTAACAGTTATTTTTTACGTATTGCATAATACTATTAAAAATCTTTAAAGATTAAAATTTGTAAACATGACGATATTTGTATTTATTTCCGACGAGTGATATATCTCCACACGGGCAATTCCGGGTGAATATCGCTTGACAAGAATTACAGAATGTCAGTACATTTCGGGAAAATAATAGAATGGACTTATATCTATTTTTGGCGGGTGGTGGGGCGGCTCTTTTTTTTGAAATACCCTTTTTTTCTAGTGATCGGAGAGTAAAATATCAAGTTTCGGTTCACTTACGGCAGCTCTCTAACTCTTTATTCCCTTGTTTTGTCCTTTAGTTCTTTCATTCCATTAGCGATGTTTCTGACAAAGGGGAAAAATATCTGTTTTCTCGCTCGGAAACTGGCCTTCATTGTTGGTTAGTTTTTGATCTTGAAGTAGTATAGTTTCGCTCCTTACATCAAGTGGCTTCATGTCTTGTCTGGGACAATTTCAATAAAAGAATATATATCAACGTTACTTCAGATCAAGCAGTTATCCATCCACCATAACAGTGAGAAAGAGCAAGATAAGTACAAAAATATAGAAATAAAGGAGAGGGAGAGAGAGAGAGAGAATGGCAGAAATACAGAACGAGAGATTGAGAGAGAGAGAGAGAGAGAGTAAAAGAAAAAAGAAAGAAAGAGAGCGAACTCTAGAAATCGTACAGATAATCTAATATGCCTGACTACCAGCTGTAGACATAAACAATTGTCAACTCAGATTACACATTTTCTCGGTTAACTTTATCTACTTAAATTTCTGGTACGGCGTTGAGGTGTCATCAATTGTAACAAAGTCACACTGAACTAGAGAGGGGGAGACCGGAAGTGGCATTCCTGCTGGGCTTTAAGCCCCTAAAATAAATCCTTCACCCCGAGGTCCGCCCATTATTCTATTTTATCAACTAAAGCATGCCCCTCGACCTAACCCCGTCAGAAAGCAGCGAGAGTTAAGATACTTTAATTTCGAATTCGGTTATGTACGTCGAAATTGAAGCACGGATGGCAATAAGTTACTATAAACAGCATTGCCCGATTTCTAATAAAATTATAAAAAATCGTGAAATTTTTGGATTTCCATGAAATGTACACATTCACTCACTCACTCACAATCCAGGTGTATCGTCTATGTGTTTTTTTGACATGAGGTTCGACGTTGTCGGGCGTTCCATATGCTAAGTCTCCAGTGATCACGATTGCGGGGATTGACTATGCCCATTTGCCACTGTTTACAGTCTTGTCTGATAGTTTCTTTCCATGTCGTCCTAGGGCGCCCAGCTTTCTTTTTTTTCTGTCCAGCCTAAGGTCTCTGCATGTGCTGAAATACCCTTTTTTTCAACATGCCCGAACCAGTAAAGACGGTTTGCCCTTATTAAAACATCAAGTGTTGGAATAGTCAGTCTCTCAAATACAGTGGCTGACCTAATGTTCTGGATCGGGTCCGGCTTTACATTGCATATCAACCTAATCATTGCCCTGCCATTCCTCTGAAGTCGAGCAAGTGAGGCCTGAGGTATGCTCAACATTCACTGCCATACAACATCACGCTTCTTACACGGTTATCATAGACCTTACCCTTGCAGTACTTAGTAATTAATTAGTTTTATAGATGGTAGCATATTTTTATTACTATGACACATCGAGTACAATTTTTGGATATTAAGTGGTTCTACTTCATGGACCAACAGAATGAAAGATAAAACATAAATACAGAAAGAAAGAGATAGTGTGAGAGAGAGGGTGTGAATATTTAGAAAAGACAATTTAAAAGATGAAGATAATAGCAAAAATGAATATATAAAGACAGACGAAAAGAAAAGTTGTGAAGAAAGTCTGAAAGTTAAAGATGACGAAAAATAGAAAGTGAAAAAAGGAAGACACAGACAAAGTGAAAGAGGAAACAGAGAGACCATGTAAGAAACCGATGAAAAAGAAAAACCGTGTAAGAAAAAGATGAAAGAGAGAGAAGAAAGACGAAAGAAAGGGGAAAAAGAGAAAATAAATAATGAATAAAGGCAGAAACTGAATGAAAAAAAGACGAAGAATGTGAAAAAAAAAGACAAAAAACAAGAGAAGTGAGAAAAAGGAGATATACCTGTTTTGGTGTATCATTTCTTACTGTATATCGACTAATTTTCGTTTATGTAAAACGTATTACTTTCATTTTTTTTATTTACGACTTTTATTACAGAACTGCCTCCTATCTCACCGAAACCAAATGTATTGCTATACATTTAAATTTTTAGAAAGATAAAATGAAAAAAATAGCCTGAACCCAAAATCTACTTTCAAATTCTTTTATACGAATGGGTTACAACTTATCAAGGACAAACGCAACTCGAGGAAAAATGTAAATGACATGGTCAGTTGGATGATGAACAATACTTAGAAATGATGCGTAAAATGGGTGGAATCGATAAGCATCCGTCAATATTGGATTGAAAACGACGATGTTGTAGTCAGCAGGGAAGCAGTCCCGTAGAATTGCGTTCAAGAGATGGAAACTTCTTTTAACTAGACTCTTTCCATGGAAGTTCAGTTTCATTTTAGGAAAGAAAAGTTATTTGCAATTGTGGTAAAATGACGAGATCTTGCTTTGAGCATTTGATTGGGAAGAACTAGATATTAGAGCTCAGTTGACCACAACTATGGAAGTAAGGTACGCATTCATATATCTTCTTCTAGCTATGGGGCAAATATTAAGGTAGACTAGACTTGAAAGCCTTAGCTGTGCAATTAGTCTATGAAAAGGAAAAGCTCCGAAATAACACCAGTCTTTCTCTGCTTATTTCAGTTTTGCTTTCAGACGCTGTGGACTTTTCGTTAACAATGGACCCAAACAAAGCCAGTTCACGAGAGGTGCCGTTTTGGATAACCGAACCATTTTTTTTTACCAAAGGATCCCCCATACAGGCACCATTACAGGGGGTGTTATTTACTCCTCCCCAGGAGTTAGGCACAAGGCCAGTTTTATCTTACTCCCACAAGTAAGATGTGACCCAAGATCGGGTCGAGAAAGTGGGGTTTGAAAAGCCAGCGCTCGAGAGGTGAGCACTCTGGCTATTTAAAAATTGCCTGGGCAGCCCCGTCGGCATTCCCCGGTAGGGGCGCCTCAGACAGTAAGCAATAAACTTACTCCTCCCCAAAGAGGGGAGGCAAAGCCTGGGAGGGTGGACCTCCTAGAACTGCACAGGACAGGCGTGCAGTATCCATCGGAACAGATACTACACTTTGATCTTAGCCAAAAGGCACCATTACAGGGGGTATTCATTGTCTATATAGACTAAATAGAGCCGCCCCACCACCCGCCAAAAATAGATATAAGTCCATTCTATTATTTTCCCGAAATGTACTGACATTTTGTAATTCTTGTCAAGCGATATAACTGGGAACTCGAAATTGAGCCTCGGTTCAAAGAATGAACCCAAGTGAATTCTATAACCAGAGAGAGCTGAAACGGAAGAGCGGAGATTTTCTCTTTAGATCATAAAACAAACGTCCAACAAAAGAAAACACGGGAGAATATAAAATAAGCCCACGCAGCATCACATATAGTGTTTTATGGCCATGAAAGAGTTAACGGCCCTTACGTTTTATTGCAGATAAGGCCACAACTATTTACACAAGGATACTCGCTGGTCCCTAAATGAAAAGAAACAAATACAAAGGAGAGGTGTTAAGGGCAAATGTATAAATTAAAAAGATATATATTTTTTATTACAGACAGATTTTCTTGAGTACGAGTTCTTAGATCCGTAACTTATTCTATCCCCAAAATAAAACATGAATGCCACTCAGGAGAGTGCATACCTCCACCAGCACCCAGCAGACTTATTTAACTTACCGTCGTGTAACAATACTAAATTTAATGATTGTTTACAGCCAATAAAACAATGTATGGAAAGTAATATTTTCCTTCGAGACAAGAACAAAACCAACCTACCCTTATATAAAATATGTACATATTGTCTATCTATCGCCAGTTTTTAATGTAGAATCTAGACTACCACTGGATTATGAGGGGAAACCTAATTTAAGGTCTGCAGCACAACACCGGACTTAGGATTAGTTGTTGTGTAATAAAAACCAGGTTCTTGTCCTCATCATTTTTGGGGGGCGGAGGGGAGGGGGGATATTTTAATTTTCAGTTTAGTTCAGTAAAAGTCTCTTTGGTTCGTTTCGGTTCGGTTAAAGTACTCTAGAAGCGGTCAGTGAAAGAGATATCCTTCTACACTGTGGCAATTTATATTTTTGTTACACTCAGAGGTAAACATTTTCGGCAGTTTAAAATTTTCATTTTGCCCGGGTAACGCCGGACGACCGGTACCCGCTAGTTTGATATAATTATGAGTCGTGATGTAATTGCTTGCCCTGACACTATTGGTACATAAATATAAAATTAAGATGTGTTAATTTTATATATATATATATATATATATATATATATATATATATATATATATATATATATACTACAGGAAGCCTATATATTCAAGGTGTATCTGTAAACCGGTTTCGCGGCGTATGACCGTCTGAGATTGTTATTTCCCAGCGTTTATTGGAGGCATACGCTTGAAACGACGTCGTACGTAGGTAAAATATTAAAAATAATTTAATTTTATTATATATATATATATATGTAAAAATAAAGGCTCCATTGGCCTGCCACTGAAAAAATATTGTGAAAACATAGATTATATATAAACAATTTGGAATAACCTCACTTTCACATTAAAGAACTGAGGTTGATTTATCTCAGTAGCATTGACAGACATAATCAAAAAATAATGTGTCGAGAACGTGATGCGATTTGTTTATGCATATGTAAATTAAATTTTTAAAATCCGTAATGCCGTTGTGGAAGATAAAAGAAAGAATATGTTTGGCAGTTGGGCGATAGTGTCATAACAGTGTCGAAAAAAAAAGTATTCCAATGCAGAGTCGACAACTAATTCTGTTGGTATTGTTGTTGTGTTTGTTGTTGTTGCTTTTGAGTGAATCGAGCTTCAGCAGAGAGCTCAGGAAGATCGTGCCTCATGATTGTTTTGTCTGTATGAAGTTGCACTATTGGCCACAGCTATCAATTATACCTCCTTCAATATTGCAGGTGTTTATCCTGACACCCACAGCAACACTTCACAGCGTTTCATACAAAGTTGGCGCAAAATAAGTCTAGAACACAAAGAATGGCAGTTATACTTGCGTATAAGCAACTTTGTTATTCTCACTTAAATGATTTGATGTTCCGAGCCTGAGACGTCCATGCTTGCCACACGCAGAAGCATATCCGGCTAGAGGACGACGAATCCTGATGATGACTCCATGCTGTATGTTCACTATAGACCCGTTAGTTGAGTAAACTTTACGCTGCTACGTTTCCGCTTTCGCTAGTACGGGAGGAAAGAGTTGGACTTTATATGATTCTGTTCCCGTGTAGTTCATTGTCCGTTACGGTGTCAATTGAGAGTTTACCCCATGTCAAAGGGATCCAGTACGTTTTTTTTTAATCATCACTTTTCTTTTTTGTTGTTCGTATAATGTTTCTGATTTTATTATTTTTCATATTCGAATGTATTAAACGCCATATTTTCATATAAAAATAGTTTTAAGACCTACTTTTGCAATGTTAATGTGGCTAATCATTTTGTCATATTTGTGAAATGACGCATACGATAATGCAATAATCAACGTAATTATACAAAATATATAAAATGAGAAACTATGTGTTTGCCTGGAAAAAGATTAAAACAAATACAGATTTAATTATATTATTAAGGAGAGGGTGGAAGTGAAAAAATCGGCGTTGTCTGGAAATACATTAAAATAGATATATGTTTCATTATATTATTAAGGGGCATAAAGTAGACACAAACTCGGCGTTGCCCGGATATAAATATGAACCAATATGCGTCCGATTTTAGTGTTGTGAGACGTGGGGAAAATATTTAAAACTCAGCGTTGCTCGGGAATACATTAAAAAGGATGTTTTTTATGTTGTTTGGTAGTGGGAGGTAAAAGACAAGAAACTCGGCTTTGCCCGGTCATAAATATAAACAAATATGTGTTTCATTTTAGTATGGAATGGAAGAGGGATTATTAATTACATAATCTCAATATATATATGTATATCGGTAAAACTTTAAAAATACAGAACAAACACCAACAAAGTCGGTATTATTTTTACCAGCATAACCCCGGCAAAATAAAATCGAAAAATTACAAAACAAGATTCATTTTTGGAGGGACAAATGCCCATTTTTTGTTTAATGTGATCACAATTTGTAATACTATATTGCGCACATGATGTGATATTGATACATGTACATGACGTCATGGTGATAGGTTTGAGTATTATTTTCATGCCATCGTCACATTATTATTGTCCTTTTCAAAGAGAGGGGAATCAGTAAAAATATATAAATAGACCTCGTGAGGCCTCTTCGATTTTATATTTATAAAATTTTCCGATGTATTTCTGTACAAATTTGTATTCATTTGTAAATAAACTGCAACTCATTCCCTAAAATGCAGCTGAGAAGGAAATTCCAAATTAATAGACGCTAATTCTGGGGAAATACCAGTACCATCCTTGATTCTGTCGATGGTGCACGCCACTACATGCTAATATACGGCACTTTCCGCGAATGTCCGCTATTGGCCGCCATGTAAACCAATCGCCAACTCATAATTAAAAACAGGAAATGAGTAAGCGTTTTAACATTTTACATTTTAGTTGATGATCGCCACTACATCCCATCACCGCAACTTTCCGCCAATGTCTGCCATTGTTCGCCAAACAAATCGCCAACTAATTAAAAAACGAAAATGAGTAGACATTTTATAAATTTAACATTTTACTAGTTGATGCTCGTCACTACATATTATTATCCGCCACTTTCCGCCAATGTCCGCAATTGTCCGCAATGTAAACAAATCGTCAACTCATGATTCAAAAAAGGGAATGAGTCGATATTATTTTAAATTTTACATTATAGTAGATGATGTTCGCCACTACATGCTATTATCGACTACTTTCCGCCAATGTCCGTCACTTTCCGCCAATGTCCGCCATGTAAACAAATCGTCAACTCATAATTAAAAAAAAGAATCATCATTTTTTAAATGCTAACATTTCAGTAGATGATTCTCATTACTACATGCTAATATCCGCCATGTAAACAAATCGCAATCTAATAATTCAAAAAAAAAGAAACGTGTTAACATTTTAAAAAATACATTTTAATAAATGATGCTCGCCACTACATGCTAATATCCGCCACTTTCCGCTAATGTCCCACATTGTCCGCTATGTAAAAAATCGTCAAATTATAATTCAAAAAAGGAAATGCCTCTGCATTTTCATATTTTACATTTTAGTCAGCGATGCTGGTCAGTACATACTAATATCCGCCACTATCCGCCAGCAGCCGCCAATGCCCGCCACTGTTTATATAAGTTATTTTATATAAAAGAGGCGTTACATGAATTAACATTATTTTGGTTCAGGGGCACAAACGAACCATATGGGTTCTTTTATATAATAGGTATGCATTAATATTAGTGTGTTGATATAATAGGGGCGCTACCTAAATCAACATTCTTTATGAGTTCTTTCATATGGCAAGGGCGCTACATAAATGTACTTGATTTTGGTAAAGCCACACAATTGAACAATATGGTTTTGTTGATGCGACAGGTACGCATTAATATAGGTTGTTTTATATGATAGCAGCGATACATAAATGCACATGCCTCTTGAGTTCTTTCATATGACAAGGGCGCTACATAAATTTACATGATTTTCGTTCAGGGGCACACATGAGCCATATGGTTTCTTTGATACGACAGTGCGCATTAATAAATGATTTTTTGTTTATTTTATGAACACGAACTAAGCATAATATGAGTGTTTTATATGACAGTGGTGCTGCATGAATAAACACATTACAGGACCGAAAATAAGTATGCATTTTTATTTCAAATAAGTCCGAAAAATAACATAGGCGATATGCGTACACTATTTGAGGACATATTTTACATCTGTTTAATGGTGAAATAGAAGATACACACTTGGTCATGGCCGTCCTATTTGACAACAGAAATTGAAAACTAGTGTTTATCAAAAGAGAAATCTTACATCATATTTTAGGCCTGATGTTTGATTTTCCGTAAATAATTGATTTTAATTAATTTGTATAATTGTAAAATAGAAGATATCAACTTGGTCATGGCCGCCCTATCTGACATGAGAAATTGCAAACCGGTGTTAATAAAAAAAATTCTACATTATATTTTAGGCCAGATTTTTTTCCGCAAATAATAATTTCTTTCAACTATTTTTTTAATCGTAAAATGAAAGATATCCACTTGTGCATTGTCGCCTTATCTGATATCAGAAAATGCAAATTTGTTTTAATCAAAAGAAAAATCCTACATAATATTTTAGGCCAGATGGTTTTGTTTTATTCATATTTTTATTAATTTTTCATTTATATTTTTTCATTGACTTTTTCATTCCTTTTGTTTTTCATTCATTTTCATTCGTTTTTATCCAGTATTTTGCTTTCACTGTTTCGTTTATTTTTGACATTCACTTTTTCATTCATATTTTAATTCATTAATTTTCATTCAGATTTCATTCTTTTTTTCTCATCATTCTTTTTTCATATTTTTTTTCATTCATATGAATATCCTTGATAGAGCAGGTAGTAACCAGAAAGTGCTGATGATCGTATTGAATACCACATATAGAGTGAGTGGGTTTAAATGAAGTGCTGTTCGACATAAATAAATTATCTGTCTTATTTTGAATGTTGTATACACCCAGGAGTCATAATCCAAAGTGCTTTATATCCTTTATCTTCATATCATTCTTAAATGGGGATGGGAACAAGAAGTTAGTCATTTGAGGGGACCATCGGTTCTACTTGGCATTGTCCGGGATCCAAAATTGTTTGATTACAGTATAACTTTTGGTAGGGAATATACAGTAAATCTATTCGGACTATTGAATTCATCAACATTATGTATCTTCTTAACATA
>OY744534.1:55322553-55352553 GCA_963556195.1 Sepiola atlantica | reverse complement strand
TATATATATATATATATATATATAGTTGTAAAACTATATGCTTCATATTTCAGAAACGTACCGCTATTTCATCCAGATTGGCTGACATTTTAGATTTATAAAAATAGCTATGCCCAGTGGAATCGTCAGCGTTCTGAATGAGGTCAAACTACGATGAAAAATGGCGTTTATCAATAGAATACGGTGCATTTTTAATCGATATTTCATCGTGCTTTAACCTCAGTAAAACTGCTGACGATTTACCTAGACATAGATTACAAAAAAAGTAAAAAGTCATCCCAGCTGGATGAAAGTGTGGTACGTTGTTGAAATATGTAACATATAGTTTCCAAATAAATTATATTAGCTCCTCCTATTCTGCGATCGAGCACTTTATTGATTTATTTTCAATAGAACCTGAAACACAACATATATAATATATATATATATATATATATATATATATATATATATATATTATATATATATATATATATATATATATATGATAACTTTCATTTATACAGACATGTCGATGTTATCGATCAACAGCTGTTATAAACTGAGATCTTATCAGACAGAGTTTTCTAAAGACTAAATACATGTCCGTATTAATCAAAACATGGTAGATCTGCAAAAAAAAAACAGTAATGTAATAATAATTTATATTTTCGCTCTCGAAAATCTCACGATCGTGCACATTATATATCTTGTTTCAACATACCTTGACACATTATTATATATATATATATATATATATGTATATATATATATATATATATATATATATATATATATATATATATATATATATATATATATGATAACTTTCATTTATACAGACACTGAGATCTTATCAGGCAGAGTAAAAATCCGATCTTAACCTTAGATCCTATTTGAAATAAATGAAATGAAGAAAAAAGAAAAGAAATTTAAAATTTAAATTTGCAAAGTCACGTAGTTGTGACCTTTAAGAATAAAAATCAAGAAATAATAATGTTAAAAACAATAACAACATATTAATATAAAATATAAAATATATAATATAATATAAAAAAATATTTTATATTTTCATTTTATTAGTTTATATAATTTTATTTTATATTTGATATTGTATAGTTTATATTAATATTTTGTTTATTATTTTTGACATTATTATATTATTATTTTGATTATTAACTGTCCAAACCACGTGACTTTCCAAATTTTAATTTTAAATTTCTTTTTTTTTCTTCATTTCATTATTTCCAAATATGATATACGGTTAAGATCGGATTTTATCTCTCCCTGATGAGATCTCAGTTTATAACAGCTGTTGATAGATTACATCGACATGCCAGTGTCGCAGATTTTGTACATGTCTGTGTAAATAAAAATAATCATATACATCAGCTCTATTTGATATTGAGCACTGGTTGAAAGTCTTTGAATTACTATCCTGTGGATATTTACCTGGATTATTATATATATATATATATATATATATATATATATATATATATATATATATATATATATATATATATATATAATGTGTGCGTATACTATGAATAATTTCTAAATATTAAAGTGTTTTCCACCTACAGACGACGTCGTTTCGGGCTCTCTTACCTTCATCAGTGTAGGGGTTGCGGTTGCGGTTGCAGGCGGTCGCATGGGCTTGAATGATGTTCGTAGATTCAGGCTAGTATCACAAGACAGACGTACAGGACTACACGAACTAGTGGGAAGGAAAAAGCGATAAATCCAATTTCCTTAAATTAATAAATTTAAAAACTAAGAGGACAAACTCAAATCTAGACTTTGACCAACAGCTTATTTAAAGATGCCGATATCATAGTATGTACAATATGGTTTGGGGGTTCCGTCGTGCGTTGAAATGCAACACTTTTGCAATGTTAGCTTTGCAAGTTTCAAAATCGTTTATCGCGTTTTGAACTTGAACTTTTAAAATATACTAGAATCGTATTACGACGACGAACACCAGTATATTATGCTAATAAACCTTATCTATAGAATCCTTATTCCAATTTTGACGATTTTCGAAAATATCTCAAATTTAACGCTTAAGATTAAAGAATTCTTCAAAACAGATTTTAATTAAGAATATATTACTTAAATGGTGTCTTATTATTATGAATTTAATCCAATGCAAATCTGAAATATTTAAATGTTAAAATAGGTTGTGTTCATATTGTGCCGCAAACTCTCCTTAAATTGAACTGAAATTTAGTGAATATTTATTAATTGATGTGTAAATTGTGTTGTTTATATCACTGTACCCCTAGTCGAACGATTTGAACCATTGACCTGATTAACTCTAATACAACATCATATATATATATATATATATATATATATATATATATATATATATATATATATATATATGTATATATATATATATATATATATATATGGGAAATGGAAAAGGAAAAACCAAAAGATGTTTTTTATGTATTAATAAGACTTCCTCAGGATGATAATTTTAAGAAAGATAGCATGCAAGTACATGAAAATATTGGGTTGACATGATGTGTTAATGAAAAGAAGTAGTAGCCACTTCTGGGAGCACAGGATCGAGGTCCGGGCTGAGAGGAGGCAGTGGCAGGGAATGACATTAATGTGGATGGCTGTGAGTGAAAAAGTGGAGGGGTGGGAGTGAATGAAATTAATGTGGATAGCTGTGAGTGAAAAGATGGGGGGAGAGGAGGGGAAGGAAAACAAAAAAAACAAAAAAACATCTTTTGGTTTTTCCTTTTTCATTTTCCATTACATCGGATTACCCTCATCCTTCCTTTCTCATATATATATATATATATATATATATATATATATATATATATATATATATATATATATATATATATATATATATATATATATATATATTCTTTTTAATATAACATTCTTTATATATTCCTTATATAACTCGTATATTTTCTCTAACGTTAACAAATATTTAGTTCACACATTCCTTGGATTACTTCCGACTGAAAAGGAACTCTCGATGCCCATTTGCCAGTCGAAATATTCCTTTGAAATTAAGTATTCGATTTCCTATTTATTGACTGGTTTGTAATGAAAACACTCTATTCACCCATTCGCGGCCAAAGCCCAAGCGTGAAAAGTGAGTCAAACCACACCGGGGTGGTCCGTGGATGTGTTCGCTCTCGTCAGCTGTTCCTTGTCGAAGGGACGATGAGCGTACAACGCATAGCCATCCGCGTTAAAGTGTCTGGTGGCCGGGGTAGGATTTCACACCACCGCACGCGCACACCCGGATCCTAGACCCCGCCAGACCAAATAGTTATTAGACGTGGTCACATACAATATCCAACCAGCGGGGTGTACACTCGATACACGCAAGTACCTAGTTATATATATATATATATATATATATATATATATATATATATATATATATATAGAGAGAGAGAGAGAGAGAGAGAGAGAGAGATATTGTTTTTTTTCGTTTCATTTTACATGTGTCTGTGTGTGGTGTGTGAGTTTTTGTTTATTTAATAAACATAGGTTGTTAGAAAAACCTTTCACACATGAAATCACGCACAAATAGTAACTAAATATTATCTATATATATATATATATATATATATATATATATATATATATATATATATATGGCAGTCATTGCAAGGGACAGTATTTCCAAAAAACACCCACATCCCATGCCGGCTTATATATATATATATATATATATATATATATATATATATATATATATATATATAGTTTTCTTTTGTTTCATTATACTTTAGGCGAAGTTCTCAGAAATCAAGGGGACAAACTGACATGAGGATGCTTCACCCTACAAGTTAATACTGACCAAATATCCAAAATAGTATAGTTGTTAAGCTCATATAAGATCCCCTCAGCACGACTATACACTTGCTCATGCGAGGAATAGTGATGTTACCTCAAGTAACAACACTTAGCTTTATAATGAACCAGACTAGATGAATTCTTGTCCTGTAAGACCAAGAGACCACAAATAAATATACTAGAACATAGTTAATTGGTTAATTGGGGAGAGGAACATTAATGTTATTCACTTCTTTACTAACTAAACGTTTGAGAAATAAAGGAGAACTTTAATAGAATATTCGAATATCTATGTATCTCATATAGAGATTAAGTGTAAGCCCCAGGAAAAGAGCCCCTGTATTTCTGAGAACTTCGACTAAAGTATAATATATATATATATATATATATATATATATATATATATATATATATATATATATATATATATATATATATGTCTTGTTTTTAAATTCCCGAAACAGTTTTTCATGGTAAACAACTGATGATCCCTTAAAATAGTGTTAGAAACTAACTAATATAATAACTGTAAAAAATAAATTGACTTACATGAGTGATTTTCCACTGGAAGACTTGAGACTATAAGTTTTTTTAGTTTTTTTTATATATATATTTTTTTAATATAGTTTTAATGGTTGAGAAACTTCCGAGACTATATATATATATATATATATATATATATATATATATATCTAATAATGTGTCAAGGTATGTTGAAACTAGATATATAATGTGCACGATCATGAGATTTTCGAGAGCGAAAATATAAATTATTATTACATTACTGGTTTTTTTTTTCAGATCTAACATGTTTAGATTGATACGGACATGTATTTAGTGTTTAGAAAATAGCCTTACACTCCGCTTAAATTCTCTACATCTTACAAAAGGAGGCCAATTAGAAAAAAACAGAGCAACTGCGGTGATCACCGTATATGTTGCCCGGTGTGTTATCTCAAGCCATGCCTTTTCATGCAAGAAGTTTCGTGTTCATTAAGTGCTATCTATATTGATTAATTTTGCTCTAATTATTTAATTACAACTTAATACCAATTAATTACAACATAATATTACAGATTACGTAGGTTATTTGTGTATCTGTTTCTTGCATGTATTCGGATTTAGGGGTAATTGTTTAAAGTTTTATTCATTTATATAATTGACCGGCTGTAGCAGCCATCATGCAGGCACAGAAGGAAAAAGAGTGTAGGTTGCACCGTGCATTGTCCATCTGGGATTGAACCCAGAGTGTTCTAGTCACCAAATAGAAACGTGTGCTTTTTTGTCACGCGACGAGACTTCACATATGCAAATGAGCCTTGTGTTGCATGGGCTAATTCTCGTCGTAATAAAAAGCTTAGACACTTTGCTCTGGGGGAAGCGCGAGAAAGGTTGAGGTTCTGACTACGTCGAGTGCAAAGAGTAAAAGAAAGAAGAAAAAGAAAAGAAAAAAGGAATCAAATTCTGGACGAAAAGTTTGATTGTAAACGTCGCGTCGTTGTCGTGCGTGTTTGAACTGTTGGTAGTGAAAAGACCAAAAAAGACAATTCGGCGTCCCGATTGAACAGTCTTTATTTTATTAACTCTCTGTTACACCGGCATGCGGTAATAAATCGTATAACATGAACTCGGGTGCTATACGTGTGAATGTGTCTGTCTTTTATTGATAACTAATTACAGAGGTATTAATATTATTAAAGGAGAAACTTGTTAATATTATTAATCTTTATGTTCATGTTTCAGTATGAATAGGTTAGTATATATTTATTACGTAAAATATCGGTTTTTGATATACGTAGGCTTAACTTTGAAATCAGAGGAGTCCTTTCCAGAGTAACGGTATTTAATAAATAGTGAATGCGTCTTCGTGAATGTGCTATTATATTCATGTTTATATAGCGGTGTCTGTATGAGGGCATGTGGGGCATTGCGCCTTATTTTAATTCTGTTTAGTTTATCTTATTAAATTAATTAAAATATATTTCAAAGGACATACCTGTATTGATTAGATGTTGCCATTGGTCATATATACCTTTTTATTTTGTTTAAGGTAATTTATAAATATTGTTTGAGTTATTTATGTAGCAAGATATTTATATATTTGAATATTTAAATATGTAAATTTATTTTCAAATATGCACATGCACATGCATACATCTTTAAGTATACATTCATTAGGTTGGGTTGATAGTTCCTGTATTTTCAATATAGTAGCGAGTGTGAGATCTATATGCGTAAGAGGGGTGTGAGGGTTTTCATTGTATTACATTGATCAATTTGCCTAGGGGAAATTTTCTTCTGTGGTAAACATTTGAAGACTTCAGATTTAACGTTCATGCAGTTTATAGATGTGTTATTAATAACGTTGTGTTTCTGTGGTGCATAGTGGGGTTATAAGAGTTTTGTTTTTCAATGGGTATTCATTTAATTGCGTAGAGTGTAGTGGACTCTTTGAAATTCCAAATGGTGGTTGCTAGGGGGGTGATACCACATTTATCCGGCTATCTGAATGTATCATTGTTGGCGTAGAGTCTTCTTTTGTAATGCTCCTTGGTCAATTCCGATGCATACCTCCACTTTCCTTGGTTGTATTACGTTAAGCATTTTAAAATGTTATCTTAATTAAAACCCAGCAATCTACAACAAATAACACTACGTATGAAACCAGTAAAAACATTTTAAACCGCGTCACGTAACATCATTCATATTGTGATGCTAATTCTTGCGTCCCAAAAAATGTAAGTATTAACGTTTCTTTTAGAATTGCATCGGTCTGGTGTTTTGACGTCGAACTGCCTCTATATGTGCGTTCCCGACTGCTTTTAGACATTCCCTTCTTTTCTCCATCTTTTTGTTCGTGTATGAAGATGTTTATTTCTTTTGATTTTGACACAAAAAAGATCATTAACAAAATTGAAAAAATGAAAAATGTGTAATCAAGCAGAATTATCTAATATTTAACAATGTTTGCTTAAATATATATACACACACACACACACACACATATATATATATATATATATATATATATAAACTCAACCACACACCCTCTTCTCTCTTTCATTCGGCCGTAGCGATAACTATAAAACACTAACTCCAGTCTTCTTATTTAAATTTTAAAAAACAAACAAAACCCTAATCCTGAAGACGACTACGAAAGTCGAAAGCGCTCGAGAAAATGGCCGAATTAAAAACTATCGGCGAAGTACTATACGGATTGCGACCTGAAACCAGAAAGATGGCTCGACTGTTTGAGAACGTCACGAGGAAAATATACAAACGCGAAAGTTCCGTGATGTTCAACAACGCTTGCTTAGATGATGACTTGCTGCCTATATATATATATATATATATATATATATATATATATATATATAACTTACAGGTCGTTTCATTTTACTTAAGGAATTGATTCACATTAGAATTATATTAAAGAATTTGTTTGTTTATATTAGCATATACACACACACATATATATATATATATACATACATATATGTATATATATATATATATATATATATATATATATATATATATAGAGAGAGAGAGAGAGAGAGAGAGAGAGAGAGAGAAAGTGAGTCAACAATTACATCACTGGTTCATCCCTTCTCGTCGTCTAATATAAATAATAGAGCTGATCGTGGCTTGAGTGGCTCATTTACAATTAAAACAACTTGCGTAATCCATATTTATTGTAAATATGCAAAGAAAGTGGTAAATATCGTTATTAGTGATATCGTTTGTATTATGGATAACACTTAGCATTTATCTTGGAGATGTCCAACGCTTTGTTCAAGGCGATAACCAAATTATAAAAAGGCATTCATTTCTAAATTCACTTTTTCTGTGTATCTATTTTGCAGAAAATACCACATCAAATCTTCCTTTTTAACCCCCGCAGACTGATCGTGGATTCTTATAAGATATATACTCTGCACCAATCTAGTCAATACCCGGTAGTTTGCTGAGAGACAATCGGACGTATCCGATTTCTGGTAAAACGTTTATATATTCGGGGGACACTAAATGTTAGGATATGGGCGGGGAAGATCAGCAGTGAATGATCTCGACGTGCAGAACAACAGCAGATGGTCCGTAAAGAGATAAGCGGATAGATCGACGACAGATCCCGACGGAGAAAGGGTTGTGTGACGGAGTATGTCTTAGTTGAGATACTTAACTTGAGAGATGAAAGGTTTGGCTCAGATTTAGACTCTGGCGACGGGAAAACCACCATACAAATACACACACCTGTGTTCAACAAGTCTTGCATCCAATGTCTATATCATTGCCTATGTTGTTTCTTATTAATTATGCAAAGTGTGAACTGCGCTCCGCACTTAGCGACCGTCAATACAAAAATCAACACGGTCAGAAAAGGAGAGTAAAAAAGATGAAACTACCCCAGATGCGTTCGTTGTAAACGGTCGGTTGAGGGGTGCTGGCATATTAATTCAGCTTTTCATGCTTAGGTTTTTAGTTTCTGACTTATATAAGAATCGTTGTTATCAAAACTGGTATGGGCTTTCCTTATTCTAAGAGCGCAAACCCAGATCCTAAACAAGTAACCTGCATCCCTATTAACAAGTCTCCTTTTCAATGATTATGCCTCTGCGTTCCAAACTGCCACAGGTAGAAATCCACTCACAAGAGGCCAAACCATACCTGTATTTTGTGCGTGAGACTGGAATTGGCTCGTAATTATCTATTGTTGACTTCGAGATTAAAGGTGGCCCGAACATGAACTCAATACCATACCTCCTATATCGCTATTGACATGGAATTAATGTTTTAATTAGAGACTGTTTTCAATATGGAAAGGGGCATATCTGATGAATTCTCCGAGCTACCCTATATCTGTTTCCGGTAAGTATTTGCTCATAGCACCGCATTTACCTTTCCTCTAAATCGAACTCACAATGATAGAGTTATTGTCAATGAGACTATCTCTTAAAGAAATGACTATATCCTCTCTGTTAACCCTTTTACTGGCATCGATGTCAAAGAAGACTGAGAATAAAAAGGGAGGGTTTGTAACTATTTTCCTTTGCATACGATCGTATTCTGATTGTTAGAAACTCACTCGCGTTCAGGAGTCTGATTGACTTTTGCAAGTCTTCTGTTTTTTGTTTTTTTTGAAAACTAAATCTGAAGATGGCAATCCTCTTTTCATCCTTTACCTACTTAGTTGTATCAATTAAAATTAAATCGACGTTCGGTAAGAGCTTAGATTCCCCTTTCAACGGCAGAGTTCATCTATACGGAAGTTCTCATTGGAATCGGCAAAATCTGAATCCCCTCTGCATTCAATTTTTAAAAAGAACACATCTTGTACCGCATATAATATAACCAACCGGTTAACCACTGTTTTTATTTTTAATGTTTGATTTTATTTCAATTATGGTAAACGGATAGGTTGTTAGTGTCAGTATTAAATAAAATGGTGTTTATGTTATGGTTAAGTTTTTTAATGTATAGGACTTCGATTATTTTAAGTCTGCGTGTACAATTATCTTTTCTGGATGAATTTAGTGTTAGTTGTTAGTATTTTCCTTATTTCGGCTGATTGTATAGTTTTTTGTGTGTGGGATGATATGTCGTTGATAGCGCTTGTATCGTTTAGTTTGTACTAAGGCGCAAAAGAGGGTTGTTGTTCTGTGGCCAATATAGGTGTTGTATTTGCCCGTTTGATGATCAGAAAACATTCCCTGAATGGGCATTGAAACAAATATAGCACGTTTTTTTTGGTTTAGGGATAGTGGTATTATTGCTTTTGATTATTAAGTTAGAGTTTTTGAATTGTGTGTAGTAAATTGTTAATTTGAACTTTTGTTGTTGTTCGATAGGTTTAGTGTATTGGTTTATTATGTTAGTTATAGCTTTTTCATCTAGTGTGTAGTCGTGGGGCATTTGGTCATTGTAGTATAGCTGAAACGTTTTATTTTATTACGTCTTTTATTTGGATTCTTTCGGCGTAGAATCCGAATAAAAAACACAATAAAATTGAAACTATCCGCCTATAATACCCAGCAATGCTTCAAGCAAACTACCATTCTCTAGTATATATATATATATATATATATATATATATATATATATATATATATATATATATATATATATATATATATATATATATATATGTGTGTATATATAAATTTATATATAATAGAAAAGGCCAATTTTATACCTTGGATAAACATCATGGATACTTTTTATTAGTTTTCATCTGCAAAAGTAATTGTTTTTAATCTTTGCTAAAGTCATGTTTAATATCGTCAAATAATGAAAAGAGAGACACTCACTGTATGTTTAGTTTCATGGCAATTTATTTATTTTTGACCAAGAAAACCAATAACATACGTATTTTCTTTTTGTGGGTAAGTTAAAAAAAGATTTTGGCAATAATTTTTGTATTTCTACGAATAAACCAAAGATTATAAAGAACACAATCAATAAAAATACGAATTTTACTGATTTCTTATTTTTTCTTTTTTTTTATTACAGGTACAGCTTTTGAACTGGATAAAAACCTACTAGGTTAGGGTTAGTTTGGAAGTAGTTTATGGTCAAGTAAAGATCAGGTTAGTGTAAGGTTAGGGTGTGTGTAGGGGTTGTTTAAGGTTATAGTTAAAAAAAAACAGTTCCTTGTTTGCCTGGTTTAAAAGTTGTACTAGCTTTTTTGCGAAATTAAGTTATTAGTAATTCTTGAACATTTTGCAGATTTTCTTTCGGAGTTAGCGGGGTATATCATCATGTCGTCTAATTTTATCGCTTTCTTATAAGGTAAGCGCTTCGGCATCATCGGGCAGTTTTCGTATACGGCAGCAAGACAAAAACAATGATGGGGTTTTGTTTCTGGTTCGAATGCTGCACCAGTATCAATATATATATATATATATATATATATATATATATATATATTATAAAGTATTATAAGGTGACATAATAATATATTGTGTATAGATTTTCAGTATTTATTTAAATTAATACGGTAGTAAAGCATAGGAGTTGTCTTAAACAAATAACCAATAATCTATGACAAATAAGCTAAACCGAGTCCATGTGTAATCCCTATCAATATATATATCTATATATATATATATATATATATATATATATATATATATATATATATATATATATATATATATATATATATAAATATGTAGGTAGATAGATAGATAGATGGATATGCGTGTGTGTAATTTAAATACGATAAAGCGATATATATATATATATATATATATATATATATATATAGTCATTTTAGCCTGACGATTCCCTAAGTAGATGAAACGCGGAAGCCTCAGTCTAGCTTTATTGCCATAAATATATTTTTATAACATACTATATATATATATATATATGTATATATATATATATATATATATATATATATATATATATATATATATATATATATATATATATATATATATGTGTGGGGGGGGGGGCGAGAGAGAGAGAGAGTAAGAGAAAGAGAAGAGAAATAGAGGAGGGTTCAGTTTAATAGAAGCGCCGAAAGACTTTTATAAAATTGAAAGCAATTACAGGCTCAATTCGGATTTATGAAACGACTGTCGGAAAAAAGCAACATCCTGAATTGGAAGGAGTGTGGATATATGCCGTCATGGTAGCTTCAGATCTGTGGAGAGGAATCGGTAGAGGGTGGTGTTCTTGGATGTTCCGCGTCGGTCTTTTGACACATCATACATTGAACAGGCATCAGCGTGATGACAGATCGTCATTAGGAGAACATCGAAATCTTTGTCCTGACACGCATTCCTTTGAATGTGGCACGAACTGGCACTTTACTCTTCCGTCGATGTCAAGAGCGATTTTCTTGTCTATATACGGTATGACACGACACGCACTGTCTTCTATCTCTCTATGTCTTTCTATATAGCCTTTTTAACATTGTAGAACTTTATATATATATATATATATATATATATATATATATATATATATATATATATATATATGAGTATATGCATCGATACATTATATATATATATATATATATATATATATATATATATATATATTAGCGCACCCTGACATACTTATTCATTGTTTTCTGACTTAGCTACATAATTTCTAATTAAAGTAACGTAAAAGACAATGTTCGTCCTGTAGACTGTAGCGGCGGTTTACAATATATCAGCCGTCAGACTGATTTAGATTAAAACGACTTGGGAGTTTTGCGCGGCTTCAGGTCATTGCGTCAGAAAATTTAACGCACTGCTAGGTTGGCGTATCCATAAGATACATGGATGCGAACAACATAATTTCGATATCTGATGAGAGTATGTATATTATATCCACAGAGTACATGACCCCATTGCTAAGCTTCAGTTGCTTGGAAGAATTCTAATCAAGTAAGGATTTAGTAGGTCAAGCGAAAACCACACACACGAGATAGCATTGATGTGTTTACGTGACATCAATCGACGATCGTTTTAACGCGTAATATCATCAATATTTAAAATAAACAGATTTTAGTTAAATATTATGGAGCAAAAATGAAAGATATTAATTATTTGTTCTTAATATTATGGCCGGTGGCAAACGCTACTAGTGCGTCAAGAGTGGAAGTATCTCGCCATAGATATCAAAACAGTTTTGCCACCACTGACTAGCGACTGGTGTGGATCAGGTATCGAACGTGCTATCACAACTTTAATGTTATATATATATATATATATATATATATATATATATATATATATATATATATATATATATATATATATATATATGTGTGTGTGTGTGTTTGTGTGTGCGTGTGTATACATATATGTAAATATACATATATATGCATATACATATGTGGGATAAGGTATACGATAATTCATGAAAATGAAGTGTCGTGATTGACAAAATGTGTGAAAAGATGACAGACGGAAAACAAGTCACAGTGCAGGAGAAAAACAAAAGCAAGAGATTTTTTGACCGGTTTCGTTCGTGGAGAACGTCTTCAGAAAATGAAGATACAGAAATAATTTTATTTTGAAGGCACACACATGGGATGAATGGAAAATGATCTGATTGGATCATATGAGAAGACATTAAGTCATGTTGGGACATGATAAGTAGGTGACACATTCTTCTAAGGTAGTGTGGGAGAGGGAAAAGGCGGCAGAGAAACTAACTACGATGAATAAAAGGGGTGGGCATGAAATTGATACACTGGAAGTTATCACCTAAAGATTAATAAGAGATAAACAGGGATGGGTCAGCTAATTTGTCAACAATAGGTTTTTAAAGAGCGATTCATAATAATGAAAAGCCGAGGTGGATAAAATGTGTGCAAAAAAGAAAACAAATCGGAAAGACAGTTTAAGGTTAGGAGAAAAACAAAAATATAAATGGGATTTAAAAATAGAAAATTAAGGGTTAAGTTAAAGAGAGATGTATTAAAATGGTTAGATTATCAATGAGAGCTTGCTATTATCACAAGGCCATATAAAAATATATACACACATACACACGTACATGTGTATATGTAAACATATACACACATATGTGTGTATATATCCATG
The DNA here is from genome assembly GCA_963556195.1 of Sepiola atlantica. Taxonomy (NCBI): domain Eukaryota; kingdom Metazoa; phylum Mollusca; class Cephalopoda; order Sepiida; family Sepiolidae; genus Sepiola; species Sepiola atlantica. The sequence continues at coordinate 55,339,180 of OY744534.1, read as the reverse complement.
CACATACATACATACAAAACACATTTTCCAGTTATTATGAACTGAGATCTCATCAGGTCGAGTTAGAATCCTATCTTAACCTTAGATCATATTTGGAAATATGATCTACAGTTAAGATCGGATTCTAACTCTTCCTTGTGAGATCTCAGTGTATAATAACTGTTGATCGATAACATCGACATGCCAGTGTCGCAGATTTTGTACATGTCTTAATAAGCGGGCATTAAGTGAATGTGTCGCCCAATTTTAAGAATCACAAGTGGTCCCAATTTTTATATTTACTTTTATTTAAACGCAATGCAAGTATTTTATCTAGGGTTATTGTTTGTTTATTTAACGGAACTAATGATATAAATTATATTGTTTAATAATCATGATCTAAACGCATGGAATCTCGAAACATATTTTTAAATGTTGGAGCTGTTTTAGTGAGTATTGATTTACTCCTCTCCAGGAGTTAGGCACAAGGCCAGTTTTTATCTTACTCCCACAAGTAAGATGTGACCCAAGGTCGGGTCGGGAAAGTGGGGTTTAAAAAATTGCCTGGCCAGCCCTGGTGGGGGCGCCTCAGGCAGTAAGCAATAAACTTACTCCTCCACAAAGAGGGGAGGCGAAGCCTGGGAGGGTTGACCTCCTAGAATTGTACAGGACCGACCCATAGACAGGTGCAAATTAAGACCCGAAGGCCAAGACAATACCAGTCCATGGGGTGCAGTATCCATCGGAACAGATACTACACTTTGATCTTAGCCAAAAGGCCAGAGCCGGTCTAATTATTAGCGAACTTATCGCTATCTATCAATCTATCCATCTTTAGTTGGTTGGACAAAATTCAGGTTTGGGGTTTAAATCGAGAAGGAACGCAGAACGACGAACTTACTTGAAAGAGTAATATGTCTGCTCGAATTTTACTGAAATAGATGTGTTACATTAGCAAAAAGGGATCAACATTCTTCCACGAAATAAATGAAGAGTTTGAATGCAAAACGCGATAAACGCCATTTAAAAAATTACGAAACTATCACTACAAAAAGTGTTGTATCTCTACACTGGATTACATCTAAAAATCATGTTTTATCTAATATGATACCGACATATTGTCTTTTGACTTTTAATTAAAATAAGATATTAGGCGAAGTCTAGATTAAATATGTGCGTCCTTGTATTTTTCAATGTCTCAATTTAGACAAATTGGATTCATCGCGTTTTGCATTCGAACTCTTCAAATAATGGCTCCATAACTGAATATTGATTTACTCCTCTCAAGGAGTTAGGCACAAGGCCAGTTTTTATCTTACTCCCACAAGTAAGATGTGACCCCAGGTCGGGTCGGGAAAGTGGGGGTTAAAAATTGCCTGGGCAGCCCCAGCCCCGTCGGCATTCCCCGGTAGGGGCGCCTCATGCAGTAAGCAATAAACTTACTCCTCCCCGAAGACTGGGAGGGTGGACCTCCTAGAACTGCACAGGACAGACCCATAGACCGGCGTAAGTCAAGCCCCAAAGGCCAAGACAATACCAGTCTATGGGGTGCAGTATCCATCGGAACAGATACTACACTTTGATCGTAGCCAAAAGGCTCCATAACTGAATAGGTATAACGTTTTATTCACGGGGAAACAGGAACAACATCAAACTAGTACAATGTGCCGATTACTGTCGGTTAGATGAAGTGGTATTCCCCGGAGTTTGATATCTCAACCGTTCATAGTTGAGTCAGGTTGAGAACAGGAAACAGCGCGTACTGTCGATTATGAGAAACACAGAGAACTGAAGATTCGCCTCGTGGATTGTGTTCGCGCCAAAACGATTAATTGCGTATGAATTTCGTTACACGCAGACCTGCCATACGCCCATGTGGTGAAAAGGTGATGATTACAATTGCCGAACCGAATTACAATCTCATTGCGTCGGTCACTAAATAGTTCGCTTATGCGACAGGCTACATATCTTCCTATCTATTTAAATGCCACACACTTTCTCTCTGCTCGTTGCTTGTCACTACTGTATAACAAATAGTATATTTAAAGTATAAACTTATTCTCGTTTTTCGAGCGGTGTTAATACAATATCTGGATTTCCATTTTTACCTAACGTCTTCCGGTTCATAGCTTAAAGAATAATTAACTGCGATGAATGTATTTACGTATTCTTTTTGCACAAAACATTAGACATTATGTTGTTAATTAAAAATAATTCACTCTGAACTAATACTGAGTAATGTTTATGTCTACTGTTTGTGGAGTATAAAAATAGGTAATTTGGTTAAAAATATATAGTTATATTATGTTTTCTTATGTTATTATGTTTTGTTAATTTCTTTAAACTAATAAAACAGTTTTAAAATATGTTCAGACTTACGTAGATTGGAACTAGGGTATTGTTACTGCATAGTCTACTGATTATTAATGTGACTCTGTCTATTCCTTTGTTCTCAGCCAATCATATGTTTCTATTTGCGTACGAACAAACATGCTCTCCAAAACACCATCATTGTTTTTACATTTACATATACATATATTAGAGTTATTCCACACTATATGTCAGAGACGGAGCCTCATGGAGAATCACCACCGGCTCATCCAACAAAGAAGAACGAACTTCCGACCAGTAGAAGTTTCCATCTATTCATATCTTCATTACTTAAGACCATCTCAAGAACGTCTTCATATCCATCCACAGAAGAAATGCTTAGCCGATTGGTAATACTATACGATTTATGAGGCGCAATAATACGTGCAGTTGTTTTATTTAGTTCAGTAACGTCTATAAGGTTTAGTAATAACTGAAACAGTGCCTACGTATGAATTATCTAGTAAAGCAAGGGTTGCGGAATCAGCGACCTCACCTTTCATTACCTGGGATTGATTGAGTCCAGTAACAAGCAATATTTTTTCTTTAACATAGTTCACCCCAAACAAAGCAGGCCACCACTGTAGACGTAAGGGGCTACTGAGTAAAAAAAAAGGATGAATGTTTGGGGAGGGTCAACCTAAATTAGAAGCTTCCCAGCGAGATATCTGTTTACATTAGTTTTAACATTTCTGCATGTTAGTAACGTCGGGAAAGCAAGGAGCCGGGAGGGAGTTCCAGATTCCAGCAGCACAGGAAAAGAAGATTTTGGAGTATAAAGCTATTCGACATCTGGGGACCTCCACATTGTATGGATGGGATTTGGGAGATTGCCGGGTTAGTCTGGTGAATTTACGATGTGAGGGCACCAAAGCAAAAAGCACATCAGAGCACAATCCATTGAATTACTTATCAAACAGGCACAAGGAAGCAACATTGCGGCGATGGGCCAGCGGCTGGAGCTTGGTGGATAGTGAAGGACCTATCAAGTTAGCGACTATTTTTTGGACCTTGTCAAAGAAGGAGTGGCTAGTGGATGATGCACCAGCCGAGATGTGGCAACAATACTCCATGTACAACTCGAAACAATGCCATGAATTACCAAGAATGACTGTTGTTCTTTCAGAGCGTTTCTTCTATTTGCATAACTAAGGCCGGACACCCTAGTGAGGATATATGATTTCGTACTTTTCTCAAGAGTATTAAGGACAATGATAAAGTAACAATATCTAAAGCCAGACAAATTTATTTACATGTATAAGCAACAGCTTCTGAAGTGATTTTACAAGAAATGTGCTATTACATTATATAGATATATATATGTATATATATATATATATATATATATATATATATATATATATATATATATAGTAGAGAATTGTAGTTTGCTTGAAGAATTGCTGGGTATAGTAGTAGTATGTTTTTAAAGGCTGTGGGCAATGCAAATTCCGGGTAAGATGCAAGTTGTAAAAAACAATAAATCGAATACGAAATATGTTTTACTATTTATTTTTCCTAAAATCTTATATAACAGCAAGAGTGTTAGCTGTTTGTGTGATGTCCGTATGATTAAAAAATCATCATTCAATATTTCGGGAAAAGAAACTTCCCTTTGTCAAAAATAATCAATACCAGAAGAATTCCCCGACTATTTTTTATTTTTTTAATTTTTTTTATTTTTATTATTTTGTAAGATTCTCTGCATAGTCGGGGAATACTTCTGGTATTGATTATTTTTGACAAAGGGAAGTTTATTATCTCCGAAATATTAAATAATGATTTTTTAATCATCCGGACACCACACAAACAGCTAACAATACTCTTGCTGTTATGCAAGATTTTAAGAATAATAAATAGTAAGTCATATTTCGTATTCGATTTATTGTTCTTGTTCCTTACAACTTACATCTTACCCGGAATTTGCATTGCCCACAGCCTTTAAAAACATACTACTAATATATATATATATATATATATATTGAAACCCAGACGGTGCAGATATATAAACTACTGCGTGTAATAGTGAAATACGTATGAATAGATTTCGGATTTCTTTTGCGTATAATCTTTGCCTATAATCGAGTAAATTTACTTGTGTTTGTGGGTGTATGACTGTGTGTGGGTTAACTACTTTGGAATTTCAAGATTGTTTCTTGTAAACGATTCTTTACACGTAAAAAAAATATAAGAAAGAAAATAAAACAAATTGTCTTTTCACTTCCTCACTTCGTTGTCATTTTACGCTTTGTAAAATCACCGCGAAATCCGAAACAGCTGGAAGAGTTTTTTTAATTTTATTTTACCATCTCCCCTAAAAAGAAAATCTTCTTCTTCTTCTTCTTCTTCTTCTTCTTCTTCTTCTTCTTCTTCTTCTTCTTCTTCTTCTTCTTCTTCTTCTTCTTCTTCTTCTTCTTCTTCTTCTTCTTCTTCTTCTTCTTCTTCTTCTTCTTCTTCTTCTTCTTCTTCTTCTTCTTCTTCTTCTTCTTCTTCTTCTTCTTCTTCTTCTTCTTCTTCTTCTTCTTCTTCTTCTTCTTCTTCTTCTTCTTCTTCTTCTTCTTCTTCTTCTTCTTCTTACTCAAAGTACCCTTGTTTATCTAGTTTCAAAATATATCTAGTTATAAAAGTTCATCACCAACTCCCTCGTAGGAATTTTTTGATATATTTCCATTCTACGAACGTCCGGCGCGAACGCAGGACCACGATATTATTGCAAGATCTTTGGACAGAATAGAATTAACACTTTACCCCTAGTCCGAATTCCAAGATAATGTGTTTTAGTTCCAGTTTCACGATTGACACAACAGTGATATCAAAATAAATTACTAGTATCTACGACGATCCTAACTTTTTAAAATAGGGTGGAGAGTAATAACGTGCGTAAGAACATTAAATTGCCTAAGCGTATTTAAAAAAAAAAATAATAATAATAATAATAATTATTATTATTATTATTATTATTATTATTATTATTATTATTATTATTATTATTATTATTATTATTATTATTTTCATAAGTAGTAGTAGTAGTAGTTATAATAATAATAATGATATAATAATAATAATAATAATCATAATACTACTACTAATAATAATAATACTAATACTGATGATGATGATGATGATGATGATGATGATGATGATGATGATGATGATGATGATGATGATGATGATGATGATGATGATGATGATGATGATTGCGCCTAGTCGACAGGGCAACGAATTCGCCGACTGCACCCCATACAGAAGAGTACTCCCTCCCCTGTAAGACGGGATCCTGGTTGCTGAGTCATTCGTCCACATTCGGCCCTTACTTCGGCTAGGCAGGCTGTCAGAGAGGCCGATCCGATCAATCGGCTGGTCACGTTATGCCCTAATATCTATACGTTGATCCTCAACCATATTATTCTATTTGATTCTTTAAAAATTAAAACCTTATTTTCCATTTTATTTTTCTCCCGAAGTAGATACTATAAGGTTGTGGCTGAGGGTCAATCACGTTGATAACAAACAAAAGTACCAATGCGAAAGAGTAATGTTTTCAAAAGAGAAATGTTTTTTTTTTCTGGGCGTAATGTTTTGTCTTGTAGTAGTGTTTTCTGAGGGTAATGCTTCCCGCCCTCATTAGACTTCACTTCTAGGGGTAATGTTTTTACTTCCACTGTGACATTTCCATTTAGGAGCAATATATTCTACGAGCAATTTATTCTCAGAGCGATGTACTTTGAGAGAAATGTATTTTGAGATAAATATTTTTGGTTATCTAACAGCATTGTTTTCTTGTTATCTAAGAGCAATGCATGTCAACCAAAGGTTTTTACCCCGCCTAATAAACCGGTATCGTCCGGGTCTTTGGGTCTGGATTTACGACCGGTCTATTGGGGGATGCTGGTCCTGTGCAGTTCTAGGAGGTGCACCCTCCCAGGCTTTGCCTCCCCTCTTTGGGGAGGAGTAAGTTTATTACTTACTGTCTGAGGCGCCCCTACCGTGGAATGCCGACGGGGCTACCCAGGCAATTTTTAAATGGCCAGAGTGCTCACCTCTCGAGCGCTGGCTTATCTTATCCCACTTTCCCGACCTTGTGTCACATCTTACCTTGTGGGGGGTAGATAAATAAATAAGAGCAATGCATTCTGGTTATCCAAGAACAATGTATTCTTGCACTAAAAATAATTATCCTTACTATAGAAGTATATTTGAAAACTATATTCGGTATTAAACAAGCCGCATCAGACAAATTATATTGGTCTGTGGTTTGGGGGATTGTCGGAGTCTTTCCCTGGCTTGGATGTGGGTATTCTCAAAGAGTAATGTAGTCTATATCGATTAGAAACCATTGCTGTGTATGTTTTTACGGAATATCGTCATATTTATGAGTGTGTGTTCGACTAGCCGTATGCGGAATAAAATTGTCAACAATAATTTTATTGGTAGAATAATTATTTATATTTATAGAATACATTACTTTCTGAATACATTGCCCCCCCCCCGCCCATCAAAGGAAGATACCCTCAGTGGGAGGATGGTATCATGACAACAGAACCTATACTACACTACAGCCTTTCCTTAATTAAGAATCGAAAGATAGTACATTAATCTGAAATAGTATAGTAAAGCCCATTGAGCATTAACATATAGTAAAAGTATAGTTTCGGCTTCAAACAGACAAACACCAAATCTCCATCAGTAATATATACTTGACATTATCATTATAATCAAGATCATCTCATGCTTATCTTCTTCTTCTTCTTCTTCTTCTTCTTCTTCTTCTTATTATTATTATTATTATTATTATTATTATTATTATTATTATTATTATTATTATTATCAAAGATAAGCGTAATGTTCAACGTTTTTCAGCAGAGGATCATGCATATCATTTATCCCTTATCCTAAAGTGGCCTTTGTCCTGACTACATGTTGATTTATTAGTAAAATAAAATAATACGCTTGTGTTTTCTTGGTTCGTTCGCATGATACGCTTGAGTGTTTTAGTATTTATAGTAACAACATAACAATAATCAGTAGCAGCTTAACTGCATAGTTTTACGCAAGTATACGGTCTGTAAAATGGGTTGAAACATGTGAGCGTACTGAGATATAATAATTCGCCCGTGTTGATGAATGCGAAAAGTTGAAAAATGTGTTATGTAAGCTGATAGAGAGAGAGAAAATAAATAGAGACAAAGAGAGACAAAGAGAGAGTAAGAGACAGAGAGACAGAGATATAGAGAGACAGAGACAGAGAAGGTGCATATTAGTTGACAATAAGAGAAAGGGAAACAATGAGTGCAGGATAACATAAACTATACGGGCATTTAGAAAATAAGCTACTTCTTTAAATCAGTTTAAGTTTATATAAGCTATTTTGCACTAGAAAGTCACGACTTATAAAGACGAGCAGCGACTCGAGAATTAGGATTAATGCGATTGATTAATTATTGATGTAATATTGTATGAGATGATTGGACACGAAAAATGGAGGTTTAAAATAATGATTACTTATGGTGGCAGCTTAGGGCAAGTATTTGTTTACATTGGATTTAAAGATGGGCATGTTGTAGTCCGCAGGGAAGTTATCGATTTATTTATATCTTATGGATCGGATGATTTTATTGTAGAAATGTGTGTCCGAGATTGCTTTCTAGTCAGAATTCTTTTAGAAATATGCTTCAGACTTTTGCCTCTCAGCACCTACTTTTATAGACCTCTCAGAGATAAAATATCTGATGGTTTAGAAAACGTTGCCATATATTGAATAGAAAGTCTGTGAAGCAATCCTCTGTGCCAGACTCTATCAAAAGGCTGTATTTTCTCAGGAGAATGGAGCCACCATTGATATATTCAGTGAGTATGATATATTACAATCAGCACGCCAGTAGTTCATGTTGCAGGGCAATATCAATAGTGCTTGTCAGTAAGTAGATTTCGTTTTCTCTTGTTTGAAGCAGTATATAACATACACACAGTTAACATATATTTTATTTCATAAATCGTCAAACTTTCAGTGACTCTATTCTTATTATAATCATTACTACTGTGCTCTTATCATCATAAAGTTATCAAAATGTTTTCGTTGTCATTCTCTTTATAAACCGTATGCATATTCCAGTTAGCTGATATTGATGGTTAATATTAAACTCACTGGGGGGTTCTCACACGAGTAATTAGCATTGATCACTCACTTGGCAAAACAGGTGGCGTACTCTTGAGTATGAATTACAACCCACTATATTTCCAGCACGTCCTGCTTCTGTCATCTTTCATTGCCAGTAATTTTGGATTATCGCATCAACCGTTTACAATTTATTTATCACTAATAACGACTGTTGATTTACTCTGAAATTTGAATGACGAAAGCCTAGCCAAGATTCTCTCTGTACACTTCCAGTTGAGATATGGATGATGCTCTCTCTCTCTCTCTCTCTCTCTCTCTCTCTCTCTCTCTCTCTCTCTCTCGGCCTTTCTATTCCCCTGCTTCATTCACAATCTTTTGGTAGTCAGTTTCATTATGGTATTTGGCAGTTTCGGTTCACTTAAATTCCTGTAATATTATTGTATATATCTTTTCTATTTCTATTTCAACTTATCTGTGATTGGCTATATAGATTTTACTTAATTACTTGCATTATTTTTGTAGTCACTAGGAGTTCTCACACAAGTTATCGTCAGTGATTGCTCTCCGACAACAACTAGTGGTGTTCCCTAGAGTCTGAGTGACACCGCTTATTTTCGATCACCACCGCAAATGACCTTGCGGTATTGCAGTAGCCGCCTACCATTGATTTCTCGCTGGCAACGACCATTGGTGTCCGCTGGGATTTTGGTAGCAATAAGCCTCCCAAACGTCCTATCACTCTCCGCACTCTTCCAGTTGAGGTCTGGGCAGTGCTGTCCCTCCTCGGTCTCCCATTGTCCTTGACTTTCTACGACTATTTTGTGTGTTGTCAGCCAAGGCCGGTGCCATTTTCTTTTGTGTGTGGTGAGAGTAGCTTATGATGTTGCTTGTAGTTTCTGTTTCCTGGTTCGTGCGGTGGTGTTCTTCCTGTGGTCATGTATTCTTCCTGTTGTAACTCCCATGTGACTCGTTACGATTCGTAGCTTATGCTGGTTGGTTTCCGCATTCGAGGATTTTCCTTAAGATTGCAGCTGTTTTGATCATTGGCGTCCTTTGTGTGGTCTCAGTGATCCCTTTGAATCCATTTTCTCCCAATTTGTTCTAAAGGGTAGGGGGTCCTAGTGCTCATACGATTTTTGATATTATATTGACTTTCTTCATACTTCATATTCCTTTCAGTTCTCTGGCAAGTTTCATTCATATTATTATTATTATTATTATTATTATTATTATTAATAGTAGTAGTAGTAGTAGTAGTAGTAGTAGTAGTAGTAGGAGTAGAATTATTATCTTTATGTCATTGTCATCATCGATCCGTTTTAAAACCCCTGCGTTGACCTTTACTTTCATTCGTTAATCTTGGTTGTTTTCATCTTACCCAACCGCCATCTCTATGCTAATACTGTTTTTAATAGTCGTCGCTAAATTTTCATTTTTTTTTAAATTTATTTTTCTTATTGATTATTTATTACTTATATTAAATTATATTGCGACCAATTAGCTGCATGGATATTTACAGCTTTATTGCCCGAGGCAACTAAACGCCTTTATAAAGCCCGCGTATAGCTAGAACCTATCAAAACCTCAGAAGATTAAGAAGAAAATACACATACACACGTATCAACGTTACGCAGTAAATAAGCATGATCCAATTAAGTTCATAAAATAACACATGCTTGTCATAATATATCCTCCATGGAATTACCACAAGTTCAATTGTTCAATGCGTTAGTTGTCTTTGGGTGTGATCGGCCGTTCGAGCTCCGAATCTCGGGGTTGATACACTTGCTAAGTGTAGCAACACTGATGAATCGTAAACAACGAAACAGCTCTATGCTGATGTCTTAATCTCTATCTTAATGAAGTTATGTATGTTTCTATGTAAATTTATTTGTTTGTACTTAATCGCTATCTTTATAAAGTTATGTATGTTTCCATGTAAATTTATTTGTTTGTACTTAATCTCTATCTTTATAAAGTTATGTATGTTTCTATGTAAATTTATTTGTATGTACTTAATCTCTATCTTTATAAAGTTATGTATGTTTCTATGTGGATTTATTTGTTTGTACTTAATCTCTATCTTTATAAAGTTGTGTATGATGTTATGTGGATTTATTTGTATGTACTTAATCTCTATCTTTATAAAGTTATGTATGTTTCTATGTGGATTTATTTGTTTGTACTTAATCTCTATCTCTATAAAGTTATGTATGTTTTTATGTGGATTTATTTGTTTGTACTTAATCTCTATCTTTATAAAGTTATGTATGTTTCTATGTAAATTTATTTGTATGTACTTAATCTCTATCTTTATAAAGTTATGTATGTTTCTATGTGGATTTATTTGTTTGTACTTAATCTCTATCTTTATAAAGTTATGTATGTTTTTATGTGGATTTATTTGTTTGTACTTAATCTCTATCTTTATAAAGTTGTGTATGATTTTATGTGGATTTATTTGTATGTACTTAATCTCTATCTTTATAAAGTTATGTATGTTTCTATGTGGATTTATTTGTTTGTACTTAATCTCTATCTTTATAAAGTTGTGTATGTTTCTATGTAAATTTATTTGTTTGTACTTAATCTCTATCTTTATAAAGTTGTGTATGTTTCTATGTAAATTTACTTGTTTGTACTTAATCTCTATCTTTATAAAGTTATGTATGTTTCTATGTAAATTTATTTGTTTGTACTTAATCTCTATCTTTATAAAGTTGTGTATGTTTCTATGTAAATTTATTTGTTCGTACTTAATCTCTATCTTCATAAAGTTATGTATGTTTCTATGTAAAATTATTTGTTTGTACTTAATCTCTATCTTTATAAAATTATGTATGTTTCTATGTGAATTTATTTGTTTGTACTTAATCTCTATCTTTATAAAGTTATGTATGTTTCTATGTAAATTTATTTGTTTGTACTTAATCTCTATCTTTATAAAATTATGTATGTTTCTATGTGAATTTATTTGTTTGTACTTAATCTCTATCTTTATAAAGTTATGTATGTTTCTATGTAAATTTACTTGTTTGTACTTAATTTCTATCTTTATAAAGTTATGTATGTCTCTATGTAAATTTATTTGTTTGTACTATATCGCTATTTTTATAAAGATTTGTATGTTTCTGTGTGAATTTATTTGTTTGTACTTAATTTCTATCGTTATAAAGTTATGTATGTTTTTATGTAAATTTTTTTGTTTGTACTTAATCTCCATCTTTATAAAGTTATGTATGTTTCTATGTAAATTGATTTGTTTGTACTTAATCTCTATCTTTATAAAGTTATGTATGTTTCTATGTAAATTTATTTGTTTGTACAGAATTAACTACTAAAATAATTAACCAATGATTACGAATTTGGACGCACACTTACTGAGCGTAAGAGTCGGTAATACAGGCTATAATTAGTTTGCTTTACTTTTATACAGAGTAGAAGAAGAGAAGACGGGCACCCTATGTAAAGATTAATACCTCCGCATTTGTGAAATTTAAACAAAAGTTATGAGATATCAATTAATACCTATTCCCCAAAGTTCATTTTTCCGGGAATATTGCAAAGGATTGTGACGGCCATTTTATGGGCGCTACACCCCATTTAAGATTTCAAATATATCACCTTTGCAGTGAATGTTAACCGTAGTCATTATACAAAAATAAAGCAAAATTCCCTGAATGTTTAATTTCTCTGAAAGACCAAGTAGACCTAATCCTTAAATTTGAGACATTTTCCAGAATCAAAATCATGTGATGGGCTGTAATCAAAATTAGAATACAAATCTTAGCAATAAGTTTCAGCAGCATTAAATGTTGATGTTTGATTCCATAACAGGACATAAACACATAACTACTCTTCAGTAAATCAATTCTACGATCCTGGGATGGGTATTCTTCTAGATTCATAAAAATATATATAGATGGAGATATATGAACATCATCATATATTAAGAATTCGGATGAAATGGGATTTCTATAGGTGAATCCTATAATTAAATTGTGCCTATAAGAAATAGAAACACCACTCCGTCAATCCGATGAATAAACTTCCCCTTCCAAGAAATATTAATCCTCATCCCTGGCAAAGTATCAAATTCCCACCAGGTTCTTATGGAAGTATTGTATTACGTTTCACTCATTTTAAAAGTCATTAAGCCCGTCCCAGAACATTTCGTTTTACAATATATTAAGACCAAATTTGGGAAAACATTATTGAGAACCCTAACCGTCGCGAAGTCCACGATAATAAAAGAAATTGCTTTACACATGGAGTAAACATTTCAACAACTGGATTTAATCTTAACCAAACACAATAAGCCCAAGAGTCACAAACGGAAAACTCATATATGACATAACGTGTGTCATGTAAAATCCACGTCATGTAAAATCCACGTCATGTAAAGTTAGCACATCCTCCCGTTGTTGCTCATATATTCAAATTTTAGGTAATGAATTAAGAGAGATTTCTTCCGATAAACCTAGTGTTGCTGCAAAGAATGGATTTTAGGAACTCGAATAACTTTCATCAATTACCCGAACAGCGTCACGTCAATTCAAATGCTGATTTTCAACTAAGCCAGAAAACAAAATGCATGAAAGCTCATTCGGTCCAAGATAAATACGCAAAAGCTAAGTAACCTTGCATTGTTCTATTAAACATAACATTGCTCCATCCTCCTCAATAACATTTTACTTCGCATATCTGTGTCATATACATGAAATGTTTCTGCTCCCCGAAGCCAGAAAATTGTTTAATATATATATATATATATATATATATATATATATATATATATATATATAGAGAGAGAGAGAGAGAGAGAGAGAGAGAGGCGTTGTCCTTGATACAATAAGTCTTTTTAATTTTCATTTGTTTACACACTTTTAAAATTTACGTAAATGCTAAGCTATTGATAATTAAACTCATTCAATTGTCGTTATCGTCGTGAAAATAACAAGAAAATAACATATATATATATATATATATATATATATATATATATATATATATATATATATATATAAATTACATGTTTATATATATAATATTTTTTCAATTTTTACATATTTTTTAATGAAACTAAAATAATTTAAAATAAAATAAATAATAATATAAATACACAAAAGATATAAATAAGCAAAACTAGATCATAAGTAATATAATGGATTTGTCCGAACTTAATAGTACGCAGTGGTGTTGTAAATAACAAATACATTTTTAACAAATACGAATAGCACAACAAAGGAGACTATTTTTCCTAACAAATTCTATCAGCAAAAAATGACATCTGATATACGGAATGTTTTATTATTATGCTTTTTAAGAAATGGTTATTTATCAACACTGCTGGGGAGCTATGAGATAAACTACTGTCTTGTTTTTAAATCACCGAAACAGTTTCATTGTTAACAACTGATGATCTCTACAATAATATTAGGTCTAGCGTAAATACTTAAAAGTTTATTAATACAGTGATTGCAAGAGATTAATTAACTAAGAAGCAAAGGAATTCGACAGTAAAGATTCTTCCTCTTATATAGTTTTAAAGGTTGAAAAGTTTCAAAGAATAAAGCTAAAATGCATGGAGTTAGGTTTGCCGGATGTTTTTATATATACGACTGGCTAGTTAACCAATTAGATTCTGTGTTGTTCTCTTAGCCAATCGTTGGGCTTCTCACGACACAGGTTTGGTTAGTTTTACTTCCTATTTCCTATTCTATTTTTCTGTATTTTAGAGAGTTGCTTATTCTTGTTTCTTTGTTGTGCCAATATAATGGGTGACCTTATTTTAACACGTAGTTCCTTGTATTAATGTTTTAGGTTTTAGTTTTTAAGTTTTAGTTTAGTTCAGTTTTTTTTAACTTATTTATTTGTTCATTTATTTATTTATTTATGTATGCTTAGCCTAAGTTAAATTTTATTCTGCTTAGGTAGTTGTTTGCTATCTCACTTCTACAGTTTAATAGATGTTAGGGGTCTTTAAAGTTTAGGATTTCAAATTTGTCATTCAAACATAATCTACACGTGTCGTTTAAATTACTACATGTACTGGCCTGTCGTATTATTTTCCATTCCATTATTGGTGAGCGCCCATCTTCTTTGAACTCCCTATAATAGTTTGCTAGTGCTGTTTTAATTCGACGATCTTTGTTTTCAAATGTGCTTCTGTGGTCGTAATATCCGTTTAGTTTAATTGCCATAAATACATTTTCATAACTTACTAGCTAGCTCTACTTACGTATACTGCACTGTTGAAGTAAATACTGAAAATTGTTGCATAAAAAATGATATCTCCTAATAAAATCTTATGGGATACGTGAAATATATATATATATATATATATATATATATATATATATATATATATATATATATGGTTGTTAATTGAGAAAAATGAAAAAGAATAAACTCCGCTCTCTTTCACTATCTGAGTCAGCTCATTTGTGCGTCAGAATGATGAAGCTAGTTAAGGAAAACACGAACTATTATGTTCCAAGTTTATTTTGTACATAAGCATTTTATTGGGATATTTAATTTCTTTGTTACCAAAGAAAAGCCAATTACGATATATTACAGGATAATCTGCTTGTTTCGGTTTACAGCATATAAACCCTTTTCCTATTTTTTTTAACGCCTAACCCGGTCATTTTGGTAAAAGTTTTTTCATGCTTCAAGTTCTTCATATCTTAAAATATGTATTTATGGTGTGTTATCTCATTGGTCGGTTTAAAAGCATATAAACCCTTTTCGGATTGTTTAATGTCGAATCCAGTCATTTTAGTAAAATATTTCATGCTTCATGCTCTTTATATCTTCAAATATTTATTCATGGTGTTTGGTTTGGTTTGATCGTTTTGTAGAGGAAACATGTTTTTATTTTAAGGATTTTGAAATATGATTGAGTTTTCACATGAAAAAACAATAGCATCAATGTTTGGGGCGTTTTAGTCAGGAAGCCTGTATTGTCAGACAGCCTGATCTGGTAGCATCAGAGGGCAATCCAGGAATAAGTTATTAAAATTACTCGTTATTATTAATAATTTAATTCTATTTTTTAACTTCTGCCTATGCGTTTAAAAGAAGGATATTCAAATGTGAAGGATAGTAACATCTGTTTTAAGACATTATCATTAATTTACATAACGTTAGTGCGTTAATTTGCTAGTATTTAAACGTTCCACTTCGAAAATCCTACATACAAAGCTCTATTATAGTCGTTTATCCACGTGACGAAATACGGAGCATAAAATAATAGAACCATTGTGAACCCCTTTACTCAAAGTTGTTCCTAAAGTCATGGTCCAGTGTTTATATTGACAATCGGTTGTTGAGATGACGACGTGTATTTAGTCTTATTATGTGTGTGTTGTACACAATCCAATTACGGTGAAGTCTAAATAAATATGTTTACTTCATTCGATTAGGCAATACAAAACTCAGTTTATTATTGCCACATCAAATGAAGTTAAATCAAAATCAAGTAAGCTTTAGTTATTTTTCCTGTGTTTAATTGATTTTCCTATTCAAACTTTCATACGTTCTGTCTCTGCCACATTTTTCATTTTTCTAATAAGGAATCGTGTATTCTATCTGCATTAGTTTAGGTATGTCTGTATGTTTATTTATGGTTGTGTACAGGATGTATTCCTTAGCTAATTAACTGATCATTATGAATTCTGTAACACAGTTAGTTGTCGTAAGGGTGCGTAATTTGGGCTCTATTTAGTTCAAATCTGTTTTGATGAAAATGGAATAGAGCGGGTGGTGTCCGTACGTGAGAATTTACATACATCCAATTTTTTGCAATTGTAATAACTAGAAATATAAGCCCTACTGACTCAAATTCTAATATATATTAAATATTAAATTGTTATTATCGTTTATGTTTGAATTCATGTGTTGAGACATGACGAAAATCATGAATCTATGACGTCACGCCAAAGCCATATTTATTTTGTTAATGAAATGTTTTTAACTTTATCTGTAAGAAATTCTTAATAGCTCAGTTGGTAGAAAGTCAGACTGAAGATATCAAGGTTTCGGTTTTGATTTTCCTCCATGACATCCGTTTTATTTGTTGGGTATTTTTTTGCTTTACTATGAATGCACTATTTTCAATTTCTAGAGATAGTTTATATCTATGATATTTCTAAATGA